>JAAWVA010000038.1:6525692-6541374 GCA_015227895.2 Colaptes auratus | reverse complement strand
TTCAAATACCTGGGAACACCCTGGGGGGATTCAAGCTGTATTTTCCCCTGGCTTTGCCTTGCAGGAGCCCTGTGGTTGTGCTCCTGGGGCCCCGGAGCTTCTGCAGGCTGCAGTGGCTGCAGCCCATGTAGGAGATGTCTCCTGTGGCCTCCTCCATGAGCAGGATGCTTATTTAATGAACCAGCCTCTCTTTGTCGTCTTGGTCTGTCTCTGCCTGCCTCTTTTGATGGCAAGCAGGAACATGGGGGAGAGGAGGAACAGAGGCTGCCAGGTGTTTGCTGAGCACATTAAAGGGAGTGTTGTTTTGACCCCTCTCTTTCAGTCTCTTTTTGTTTCCTTTGTTTCCAAAGTTCCCTTTGAAAGATATTTTCTTGCTTGTCAGCCCCTTCCCAGAGCCAGGCAGGAGCAGCAGCAGCCACCAGGGTAGCTCTCAAGGTGACTCCTGGCAGATTTACCTGGGACACCCAGCACCCCTCCCAGCTGGTCCCAGAGTGGGAGCAGTGGCTGTGCAGTGACTGCAGCTCTGTGTCCTGTGATCTCTGCTCTTCTCTGATCCCTGTTCAGCTCCAAGAGCTTGTGGGAAGCTCTCCTGAAGAGCTTCTTGGCTGCTGCTTGGCTGCAGGTCATGTTGCTCAGAGGGCAGCCAGGGACAGTCTGCCCAGCAAGGGGCCCCAGAGAAAGCCTCCAAAGCCGAAAGTTCAAACCCCTGGGGGCTGCCAAAGCTTCACCCCCTGCTCTCTGCTGGGCACCCTGGTGGCACCAGCAAACTCCTCTGGTGGCACCAGCAAACTCCTCTGGTGGCACAGCTGTGGCAGAGCTGTGGGTCCAGGGGAAGGGGAGTTGCCAGGGAGCTTGGCTGCTTTCTGGCACCCAGCAGGCTGCTGGAGTCCTGCTCTCCTGTGAGGGGTGTGGGGAGCAGAGGGGCAGGACTGTGCCAGCACCAAGGCCTCTGCTCTGCAGGGTGGGGCAGGGTTGGCACCACAGGGCAGGAGCTAGGAAAGAGAGAACTGTTCCCTCCAGGGCCAGGGGCTTGGGGAGCAGCAGCACAGCAGCAGCAGCAGCAGCAGCAGGTGTCTGCAGGAGCAGCAGAGCAGTGCTCCTGCAATCTGTGCTTCAGAGGTGAGGGCATCTGAGCCAAGCTCTGCTCCCTGGTGACCTGCTGCCTCTGAGGGCAAAGGCCTGAACCTTCCAAAGCCTTCTCTGTCTTGGCATCAAATGCAGGCAGTGCCTGGCCTGGCTGCTGGCTCTGGCACTTCCTTGTGGCTGCAGGAGGCTCCTGGGACAGTCCTGCTGTGCTGTGCTGGCTCCTGGCCTTGCTCCCAGGGAGCATTCCTGCACAGCATGGTCTCCTGTGTGGAGCTGTGTGTGCTGGCCAGGGAATGGTTTGGGTTGGAAGGGGCCTTAAAGAGCATCCAGTTCCACCCCCTGCCCTGGGCAGGGACACCTCCCACCAGCACAGAGCTCATCCAGCCTGGCCCTGAACACCTCCAGGCAGGAGGCAGCCACAGCCTCCCTGGGCAGCTTGGGCCAGAGCCTCCCCAGCCCCACTCCAAGGAATTTCTTCCTAATATCAGCACAGAGATAGACTAGACTGGACTAGACTAGAATAGAATAGAATTAACCAGGTTGGAAAAGACCTCAGAGATCACCAAGTCCAACCTCTCACCCAGCACCATCTGATCAACTCAACCATGGCACCAAGGGCCTCATCCAGGCTCTTCCTAAACACCTCCAGGGATGGGGACTCCACCACCTCCCTGGGCAGCACAGCCCAAGGGACAGTCTCTCTGTCTGGGAGAATTTCTTCCTAACATCCAGCCTAAACCTCCCCTGGCACAGCTTGAGACTGTGTCCTCTTGTTCTGGTGCTGGCTGCCTGGGAGAACAGACCAACCCCCAGCTGGCTACAGCCTCCCTTCAGGGAGTTGCAGAGAGCAATGAGGTCTGCCCTGAGCCTCCTCTTCTCCAGGCTAAGCAACCCCAGCTCCCTCAGCCTCTCCTCACAGGGCTGTGCTCCAGACCCCTCCCCAGCCTTGTTGCCCTTCTCTGGACACCTTCCAGCAGCTCAACATCTGGATCACAAAAGCTTCCTCAGAACAGGGACCACAGGAGCCCCCAGGCAGGGCTGAGGCTTTGTTGGGTAAAGAGAGGCCACAACTGTACCAGCTGGAGCCTGAGCTGCAGCATGGAGTGGAGTCCCTGCTGGTGTCCCATGGTTTGCACAGAGGTGGCTCCTGGCAGGCCCCAGGGTCTCACCTCTTCCCCTTGGGTGCTGTTGGAGGTCTGGAAGGGTGAGGCAGGGGTGGATGTGCTGCTTCTTGCCAGGGCTGGCTGAAGCAGGTTTGGCTGTGGGAGAGGCAGAGCTGTGCCTGGAGGAGAGGTCTGTGAGCGTGGTGGCACTGTGAGGCCTGGGGGAGCAGCTCTTCCCCTGGAGAGGTAGCCTGGAGTCTGCCAGTGCCCACCCAGAGAGGCTGAGAATTCAACCTGTGGTGCCCTCTGCCCAGTCCTGACCTTCCCTCAGCTCGTGCAGCCCAGCAGGGGAGGGTCAGGGACCTGCATGCAGAGAGATTTGTTCCCTGGCTGCTCCAAGCAAGCTGCCAGCAGCAGAGATGAGCTGAGGAGGCTGTGCCTGCCCTCCCAGGCCAGCCTGACCTCCCACAGCCCGTGGGGTTGTTTCCTTCTTCCTTTCCCAGCTGCTGAGCGGGGCAGTGCAGAGGCCTCCCTGAGAGCAGCTCTGAGCACAGCCCAGCAGAAGGCTGTCCTGGCCACCAGGCTCTGTCAGCTGCTGTGCAGTGTCTGAGTCCTTCCCAGAGCTGCAGCCATGGAGCAGGAGCAGGTGGGTGAGAACAGCAGAAGCCTTCATCCTTCTGTGCTCTTTGGCACATGGCTGTGGGAGTCTCAGTGTCCTGAGGTCTTCCCAGCCAGCCCCAGGGGCTGTGCTTGCAGGAGGGTTTGCAGGCTGCCCTCTGGATCCAGGGGCTGGAGAGTAGAAAAGCTCAGCCTGACAAAGCCCAGGACCTCCTGGGGGCTCAGCCCACACTGCTGCTGGCCTCGACTGCCCTGAGGCATTTCAGCAGCTGAGCTGTGCAGCCTCTGCTCACATTGGCTTCGCTGCCTGGGCTCCGTGTGAGGCTGGGACTTGTGCTGCAGTGCCCTGCCTCTGAGTGTGCATCCTGAGGGCTGGGTGCAGGAAGGGCAGAGCAGAGCCCTTGTGTCCTGCAGAGGTGACCATGCTGGGGCAGTTTGCAGTCCCAGGCTGTTTCCTGAGTTCATTTTCTTGTCCTGCCTTAGCTTGGTCCTTGCTGTGTCCTCACTTCCCAGAGCAGTTGGTGCTGTGCCAGGGGAGTGCTGCCTGCTGCGTGCTCTGCAAGGGGCTGAAGGAATCAGCTGCAGGCAGCAAGTGCAAAGCAGCAACCAAGTGTGAGACCCTGCCCCGAGCTGTGGGCGGCTTCCAGCTGAGCCCAGCTGTGTCTCTGCAGCCCTCCTCTGAGGGGAGAGCACTTAGCAGAGCTCGGAGCTGAGGTGCAAAGCCTGAGAGGGCAGGAGGCCAGGCCCAGCCCAAGCTGCCCCCTTGGTTTCCCTCTGCCCTGCACTCCCCGTGCCTGGGCCAGAGCTGAGCACTAACCACAGCAGGAGACAGGAGAGGATCCCCCCACAGGAGCACAGAGGGAAGAACAAGAAAATCCCTTTGCAGCAGCTGTGCAGGGTGCAGGCTGGAGGGGGGCACCACAGACTGCAGCTTCTGGTGCACCTCTGCACGCTCCAGCTCCTGCAGCTCTCCGCTCTGTGGCCTTCTTGAAGGTCCCCAGGCTCCAAGGGCCACAGCACCTTGGCTCCTGGACACCTTGCAGTGCTCACCAGGGAGGGCCCTGGGGGCTCAGCTGGGTTGCTGTGGCAGCAGCATGAGAGCCCAGCCTGCTGCTGCTCTCTGCAGGGCCCCGAACCAGGGCTGAGGCAGAACCAAGCAAGCAGCAGCCTCACAAAGAGGAGCCTTGGAACCACGGAGTGGGCTTGGCCAAGGATGAGGCAGCCAGGGGAGGGCTGCCTGCTACCAGCCCAGTACTGGCACCCTGCAGATCTTTCTGCCAAGCTTCCACATCTCCACCCCCAGGCCATCCCCCAGCTCTGCTGTCACTGCCCTGAAGGCTGCAGGTGGCTTTGTGGATCCATAGCCCTGTGGCTCTTGGCTTGAGAGAGAATAGAATAGAATAGAATAGAATGGAATGGAATGGAATGGAATGGAATAGAATAGGCCAGGTTGGAAGAGACCTTCAAGATCATCAAGTCCAACCCATCAACCAATCCAACCCACCCAAACAACTAACCCATGGCACCAAGCACCCCAGCAAGTCTCCTCCTGAACACCTCCAGGGATGGTGACTCCACCACCTCCCTGGGCAGCACAGCCCAAGGGCCAATGACTCTCTCTGTGTAGAACTTCCTCCTAACATCCAGCCTGAACCTCCCCTGGCACAGCTTGAGACTGTGTCCTCTTGTTCTGGTTGCCTGGGAGAAGAGACCAAGCTCTGCCTGTCTACAACCTCCTTTCAGGGAGTTGGAGAGAGCAAGAAGGTCTCCCCTGAGCCTCCTCTTCTGCAGGCTAAGCAACCCCAGCTCCCTCAGCCTCTCCTCCCAGGGCTGTGCTCCAGACCCCTCCCCAGCTTTGTTGCCCTTCTCTGGACACCTTCCAGCAGCTCAACCTCCTTCCTAAACTGAGGGGCCCAGAACTGAAGGACTCAAGGTGTGGCCTAACCAGTGCAGTGTACAGGGGCAGAATGACCTCCCTGCTCCTGCTGGCCACACTGCTCCTGCTGCAGGCCAGGATGCCATTGGCCTTCTTGGCCCCTGGGCACACTGCTGGCTCATGTTCAGCCTCCCATCAACCAGCACCCCCAGGTCCCTCTCTGCCTGGCTGCTCTCAGCCACTCTGCCCCCCAGCCTGCAGCACTGCCTGGGGTTGCTGTGGCCAATGTGCAGCCCCTGGCACTTGGCTGTGTTCAGTCTCCTGCCCTTGGCCTCTGCCCATCTGCCCAGCCTGTCCAGGTCCCTCTGCAGAGCCTCTCTGCCCTCCAGCAGATCAACTCCTGCCCCCAGCTTGGTGTCAGCTGCAAATTCACTGCTGATGGACTCAATGCCCTCCTCCAGATCATCAATGAAGACATTGAAGAGGCTGGGGCCCAGCACTGCTCCCTGGGGCACAGCACTGGTGCCTGGCTGCCAGCTGGCTGTGGCACCATTCACCACCACTCTCTGGGCTCAGCCTCCAGCCAGTTCCTCCCCCAGCTCAGAGTGCTGCTGTCCAAGCCAGGGGCTGACAGCCTGGCCAGGAGTTGCTGTGGGGGATGGTGTCAAAGGCCTTGCTGAGGTCCAGGCAGACCACATCCCCAGCCTGCCCCACAGCCCCCAGGCAGTCACCTGGGCATGGCAGGAGATCAGGTTGGAGAGGCAGGCCCTGCCCTTCCTGAATCCCTGCTGGCTGGGCCTGAGCCCTTGGCCATCCTGTAAGTGCTGTGTGATGCACTCAGGATGAGCTGTTCCATCCCCTTGCCTGGCACTGAGGGCAGGCTGACAGGCCTATCACTCCCTGGCTGGTCCAACCTGCCCTGCTTGTGGATGGGCACCACTTTGGCAGCTTCCAAGTCTTCTGGGACCTCTCCAGTGAGCCAGGACTGCTGACAAATGCTGGAGAGTGGCTTGGAGCTCATCTGCCAGCTCCCTCAGCACCCTAGGATGGATCCCATCCGGTCCCAGGCTGGGGAAGCTGCAGCTCCTGCAGGGCCCTGGGCAGCCCTGTGGGGGATGCTGGCTGAGGGTTGGTTTCCTTGCTGGAGGTGCTGTGTGAAACCTGGGGGGTCCTGCAGTGAGGTCTGGCTCCCTCCTGCACTCAGAGCACTTTGGCTGTGGGCAGCTGCTGCTTGCAGGCTGAGGTCTGTGTCCTGCAGCCGCCCCATGAGCTCCTCCCCAGCCAGCTGCTTCCCAGAGCTCCCCCAGCCACTTGCAGGCAAATCCCAGCTGCCAGCATGTGCTTCCCTGCCAGACCTCAGCAGGGTGTCAGCAGCTCCAGCAGAAAGGCTTTTCCTGTGTCCAGGCTGGCGCTGGGAGAGGCCAGAGAGCATCTGAGGGAGGCAGGAGGCAGCCCCTGGGTGGCTGAGCAGCGGGCAGGACCCCAGCTCCCGAGAAGGGCTCTGAGTAGAGGTCACCATGCTGCCAGCAGCCATCAGAGTGCCCTCAGGATGCACAGGGGCAGGTGGCATTTTTCTTCTGGCTTCAGCCAAAGTGGGAGAAGGGTTGGTCCCACCCCAAGAGGTCTGCTCCTGGAGTCTGGTATCTGTCATGAGAGAGCTGCCAGTTCTGGAGATAAATTCATTAATTTCATTACCAATGACCTTAATGAGAAGATCCATCCCCCCCCCAGTCAGATGGCACCAGGCTGAGGGGCTGAGCTGATCTGCTGGTGGCTCTGCAGAGGGTCCTGGCCAGGCTGGATCCAGGGCTGAGGTCAGTGGGATGTGGCTCAACAAAGCCAAGGGCTGGGTCCTGCACTTGGGTCACAACAACCCCATGAAGGCTCCAGGCCTGGGAACTGGCAGAAAAGGCCCTGGGGGTGCTGGGTGCCAGCAGCTGGAGAGGAGCCAGCAGTGCCCAGGTGGCCAAGAAGGCCACCAGCAGCCTGGCCTGGAGCAGCAGTGATGTGGAGAGCAGAAGCAGGGCAGGGATTGGATCCCTGCACCAGGCACTGGTGGGGCCACATCCTGAGTCCTGGGTTCAGTTTTGAACCTCTCCAGGAAGGGCACTGAGGGCTGGAGCAGGGCCAGAGAAGGGCAACAGAGCTGGGGAAGGGTCTGGAGAGGAGGGCTGGGGAGGAGCAGCTGAGGGAGCTGGGGGTGGTGAGGCTGGAGCAGAGGAGGCTGAGGGAGACCTCCTTGCTCTCTGCAGCTCCTGAGAGGAGGCTGCAGCCAGGTGGGGCTGGGCTCTGCTCCCAAGGAACTAAGGACAGCTGCACAAGAGGGAATGGCCTCAGCTGGCCCCAGGGGAGGTTTAGGTTGGACATGAGGAACAATTCTTTCCCCAACAGGGTGGTCAAGGCCTGGGACAGGGCAGTGGTGAAGTCCCTGTCCTGCTGCCACCTAGGATGTGACACTGGCACGGGGCAGGTCCCCAGTCATGGAGTTCAGGTCACCTGCTTCAGCTTGCCTTCAAAACTCCTCCAGGAGCAGCAGCATCCCCCTGAGGACAGAGAGCTGCTCCTGGGGCCTCTTTCTGTAGGCTCCCATGAAGAGCTCTCCTTGCCTTTGACCCAGACAGTCTTGGGCTGGAGGAGGAGTGTGAGCCTGAGCAGCACTCACAGCTGCAAGGGCAGGAGGACCATGAGCCAGCTCTGGACCCCCCTGGGCCTGTGGCACAGCTCCACTGCCAGGCCAGCTGCGCTGCTGCCATGGCACCTGCGGACATTGCCTCCCCCACTTTCCCAGCTCTTGTCTTCTCCACACCCATCCTGCCCAGCAGGATGTCTCTCCTTGGTGCTCAGCACTGCTGGGAGGTTTGAAGGTTCTTGACTGGGGTCAGGAGAACTGAGAAGGTTTGGTTTGGGGGTGTGGGAGGAGTCCCTGGAGGGGAGAGATGTGTCCTGCTGGAAGCAGCCCCACAGCCTCTGCTCTCCCTCGCTGTACTCAGGGGCTGGTGTCTGAAGGGCCCCAGGTCTGTTGGAGTAAGTCACCTGCTTCCCAGCTGGCTGGAGCCCCAGGGCAGTGTCTGTGCAGGGAGGAGCCCTGGCCCGTGGTGAGGAAGGCAGAGATGAAGGCTGCCAGGCAGAGGCTGCTTTTGTGCCTGTTGCAGGAGGGGAAGCCTGCCCTGGTTGCCATGGCCACAGGGCTGCCTGCTTCTCCTCACAGCACAGCAGCCAAACCTGCCTGGGTTGGGATTCCTTCCTCAGGTGCCTGCCCTGGGAGTCTCTGCTGTGCACTGAGATCCCAGGTGAGTTTTCCAGCTCCTGCCTTTTGGGGTGCTGGTGTCACAGGGACTCAGGGAAGCCTCAGGCAGCAGTGAATGCAATGAGCAGGATCAAATCCCTCTGGGCCCTGAGCTCAAAGGGCTCAGAGCAAGACTGGCCCTGGCAAAGACTTTCTGGTGTCTGGGCAGCGTTCCTGAGAGTTCCTGTCACTGACAGCTGGACCTTCCCTCCCAGAGACAGCCTTGGTGTTGTCCCTGGGGCTCAGGTCCCCAGGCATGGAAGCACAGCCACTGCTCCAGGTGCAGCAGGCAGGGCTGGGAGCAGTACTGAGTCCTGCTTGAGGAGCAAGCTGGGCCTGGCTCTTGCTGTCTCCCCCAGCCCCTGGCACTTGTGAGTGGAGAAGCTGAAGGAGCACTCTTCCTGGCACTGCAGCATGCATGGCCATGGCCACTGCTGGGCAGAGCCTGTGCCACTGTTGTGGGGCAGCCTGTGGGAGCTGTGTGCCTGTGGTGGCTGTGCAGCCACAACTCTGTGTGGGAGCCTTCAGCAGATGGCAGAGGAGGAGCTGCTGCCCGGCCCTGCTGGCACCACTCCAGCAGGAATTGCTGCTCCATAGGTCTCTTGACTGAGAGAAGTGGGAGGCACCTGGGAGCAGAGGGTGGCAGGTGAACACTGAATGCCAGGTTGAAGCTCTGGACAAGGAAGAGGACAAGGTGAGAGGTGCTGGGGCCAAAGGAAGCCTGAGGCAAAGCTTCCTCCAGGAAGAGTTTTGTCTGCAAGCTGCGCTGGGACCTGCCAGTGGAGGAGCACAGGAGAGGGCAGAGGGAAGCAGCTGCAGTGTAAGAAGTGCACAGAGGGCAGATCAACAAAGAAGGAGCTGGAGAAGCACCAGCTGGAGGCCCATGGGGTGCTGGGGACAGCCAAGAAGCAGCAGCTCCCCATGATGTGTGACATCTGTGGTGGGGAGCTTGCCTGGGGTAGGGCTGGGGGAGCAGGGTGGGAGCAGGGTGGGAGCAGGGTGGGAGCAGGGCTGTTTGGACAGAAGTCTGGAGAGTGTAATAAAGTGAGGATCTGAAACCTCCTCCACCTCCTCCTCCTCCCTGCAGCTCTGCAGCTCAGCTCATTTCCCCTGCCCCACTGAGCACAGCCACTTTCTGATGAGCTCTTCCCTAATTGCTTTTCCACATGACTCATCCAGGAACAGGGAAGCTCCTGGCAAATCTAAAAGCCTCCCAAAATAATCAAACTGTTCCAGCTCTGGGAGGATGAGCAGGAGGACCTGAGGCTCTCTGCCCTTCCCATGGCAGCTGCTGCAGCCTGGGGGACTTCTGGGCCGGAGGACACTGCAGGGCCTGCGGTGTCATGGGTGGGGTGGTGGAGCTCCACGCTGGGTGCTGCAGTGCCTTTGCAGCAGGGCGAGGGGAGGCTGACTGTGGGTCTGGGCCCCTTGTGTCCTGCCTGCTTCCCCAGGCTGCAGCACCACAAGCTGATGGAGCCGCTGGACGAGAAGCCCTTCCCCAGCCAGGAGCCCACACTGGGCTCCAGCAGCTCCATGCTGAAGAGCTGCACCCAGGGGACCCCCCCTCAGCTGCAGGCACTGCCTGGTGGCCTTCCTGCAGCCCTCAGCCTAGCACACCAAGCAGCAGCAAGCTGCAGGTGTCTGCCCAGCAGGAGCCTGGCCGAGGCTCCAGCCTCCCCTTTGTGCCCTGTTCCTCAGCTGCCTCCTGGCTGCTTCCCCCTCCTTTGGAGGTGCCCTGGGCTGCTCCCAGCTCTCCTTCATGCCCTTGCCTGCACCTCCCCACTCTGCCTATCCTCCATCCCCTTCTCCAGGTCCTCCATTTGGCAGTTTGCTCTCCTTCAAGGGGCTCCTCCCCTTCCCCCACCTTGTTTCCCTCCCCTCTGTCCCCTCCCATGGAGACTCCCAGGGCTCATGCTCCTCTCTCTGCTAACTGCTTTCTCCCTTCCCTGGTGAATTTCACCCAGGGTTTGGTGACAGTGCTCCTCCTGCACTCACTCCATGTTAGCCATGGTTCCTCCAGCTCCTGGGTGCATTTCCCACTGTTGCATGGCTGTGGGTAGTGAGGAAGCAGCAGTGAGCTGTCAGCTCTGCCCTGTGGGGCATGAGCAGGTTCTGTACCTGCTGAACACCCCCACACTGCCCCTCCTGCTTTCCACTCCCTTTCTTGCTGTCCTGAAGCACCTGGAGCAGCTCTGGATTGTCTCCATGCTCTGGCCCTTGCCATTGCACAGCTGTCAGGGCTATGGCACCACACCAGACCCTACGACCCTGATGTCTGCAGCTCAGAACTACCACTCTCCCAGGACCTTCTCCCTGCAGTGCAGCTCCTGTAGCAGAACCTTCTCCAGCACTGCTGCTCTGCAGGAGCACCTCGAGGCAGACCCTCTGTAGGGAGCAGGACCTCAGAGCCTCTGGTGGCAGAGATGCAGCAGTCACTGAGAGCACAGGGGTGCAGGTCCCTTCGACCTGCAGTTCCCAGCAGATCCTCCGAGTCCTGCAGCAGTCACAGAGTTATGGAATCGTTTGGGTTGGAGAAGGCCTCTGAGACCATCCAGGCCGACCAGCAAACCAACCCCACCAGGGACACCAAACCATGGACCCAAGGCACCATGGCCACAGGTTTCTGAAACACTCCCAGGGATGGGGACTCCACCACCTCCCTGGACAGCCTGTGCCAGCCCCTGACTAATTCCAGTGCAATCCAGAAGAGCCTTGGCTTGCAGAGCAGCTCCCAAAGCAGCTTGCTCGTGGAAATAGACCTCAGCCACACCACTGCCCTGCCGCTGCAGCCAGGCTGTGGGCACCAACCACAGGGCTGCAGGGCTGGCAGAGGTTTTATTCAGCACTGCAGAAGTCAAGTCACTGTTTCCTTCCACCTTCCTGGCTGTCAGGAGTTGGTATCACACCAGTGGAAGCCCTCTCAGACTTCTGGTCTGCCAGACCAAGGTGGCAAACACCACACAGAGAGGGCAGCAGCCTCCCAGCAGGTCTCATCTCAGCGTCCTGCAGCTCACTTGCTCTTGCCCTCCCCTTTTCTTACCCTGTCTCCAAAGGAGGTCTCCCTGCCTGCATGCTCATGAGGGGCTGCTGAAGAACTGACAGAGCTCAGGTGCAAAAGCTCTCCTGCAGAGGTCCCTGGGTGCAGACCTTGGCCTTGTTTGCAGGTGTGAAGTTCCCCATGAGTGTGGGACGTGCGAGGAGCACTTCCCACGCTGCTCTGCTGCAGGTCCATGGGAGGTGCAGGCACTCAGCTCTGGCTGCTCTTGGTGTCACCTGGGAGCTGGGACTGCTCCTCCCAGCAAGTGGTGGTCTGGCTGTAGGCAGGAGAGTGAAGATGCACTTTATGAGGGAGCAGAAAACACATCCAGACTGGGAGAGCAGTGGGTTTGGTGAGCTAGGCCTGTCTGGCAAGCTCCTGCAGGCTCTGGAATCAAGGAGGGGTCTGGGTTTGCTTGTCAGACCAGAGGGCTCTAAGTGCAGGGGAGGAGACATCAGCATGGAGATAGAAGAACTGGACCCTGGGCACTGGGGTTTGTGCAGGGTTGAGCTAGTGGGAGCCTGGTGAAAAGGAACTTCAACACCAAAAAGATCAGAGTGAGACCTGGGATTGAAGAGGCCACATCAAGAGCCCTTGACAGGTGCTGAAGCAGGGCTGGGAGGGCAGATGGCACTGCCAGACCTGACTGCTATGAGAGGTGGATGCCCAGGGCTGAGTGTGGGAGAGCAGGAGAGTAGGTGGATAAGGAGACCTGGGAGGAGGCAGGCAAAACCGAGGAAGGGGAAGACCCAGATACAGCTCTGAGAGGAGAGCCCCTGAGGTGTATCCTGGGCTGGCAAGAGCTGCATCAGGAGGTGCAGCAGGGAGCAGTGCTGCATGCGGGGCAGGGCAGCAGGGAGCAGTGCTGCATGTGGGGTGGGGCAGGGCAGGAGGAAGCAGTACTGCATACGGGGCGGGGCAGGGCAGCAGGGAGCAGTGTTGCGTGCGGGGCAGGGCAGCAGGGAGCAGTGCTGCATGCGGGGCAGGGCAGCAGGGAGCGGTGCTGCATGCGGGGCAGGGCAGCAGGGAGCGGTGCTGCATGTGGGGTGGGGCAGGGCAGGAGGAAGCAGTACTGCATGTGGGGCAGGGCAGCAGGGAGCGGTGCTGTGTGCAGGGCAGGGCAGCAGGGAGCAGTGCTGCATGCGGGGCAGGGTAGCAGGGAGCGGTGCTGCATGCGGGGCAGGGCAGCAGGGAGCGGTGCTGCATGCGGGGCAGGGCAGCAGGGAGCAGTGCTGCATGCGGGGCAGGGCAGCAGGGAGCAGTGCTGCGTGCAGGGCAGGGCAGCAGGGAGCGGTGCTGCATGCAGGGCAGGGCAGCAGGGAGCAGTGCTGCATGCGGGCAGGGCAGCAGGTAGCAGTGCTGCACGCGGGGCAGGCAGCAGGGAGCAGTGCTGCATGCGGGCAGGGCAGCAGGGAGCAGTGCTGCGTGCTGGGCAGGGCAGCAGGGAGCAGTGCTGCATGCGGGGCAGGGCAGCAGGGAGCAGTGCTGCATGCGGGGCAGGGCAGCAGGGAGCAGTGCTGCATGCGGGGCAGGGCAGCAGGGAGCAGTGCTGCATGCGGGCAGGGCAGCAGGGAGCAGTGCTGCATGCGGGGCAGGGCAGGGCAGCAGGGAGCAGTGCTGCATGCGGGGCAGGGCAGCAGGGAGCAGTGCTGGGGCAGGGCAGCAGGGAGCAGTGCTGCACGCGGGGCAGGGCAGCAGGGAGCAGTGCTGCACGAGGGGCAGGGCAGCAGGGAGCGGTGCTGCATGCGGGGCAGGGCAGCAGGAAGCAGTGCTGCATGCGGGGCAGGGCAGCAGGGAGCGGTGCTGCATGCGGGGCAGGGCAGCAGGAAGTGGTGCTGCATGCGGGGCAGGGCAGCAGGGAGTGGTGCTGCACGAGGGGCAGGGCAGCAGGGAGCGGTGCTGCACGAGGGGCAGGGCAGCAGGGAGCAGTGCTGCATGCGGGGCAGGGCAGCAGGTAGTGGTGCTGCACGAGGGGCAGGGCAGCAGGGAGCGGTGCTGCATGCGGGGCAGGGCAGCAGGGAGCGGTGCTGCATGCGGGGCAGGGCAGCAGGGAGCGGTGCTGCATGTGGGGCGGGGCAGGGCAGCAGGAAGCAGTGCTGCATGCGGGGCAGGGCAGTAGGGAGCGGTGCTGCACGAGGGGCAGGGCAGCAGGGAGCAGTGCTGCACGAGGAGCCGGGCAGGAGGGAGCAGTGCTGCATGCGGGGCAGGGCAGGGCAGCAGGGAGCAGTGCTGCATGCGGGGCAGGGCAGCAGGGAGCGGTGCTGCATGTGGGGCAGGGCAGCAGGGAGCAGTGCTGCATGCGGGGCAGGGCAGCAGCGAGCGGTGCTGCATGCGGGGCAGGGCAGCAGGGAGCAGTGCTGCATGCGGGGCAGGGCAGCAGGGAGCGGTGCTGCATGCGGGGTGGGGCAGGGCAGCAGGAAGCAGTGCTGCATGCGGGGCAGGGCAGCAGGGAGCAGTGCTGCACGAGGGGCAGGGCAGCAGGGAGCAGTACTGCACGAGGAGCTGGGCAGCAGGGAGCAGTGCTGCATGCGGGGCAGGGCAGAAGGGAGCGGTGCTGCATGCGGGGCAGGGCAGCAGGGAGCGGTGCTGCATGCGGGGCAGGGCAGCAGGAAGCAGTGCTGCATGCGGGGCAGGGCAGGGCAGCAGGGAGCAGTGCTGCATGTGGGGCAGGGCAGCAGGGAGTGAGAGTTGCATGCGGGGCAGGGCAGCAGGGAGCGGTGCTGCCTGTGGGGCAGGGCAGCAGGGAGCGGTGCTGCGTGTGGGGCAGGGCAGCAGGGAGCAGTGCTGCCTGTGGGGCAGGGCAGCAGGGAGCGGTGCTGCATGCGGGGCAGGGCAGCAGGGAGCGGTGCTGCGTGCGGGGCAGGGCAGCAGGGAGCGGTGCTGCGTGCGGGGCAGGGCAGCAGGGAGCGGTGCTGCATGCTGGGCAGGGCAGCAGGGAGTGGTGCTGCATGCTGGGCAGGGCAGCAGGGAGTGGTGCTGCCTGTGGGGCAGGGCAGCAGGGAGCGGTGCTGCATGCGGGGCAGGGCAGCAGGGAGCGGTGCTGCGTGCGGGGCAGGGCAGCAGGGAGCGGTGCTGCGTGTGGGGCAGGGCAGCAGGGAGCAGTGCTGCCTGTGGGGCAGGGCAGCAGGGAGCGGTGCTGCATGCGGGGCAGGGCAGCAGGGAGCGGTGCTGCATGCGGGGCAGGGCAGCAGGAAGTGGTGCTGCATGCGGGGCAGGGCAGCAGGGAGTGGTGCTGCACGAGGGCAGGGCAGCAGGGAGCGGTGCTGCACGAGGGGCAGGGCAGCAGGGAGCAGTGCTGCATGCGGGGCAGGGGCAGCAGGTAGTGGTGCTGCAGAGGGGCAGGGCAGCAGGAGCGGTGCTGCATGCGGGGCAGGGCAGCAGGGAGCGGTGCTGCATGCGGGGCAGGGCAGCAGGGAGCGGTGCTGCATGTGGGGCGGGGCAGGGCAGCAGGAAGCAGTGCTGCATGCGGGGCAGGGCAGTAGGGAGCGGTGCTGGGGGGGGGGGGGGGCACAGGGGGCAGGGCAGCAGGAGCAGTGCTGCAGGGGCCGGGCAGGAGGGAGCAGTGCTGCATGGCGGGCAGGGCAGGGCAGCAGGGAGCAGTGCTGCATGCGGGGCAGGGCAGCAGGGAGCGGTGCTGCATGTGGGGCAGGGCAGCAGGGAGCAGTGCTGCATGCGGGGCAGGGCAGGGCAGCAGGGAGCAGTTGCGCATGCGGGGCGGGCAGCAGCGAGCGGTGCTGCATGCGGGCAGGGCAGCATGGAGCGGTGCTGCATGCGGGGCAGGGCAGCAGGGAGCGGTGCTGCATGCTGTGGGGCAGGGCAGCAGGAGCAGTGCTGCATGCGGGCAGGCAGCAGGGAGCAGTGCTGCACGAGGGGCGGGCAGCAGGGAGCAGTACTGCACGAGGAGCTGGGCAGCAGGGAGCGGTGCTGCATGCGCAGGGCAGAAAGGAGCGTGCTGCATGCGGGGCAGGGCAGAAGGGAGCGGTGCTGCGTGCGGGGCAGGGCAGCGGAAGCAGTGCTGCATGCGGGGCAGGGCAGGGCAGCAGGGAGCAGTGCTGCATGTGGGGCAGGGCAGCAGGGAGTGAGAGTTGCATGCGGGGCAGGGCAGCAGGGAGCGGTGCTGCCTGTGGGGCAGGGCAGCAGGAGCGGTGCTGCGTGTGGGGCAGGGCAGCAGGGAGCAGTGCTGCCTGTGGGGCAGGGCAGCAGGGAGCGGTGCTGCATGCGGGCAGGGCAGCAGGAGCGGTGCTGCGTGCGGGGCAAGGCAGCAGGGAGCGGTGCTGCGTGCGGGGCAGGGCAGCAGGGAGCGGTGCTGCATGCTGGGCAGGGCAGCAGGGAGTGGTGCTGCATGCTGGGCAGGGCAGCAGGGAGTGGTGCTGCATGCGGGCTGGGGCAGGGCAGCAGGAAGCAGTGCTGCATGCGGGGCAGGGCAGCAGGGAGCAGTGCTGCACGAGGGGCAGGGCAGCAGGGAGCAGTGCTGCACGAGGGGCAGGGCAGCAGGGAGCAGTGCTGCACGAGGAGCCGGGCAGCAGGGAGCAGTGCTGCATGTGGGGCAGGGCAGCAGGGAGCGGTGCTGCGTGCGGGGCAGGGCAGCAGGAAGCAGTGCTGCATGCGGGGCAGGGCAGCAGGGAGCAGTGCTGCACGAGGAGCCGGGCAGCAGGGAGCAGTGCTGCATGTGGGGC
>JAAWVA010000038.1:6388689-6511920 GCA_015227895.2 Colaptes auratus | reverse complement strand
CCCTGTGCTGGGCACTTTCCTCACTCCTGTCTCTGTTCTCTAGCACGGTGCTGGGGCAGCTGCACTGGGAAGTGGCCATCTGGAGGGGGCACAAGTGCTCAGCTTTGCCTTATTGGCCTTCCCCTCTTGCACACCCTGGAGATGCCCAGCACTGGGGGCACTCCAGACAGCGACCTTCTCACTTCTGACAGGAGCAGCCAGCCCCTGTCTCGCTGTCTGGGAGCTCAGGGTCAAGTTTGTTGGCCAGTATTTCCCTGGCCCAGGGATGCTCAGAGCCCTGCAGCATATGGGAAGCCTGCTCTGTGCAGGCTGTGTCTGCTGTGTTCTGCTCTGTGCTTCCCACACCTCCTCCCACTGGCCCCAGACCTTGCAGATGGGGAGGGCTGGCCAGGAAGGGTCTGCTGTATACATCCTTGCTTGGAGCACAAAGCCAAATGGCTCTGGCCACACAGATCAGGTCTTGCTTGGTGCCATGCAAACCATCCCAGCCCCCAGGGCTTCCACATGGAGACTTGGTGCCAGAGGAGTTTGGTGCTCCTCTTGGCTGTGGCGAGGAGAGCAGAGCCCTGCCCTGGGGTTCAGATTGCCTGTGGGGATGGCCTGTGCCCCTCCAGCTGTGCTCACAGGCTCTCCTGGCTTTCTCTGCCCAAGGAGGCCAAGGCTCTGCCTCCCACTCCATGGCATTGGCCTTCCTGGCCACCACTTTGAGAGTCGAGCTCTGGTCCTCACCAGCCACACTGTGCTGTGCTTCACCTGGACAAGGTTTCCCTGCAGTTTCACCTCAGCCCTCCAGGCACCTTCACCTGCTCTGTGCGCTACCAGATCACTTTCCTTCAAGCCCACCCCATGGCTTTAGTGTCTCTTGGTGTGCACTTGCCATGAGCTGAGCCCCAGGCAGGGCTTTGCAGTCTGTGGAGACTACACCTTGCTGGTAAATCCTTTCCTATTCTGGCCTTCTGCAGGAGCTGCCCCTGTGCTGGGTGGAAGGTGGTGGGGTGGCTGGAAGGACCCGTTGGCAATTACAAACATCCTTCCCTGTACCCAGCTTGGGCTGGTTTGGCTGCTCCCGGTGCAGAGGCTGCAGCCAGGGCGGGGCTCAGGTGGCAACCCCTGCCAGAACCAGCCCACGTTTGCTCAGCCCACTGCACCTCAAGCCTTAATCTGTTCCTTTTGTCTCTGAGCCTTTAGTAGTGGCTGCTGCTGAGCTGTCCAGCGCCAGGCAGGGCTGTGCTGAGGACAGCAGCAGATGCAGCAGTAGGCAGGAGCAGGACAGATGATCCCCACGGCCGCTGTGAGCTTCCATTTATCAACAGCACATTTCCCCTGCAGCAAAGCTGCTCTCTGTTAGCAGTGAATTCCCTCTGCAGCTCCCCACAGCCTCTCTCATCGACTAACCCAGATAATCCTCTGTTATCTGCCACATCTCAGCAGATCTGTTAAACACACACCAGCTCTGGTGTCCTTGTGCAGAGCCAGGCTGCGCTGTCACATTGGCAATCCCCCGGTGCAGGATGCTCTCAAACTTGTCTTGGAAGTCTAAATAAACAAACCACAGCTCCTCAGCCATGTCCCAGTGCCTCCAGGGGGCTATCCTGCTTGGAGGTGAGGCATTGCTGGTCCCTGGATGCACTGGTCCAGGTTATTGGTGATGGAGCTCACCGGGAGGTGATGCAGCTGCTGGGACCCAGGGGCATGTGACAGAGCTGCCCAGAGGTGATGCAGCTGCTGGCACCCTGGGGCAGGTGGCTGGATGTGGGACCCCAGCAGTGTGGCACAAGTGGCCTTGCTGTGCCTGCAGCTCCAGGTAAGGAGATTGCAGCTCCAGGTAAGGAGAGGTTGAACTTGCTGCAGGTGCTCAGTGAAGTTCTCACTGAAGGGACCAAACCAGCAGCCCTGCTCCGTGTACCAACTCTTTGCCTGTGTCCCTCTGGGATATGCACAGGCTGCTGCCAGGCTTTGGCAGGCTCTGTCCCCTCAGGCTTAGGAGAGCCAGCAGAGCAGGGAGCACAGAGTGCTGCTGCTGCCAGCTCTCACCACTCATCTGTGGGTCCCTGTGTCCCCCCCCCCCCCGTCTCACTGCAACAGGCTCTGCTGCTCCTGCATGCCTGATGCAGACGTTGCAGGGGGATGATTCAGCACTTGCTGGAGAATTGCAAACGACTCAGAGATCCTTCTGAGCATCCTGGAGCAGCTCTGGAGCGACTGTGGACAGGGGCCCTGCCCTCCGTGTGTCACCTCTTCCCACACGGCTGTGTGCCCATGCTGACAGGGGATGCAGCCCCAGGACAGTCTGGCACACTGCCAGCTGCTGCCTTCCTGCCTCTGCAGCCTGCCTGGCTGCTCCCCCCCGCCAAAGCTCTGTGGCCTTGGTGGGGACCCTGAGCTCCCCTTTGCCCCCTGGGGAGCAGGAAGCTGAGTGCCAGAGCAAAACCTGAGTCACGGCAAGCCCTGGTATCAACACAAGCTGGGGACAAGGGCTGGAAAGCAGCCCTGTGGAGAAGGACTTGAGGTGCTGGGGGTGCAAAGCTGGACAGAAGCTGGCACTGAGTGCTGCCAGCCCAGCCCTGGGCTGACCCCCAGTAGCATGGGCAGCAGGGGAGGGGATTCTGTCCCTCTGTTGTGCTCTGCTGAGACCTCCCCTGCAGTGCTGGGGCAGCTCTGGAGCCCTCAGCACAGACAGGGACCTGTTGGAGCAGGGCCCAGAGGAGGCCACAGCAATGCTGGCAGGGCTGAAAGCCCTCTGCTGGGAGGCTGGGCTGGGACAGTTAGGGCTGGTCAGCCTGGAGAGAAGGCTCCAGGGACACCTGGTGGCCTTTCAGTGCTTCAAGGGACCAAGCATAAAGCTGGCGACAGGCTTTTGAGCAGGGCCTGTTGTGACAGGACAAGGGGTGATGGTTTGAACTCGCAGGTGGGGATTCAAACCGCGGAGAAGGGAGAAATGTTTGACCCTGAGGGTGGTGAGAGCCTGGCCCAGGATGCCCAGAGAGGTGGGAGCTGCCCCAGCCCTGGAGCCATTCCAGGCGAG
Organism: Colaptes auratus; assembly: GCA_015227895.2. Lineage (NCBI taxonomy): Eukaryota > Metazoa > Chordata > Aves > Piciformes > Picidae > Colaptes > Colaptes auratus. The sequence continues at coordinate 6,508,895 of JAAWVA010000038.1, read as the reverse complement.
GTTGTGGCTGTGAGCAACCTGCTGCAGTTGCAGATGTCCCTGCTGAGTGCAGGCGCTGGACTCAATGACCTTTAAAGGTCCCTTCCACCCCAAGCCACTCCGGGAGCCATCGAACACAATTTCCCTTTCTGTGTCAGGAGGCCGTTCCCCAGGGCGCTGCTCACGGCAGAGCTCGCTGGGAGAGGGCTCCCTGCGGGAGCAATCCCTGCCCGCGGCTGGGCAGGGGGCCGCGGGGCTGCTCAGAACCGCGCTTTGAGGGGGCACTGATTGGTGCCGGCAGCCGCGATGAGCGCTGCGGTGGGAAACTGAAACTGAAAGCAGCTGAGACCAACGGCCAGGATCCGCGGCTGGGCTGGGATCAGCAGCTGGGATCCGCGGCTGGGATCCGCGGCTGGGCTGGGATCAGCAGCTGGGCTGGGATCCATGGCTGGAATCCTTGCCTGGGATCAGCAGCTGAGATCCGTGGCTGGGCTGGGATCCGCGGCTGGGATCGGCTGCTGCAGGGCAGGGGGCTGAGCAGCCCCCAGCCGGTGATGGGTTCCAGGAGGGTGACCCTGACCCCTGGGGACACTGTGCCCTTAGAGCTTGGACGCGGCACCTGCAGGGCTCCTTGGCCCTGCACCGCCCTGAGCCGAGGTGGTGTCCTGGGGTAGAGCAGTGCTCCTGCTGCTCCGGAGGGCACACACCAAGCTTGAGGGGCTGGAGCCTGGCAGTCTGGCCTGCAGAAGCTGTTTGAGTTGGGGTCTCTGATGAGGGCTGCACTGGAAGGAGCCATCCCATCCCCCGGTCCCGTTGGTCTGGGGCAGGTCTTTGCTCAGCAGCAGGTGGTTGTTCCCTTTCTGCTGCCCTGCCCAAGGTGCCTCGTCCCTCCCTGCCTGCAGGGAGCTCTCTGTGAGGCTTTCTCCTTGCTGGGCTGCATGGGCTGGGCGGGCTGGAGAAAGTTCCCCTCCCAGCCCTGTGCCAGCATGGCCAGAACCCTCTGTGGAAATTGAGTGCCTCCTGCCTTGTCCTGGCATCCCTGGCCAGCCCTGTTGGCGCTGGCCACAGGGGAACCAGCCTGAAGCTTTCCCCTTCCAGCTGCCTGCCCAAGGGGTGGTCTGGAAGGACACCTCACAGCTCTGCACAGGTGCCCAGGGCCACCCCCTGCTCTGCCCTGCAGGGCCCCAGCAGAGGGGTGCTGACTGCAGGCTGCGTTGGCACCGCTCTGGGAGGAGCAGCAGAGGCAGAGGGCAGAGGCAGTTGCTGGGCAGGAGGGTGGCAGAGAGGATTATGACCAGCAGCATTACCAGGGAGCACTTCCCCCCTGCCTGCTTTGGGCTTTCTCTCTAAGCTCAGCTAATGCAGAACACAGCCGTGGAGATTTCCTCTCGGGTTCCCCCAGACCCTGCCAGGGAGCCTGAGCCAGCCCCAGCACAAAGAGCTCTTTATTTTCCTCTGCATTGGTAACTCCTCAGGAGAGGGGTTAGGAGGGAAGGGCCCTGGGTGTTGGCTATAATCCTGCTGCACCAGGCTCATATCCCCTGCTCACACAGATTCTCACACCCAGCTTCCCCCCCCAGCATCCTTGAAGAACATGGATGAGGGGAGAGGATTTGCCTCGCTGGCCCAGCTGGCTCAGGGTCCGCTCTTCAGAAGAGACCCAACCCCTGCTCCCAGGGTGACAGATCCTCAGCCCCCCCCACAACTGCTTCTGCAGCAGCCTGATGGGGAAAGGAATCCCTCTGGAGCACTGCAGCCCCCCCGCTGCTGAGGAGATGTCTTGGTCACCCGCGCTGGAGTGCTGCCCCCTGCCGCCTGCGGGCGTTGTGCCGGTTCAGGGGACGTTAGGCACTGCCTGGTTCCAGCCCTCTCACGCCCAGGGGACAGCTCTGGATGCAGATTCTCCAGGATGCTCCAGCTGTGCATGGCCACAGTGAGGCAGGAGGCACTGCTGGTGGTCCCCCACGGAAGGGTGGTGGCTGAGCACCCTGCTGTGCCCCTGTGCTGGGAACCACCCGCACCAGCAGGGCATCACCAGGTGCTTTGTGGTACTGGGAGGAAAAAGGCACTGCAAGCACTGGAGCAGGAGGGGTTGAACTGTGGGCCTGGGGGTCCTGCCCAACCTCAGCTCCTCTGCAGTTCTGTGATTGCCATTTTTTTTCCCCTGATCTCTCCCATCTTTCCCCCCAGGATAGAGTCCATGGCTTCGGCTCTTCCCTACTGGGCACAGAGCTGTACCAAGCACACCCTGAACTCAGGAGCCCTGCATCCACCTTCCTGCCAGAGGCAAAAAGGACCAAACCAAGGGCACCTTTGGGGTGGGCTTCAGTGCATTCCTAGTGCCAAGATGGGATGGAGCAGGACAAGCTGGAGTGGAAAACTTGTCTCCCCTGATTCCTGGGGGAAGAGTGTCTCAGTCATGCTGTGAACCCTGCAAGAAGGCTGCATGGTGCCTTGACCTGCCCCTTCCCGAGCCAGGGAGGCTTCCTGTGCCTCAGGTGGCCATTTGGCAGCTCTGTGCCTGCTGCATCAGCCCCGTGGCAGCACTGTGGCAACTGCTCCTGCCTTACCCATGGAATGAAGGGGCAATTCTTGACCACCACCCCACTACCACCAGGTTTATCAGCTGTGTCTTGCTGTGAGAGCGATTTTGACTCAGCTTGGGATGTACCAAGGTCCCTCCACCCTGGACCTCATGGCTCCCATCCCTCTGATGTTAATCTGACCTTGCAGTTTCCAGCAGTACCCAGGCAGCTGCCTGGGTGGCAGCCTGGTCCTGCCAGCACTGCAGTTTCGCAGCCTCAGGCTTGCTGCCACAGTGCAAGACACCACGAGGCAGTGGGACCTGAGCAGTGCCTCACGGGGAACATCCCAGTCAGAGGCACCAGCACAAGCAGGGAGGTCTCTGTGTGCAGCCTGCACGCTGGCCGTGGCTGTTTGCCAGCCTGATGCTGTCCTTCCAGGAGTTCCCTTCTCTGCTCCTCAGGGGTGCTTGCTGCCTGCGCCCCTTCCCCCTGGCAGGGCCAACCATGCTCCCCCCAGGCTGCTGCTGCATCTCCAAGCCACAGGCTCCATCTGTGCCAGGGACAGGACGTCTCCTGCTGCCTGCAGGCACATCCCAGCGTTTGCAGAGTTGCTTTAACTTTGCCCTTCTGCCTTCTGTTCACCAGCTTCCAGAGCTGCCCTTTCTGATTTCCTCCACACTGCAGCCTCCAGGGCCTCTCCAGCTCCAGGATGGTACCTGGCCTCCTAGACAGGTCAGGCCTGCTCTGGGCTAGCTCAGGCTTGTTCTCAGTGGGGCTGTAGAGAGCTCTCGTGGTACCAAGCAGGCAGCCTGGTGCTGCTCACTTTGAGCCCCCCCGGCTCATCCCAGCTGTGATGCTCTCAGGTCACGGTGAGTGCTGCCCGGGAGCCGGGCAGAGGTCAGCCTGGCTTTGTTTCTTTTGGCACTCGTGGTTCTCCAACCAGGCTGCTGCCTCGCTGCTGACCACAGAAAGCAGCCCCTGGTGTGCCCCCAGCCGCTGCCCGCTCCCGGCTGCAGCAGGGGGGCCGGCCCCAGCCCCCTTGCAAGGTTTCCTGTGCCGCTGGGCACTCCGGGGCGTGACGGCTGAGATTTGTTTTGATTACTCAGTGATTAAAACATCCCAGCCGCACTGCCCCCCAGGGCTGCGTGAACCATTGATAGAGTTACAGAGGTTCGGCACCTTTGCAACCTTGGGCGGGGGCTCTGCCGTGGCCTCTGCTGAAAGCTGGGAATGGAACCTGAGCGTTTAGCAGCTCATTGGCTTGAAAGGTAGGAACAAGGGCTGGGTGCAGCCGGGGGAAGGAAAGCCTAAAGAGCCTTTGGAAAGTCACCGCCACCGGGCGCGGCGCACGGCTGGACCCCCGGCCCGCGGCCGCGGCGCTGGCTCGGGGGAGACAGTGTCCATCTCCACGCGTGACAGAGGGCTTGCACCCGGTGTGGCTGCTCTGACCCTCGGTCCTTCTTCTCCGGGCAGCTTTTGCAGGGCTTGAACTCTTACAACGTGATGGGAGCAGGGGGTCTTGTAGCAGTGTTTCTGGGCTGTGGAGGCTCAGCACCTCCACCCGTGCTGCTGTCCCACCGCCCCTGGGACACTGCCCCGGGGCCGTCTGTCCCGGCAGACCATCCCAACCCTTTCTCTTGCTGCTGCAGGCGGCTGGGAGTGAGGGACGCTCATGTCTGTGCTGTCCCTGCAGGGATTCCGGCACCGCCGAGCGTCCATCTCCAGCCTCTGCCTCACCTGCTATTATCGGCAAACACTCGGGGCCCTGTTTGTCTGAATCTCTTCTGCTCGGCGGGGTTCCCTATCGATCGCTTTAGTTCTTATCTCTGCTCTTAGGAGACCCCTGGGGCTGTGTCTTTTCCCCTGGCTTAGGTCCAGAGACAGAGGGACAATGAGGGGGGGGTGACCCGCTCTGGAGGGGGGTGTCTCGGAGGAACAAAGGGCAGCAGGGTCGCTGCGCTCCAGGCGTTCCCAGCGCAGGATTTGCCTCTCGAACTGACTGCAGCAACCTCAGCCCCCGGGAGTCCCCAGGTCTCCCTTGGGTCTGTTGCCCCCATCCCCTTTTATCCCCACTCCCTTCACAGCCCAATTAGCTGTTTGCTTAAAGTACTGCGAACCTCACTTGCTAAGTTTACCTAATTGCTTCACTTAAGTTAATTACTTCTTGGCTGAACAAGAAAGCAACATAATTGATGTCAAGGCATATTTGTCACTTCGATTAATGCCCCAGGAGCAGGGAACTTGGAGTTCCCCCCTTGCACCCTTCCTTCCTGGATGTGGCCGTGGAGGTGGCTCTCTGGTCCCTGCAGCTCCTGGCTGGGCCCAAGAGCAGAGGTTGGTGCTGTGCCTCGGGCAGCCCTGCCGTGTGGGGGAGCCCTCCTGGGGCAGGCTGCAGCCCGCTGCTGATGCTGTCTCCTGCCCCCACATCTTGCCGGATGCTGGGGGCAGGCAGCAGCTTCCAGGTTGTGACATGGCACGGCCTGGTGCATAGGCAGGGAGGCTGCCACGCGTGACAGAGACAAGAGACGGTTTGGGCAGCCAGCACCCTGACAGTGACTGTCTGCGGGACATGACCCTGCTGTCTCCAGCCTGCCCTGCCTGGGGAGCGGCTCCCGGCGGACAGCAGCAGCCAGACCCAGACCGTGCCCCACGCAAGACTGAAAGCATCCACGGCCCGGCTGTGTGCGGGCTGGGGATGAGGGCAGGACGCAGCCTCCAGCAACTGCTGTGGGTGCTGGCTGCTGGGGGGGGGGTTAGGGCAGCCGGTGGGATGCGGGGCTGAGGCCTCTGACGCTAAATGAGGCTGTCAGGGATTGTCAGGGAGTTCGCACCCGCTCTTTGCTTTCGGAGGGGTTTTATTTCCTCTCTTCCCTTTGCATCTGAAAGGATTGGAGGCAGCAGGTTAGCTCATGAAAAGCTTTCCCTGGGAGCGGCTGCCTGCCGGACTCGGGGTGAATGCCCCGGAGAAACGCCTCCCACTCCCGTGAAATCTTCCTCCCGCGACCTGCACCAGGAGGTGAACTTTTGTGCGAGAGAAAGATAATCCCCTTTGCTCACCGGGACTGAAGGCTCTGTGATAAAAGCTTTATTCAAGATCAAAGACAAATGCTGCTTTGGCTTTTTTTTTTAACTACTACCTTAAACAAAAAGTTTGGTTGCTGCGGATCGAAGCTGCGAGCGGTGACAGCTCCGCAGCTCATCCTCCGGCTGGCCGGCGGGGAGCGGCCCGCGGCGCTGTCAGCCTCTGCGACCATTGTCCCGGCACAAAGAGGGTCCGGGGACTCAGCTCCGTTTCCCCTTGCACCAAACCACTCAGGGTTCAGGTTCCCTTTCAGCCCGGGGGGATTATCCCGGCAGCTGGAGAGGCGGGGGGGAGCCTGGGGAGTGGTTCACGTTTGATCTTGCTCAGCGGTTTCGACTGCACCAATGTTCAAGGGGACTTTGCTCAGGGGTCCGGGGAACCTCCTGCGAGGGAGGTGACACAAAGGGCTGGGGGCTTTTCTCGGCAGCGAGCTGGTCGATAGGGGGGTGTGTGTGTGTGCGTGTGTTGTGCTGGTTTGCACTTCAAAAGCCGTGAGCCCGGCTCGCAGAGCGGTGAGCAGCTACAAATTGCAGGGTTCTCTCTTCATTGTCAGAGCCCCAGCGCTTGGACCCTTTTTGTTGCTTTCCTCCCAGCTGCAGGCTTGCCCTGCAGCCAGCCGGGCTGCTCCCTCCTAGCCACCAAGCCAAAGTGGCTCTCCTCAAGCTGCTGGGTGTGCTTCATCAACACCCTCGTCCTCCAGACATCCCATGCTGGGGTTGCCCTGTATCTGAGGGCATTTGTGGTGTTGGGTGTATCACAGACAGGACTCCCCACATCATGGGACAGCCCTGATGCCTGTACCCTGTGCCTCTGGACCCCCTTCAACATCAGACACTCCATACCCTGCCCTGCAGTGCAGAAGAGCAGCTAGAGCCTGAGAAGCTCCATTGCCAGGGCCGCTCCTCCCAGGCAGTGAGATCAGTCTCAGGTAACCCTGCTCTCACCCCCAGTGCTGATTTTCACATCATAGCCAAGTCCCCCTGTGTGTAAAATGCTAGAGGGTCTTACTTCCACAGCTACATCCTCTCTGCACTGAGCTCTTTGTAAAATGAGGGATCACAGGTCGAGGTGTGTGCTCAGGATAACTCCTCTGAAGCTAATGGACTTATTATGGTGCCTCGTTTCAGAGCTAAACTCAGCAAACCTGGTCTCAGAAGGGGGGAAAAATCTCTCCAGGAATGAAATTCACTCTGTCATGTGTGACACGTTTTGCACAGAGATAATCCTCACTCCACCCTGGGGCTTCAGTGTGGACTGGGCCCTCAGCTGCCCTCCTCAGCTCTCCAGGTACTGCTGGGCTGCCAGCTCACAAGCTTGGTCCTGGCCCTGCAGCGCCCAGAGCTGGGGCCAAGAGGTGGGTCCCACCTGTGCTGAGCCAGAGATGTTGGCTGATGTTTGCCAGCTTGTTCTGGTCAAAATCTGTCAGTCCACAGGCCAGGGCACAGGGAAAGCTCAACTGCTGCTGTTGGAGAAACAAAACCATTTAGACAACTGGGGCTGACCCTGCTGTAGCTGCTCCCCAGCATCCCTCTGGCTGGCTCGGGCACAACTGTCTCACCAGATCAGCATTAGGCTGGGAGGAGATCAGCCCTGGCAGGACCAAGGACAAGCAGCTGTATGGCTGATAGGACATCACCACCTGCAGCCCAAAGCCTCCTTTGCCTTCTGCTCCTGCTACACAGCCTTCACCTGCACCCACAAGCAGATGCCAGCTTGAATAAGTCACTGAGAAGATAGCTGCTGAGGTTGAAAGGAGGGAAGGAGGAAGCCCAGGGGACTGGCTGAGTCTCCTGTTCCAAGCAGAGAGGTTGAAGTGCTGCAGGGCTCTACCTTGTAGCTTGAGCTCTGCCTTTAATTACGACTGTTGGGATAACTCCCAAAGCCTGGGGAGGGTTGTGCTGTCCTGGGAAGAGGAGGCAGGAGGTTTGTATTGAGGGGAAGAGCTTTCCCTGAGGGCCGAGGCCAACGCTGAGCTCTGTCTTCTGTGGTGGGGCAATGTCCCCTTCCATGCTGTCCCCTTCCAGCCTGTGCCAGCATGGCTGCCAAGGACGTGGCCGTGAGCCACAGTCGGGGAAGAGGCTGGCAGAGGGGAGGGGCACAGCCCAGGTCCCTTCTGGGGGAAATTGTCCTTTTCTTTAGAGTCAAAGCCCCACCACTGGAGGGGTCATTGTGGACACGGCGGGACCAGCAGCAGAGCAGCTGATGGGAGAGCACTCACTGGGTAATCCAAGAGCTCTAATGATCTGCCTTTGATCTCCTATTCAACAGGGAGATTTATTACAGCTTTCATTTCAAGTCAGAACTGATGAATTTCAGTGGACCTGTCGAGTGGCTACAATCTGGAGGCATTTATCTTTCAGGAGGAAGAGACAGTCTCCTGCCTGTGTCTCTTTGAAATGCTGGGGGCAGACATGGCTCTTGGCCAGCCAGGGTCAGCCCAGCCCTGCTGCAGGGCAGGGCTCAGGGCAGGCTCCCTGCCCCAGCTGGGGCACAGCAGTTGATCCAGGTCATGGGCACTGCTCTTCCTCTGCCCTGCTCTGCAAACCACCCATGGGGGCTGAGATGCAGCATCACAGGATGCTGCTCTGGAGCTGGAAGCTGCCTCTGCTTCTCTGGCAGAAGGTGGCCTGGACAGTGGTGTCCAAACCCACCTCTTCTGGCTGGGGTTGCACAGGGCACCTCTGCTGCTTTTGAACTGTTCTCAGCACACTTTGCTCCTGAGGGGTGCTGGGGGCAGCCTGCTGCAGAGTTTCCCAAGCAGCTGTGGCTGAGCTGTCCCATCCCACGCTGTTCCCACTGGCTGCCTCTGCACTGAGGCAGACCTGCAGCAAATCCCTTCCAGCAGCGCTGGGACAGCCTGTGCCAGCCTGCAGCACACGGAGAAGCTGAGGCTCTGTGCTACAGAACAGCAGCTGTGCCATTGCTGAGGGCCACAGGAGAGCTCCCAGGCACTATCTGAGGCTCTTACTGGTTTGCAGGCTGCTCCTCAGCAGGGGCTGCTCCTCAGCAGGGGCTGCTCCGGGCACTTCTTTGTGCCTGCAGCCAGGGGCAGATGTCAGGAGTGTGTCTTCTGCTGCCTGCTGAGGCTGGTCTGGGGTGGGGACTGCACTGAGAGATGTTCCAACACTTCTGCAGCTCTTTCTCCCAGTCTCCACAGCTGGCCCCATTGCCTTTGTTCATAGAATCCTGGAATGGGTTGGGTTGAAAGAGACCTCAAAGCTCATCCAGTTCCAACCCCCTGCCCTGGGCAGGGACACCTCCCACCAGCCCATGTGGCTCAAGCCTCATCCAGCCTGGCCTTGAGCACCTCCAGGCAGGAGGCAGCCACAGCCTCCCTGGGCAGCCTGTGCAGAGTCTCCCCAGCCTCACTCTCAACAATTTCTTCCTCATCTCCAGTTTCAGTCTCTCCTCTCCCAGCTCAAAGCCATTTCCCTCATCCTGGCACTCCCAGCTCTTGTCCAAAGTTTCTCCCCAGCTTTATTGAAGGTCCCCTTTAGGTCCTTCCTTCCTCTCCCCTGTCCTGTCCCCAGCACTCTCACTGAGGGAGAGGCTTTCCCTCAGTCAGAGGCTGCACCTTCCCCATGCACTGCCTCAGTGCAGCAAGTCTGTGCTGGGGGCACTGCATTGGTGCAAACAGTGTTCTTGCAAGCTCCCTCTGCTGCCCTGACCATGCCACCCGTCTTGGCTCCCCACCCCTGTGCCACTCTCAGCTCTGCATCATGTCCTGGCAAGCTCTGCCCCGGTGGTGGCAGCTCCGTGGGGCTGTGCTGCTCCCTCCCATCAGCAGGCAACAAGGAGGCTCCAACATGCTCCTGCCCCAGAGCAGGGAGAAGCTCTCCTGGGACGGGCCTGGCTGCCTTCCCTGCCTCATCTCAGCTTCACAAGTGGTTGTCTGAGGGTGCTGCCAACCCCACAGACTTTGTGTCAAGCCCTTGGTGCTTTGCTCCAGCGGGGCCTGTGTGGCAGTGGGAGACCTTTCCTCTCTTCTCTTCCCTGGTCCCTTCCAGAATCTTGCCCATGGAAGCCCCAGGAGCAGCAGGTTTGCTGTGGTTCCCAGGCTGCCCTTGGCCATGCTTGCTCCCTCAGGACCCTGCTGCTGGCCTGGGTCACATGCCCCAGGGAAATCCACGGCCCTGGAGCAGCACAGCTCGGTGGCACACAGGGGGCTTGGGTGGAGGAGAGCTGGGTACCAAACACTGCTGCAGCCAGGGCCAGGAGAGATGCATGTGGCCCAAGCTGCCCAAGAGGAAGTGCTGTGGGGAGGTGGCACCATCCCAAAGGGTCTTTGAGGAAGCAGGGTGCAGCCAGGGTGCAGCCAGGGTGCAGCCAGGGTGCTGGAATTACACAGCTCCATTGTGCAGTGGGATGGACATGGAGCTTTCTGGGAGCCCTTGCTGGCTGCATCTCCACAGCTTGGATTTGGTCCTCTGCAGCAGGACCAGTTAAATCTGGGGTGCTGAACTGGAAGCAATCCTGACCATGCTGCCTGCTTCCTGGCATGGCCATGACCTGCATGGATGGTGCTGGTGGCATCATGCTGGGAGCCCTCTGCCAGGAGCCCAGGGCTGCTCTGCTGGCCCAGCATAGTGGTGGCTGTGGGCTGTGCCCCTGTGCTGAGCAGTGTCCAGGAAGGATGTGGTGCCCTGGGGACCAGGGGACCCTGTGAAGGTGATTGCTGTCCCCCAGCACAGCCTGAGCAGCAGCATGGAGGAATAGAGCAGCGCTCAGGGGGTGTGACACAGTCCCATGCCTCTCCTGTCAATGTGCACCCTGCTGCAGCTGGTGAGGGTGGGTGGCAGTGGCAGGGGAAGAGCCACCCACTGTGGTCTGTCCTCTGATTCATCCTGCAGAGAGTGGCTGCCTGGCAGACAGTGCTGGGGGCCTGCTGCTCCCTGCCAGGGGCTGCTGGCAGAGCAGGCACCGTATTGATTGGCCCTGTCACTGCCTGAGGGATCTCTGCTGGGGAGCAGCCTCTGGCATTAGCAGTCTGCTCACACTGGCTGCATCGAGGGCCACCAAGCTCTCCATCCCTGCAGGTGCAGCAGGGCCAGGGCTGGAGCTCCTGGCCACTCCTGAAGCCCTCCTTGGGGAGCAGGTGGGAAATCCTTAGCAGCCTGCAGACACTTGGAGTGGTTCTTCCTTCTTCGCAGTCCAGAGCCCCCTGCAAGCAGCTCATGACCCGGGCTGCTTCCTCCATCCCTCTCCTGCATCACCATCCCTTCTGCCCTGCCCAAGGGGCAGCCCACAGCAGAGAAGGCTGAGCCAGTCCTGGGAAAGCCCTCCCGAGGAAGGCTGCATCTGCACAGGCAGGACAGGGGCACAGAGGAACACAGATGGGCAGCAACCTGGCTCAGGATCTGCAGGGGCTGAAGCAAGCAAGACCCTGAGGGGAGACACTCCCCAGCCACCCAAGGGGTGTTACAGCCAGTTTGGCATCAAGGATCATTGCCTGGCGTCCTGTGCCCCCTCTGCTGTGCACCACACCACGTGGACACTCACCTGGGTGCTGGGGGGAGGTCATCTTGGAGATGGCATTGAACAAGATCCCTTCCCATGCCTGCAGTCTCAGTGAGGTTCCTACAGCCACTGACTGCCCTCTGAGCCCACCGGCAGGATCTGGTCTGGTGCAGCCAAGCACTTCAAATGGCAAAGCCTCAGCATCCCTTCGTGATGAGTGGGACACTGCCCCTGCACTGGCACCATGCCCAGGACACTGCCCCTGCACTGGCACCATGCTCTGGGCACTGCCCCTGCACTGGCACCATGCCCAGGACACTGCCCCTGCACTGGCACCATGCCCAGGACACTGCCCCCTGCACTGGCACCATGCCCAGGACACTGCCCCTGCACTGGCACCATGCCCAGGACACTGCCCCCTGCACTGGCACCATGCCCAGGACACTGCCCCTGCACTGGCACCATGCTCTGGGCACTGCCCCCTGCACTGGCACCATGCCCAGGACACTGCCCCTGCACTGGCACCATGCCCAGGACACTGCCCCTGCACTGGCACCATGCTCTGGGCACTGCCCCCTGCACTGGCACCATGCCCAGGACACTGCCCCTGCACTGGCACCATGCCCTGGGCACTGCCCCCTGCACTGGCACCATGCCCAGGACACTGCCCCCTGCACTGGCACCATGCTCTGGGCACTGCCCCCTGCACTGGCACCATGCCCTGGGCACTGTCCCCTACACTGGCACCATGCCCATGCCCAGGACACTGCTCCCTGCACTGGCACCATGCCCTGGGCACTGTCCCCTACACTGGCACCATGCCCAGGATACTGCCCCCTGCACTGGCACCATGCCCTGGGCACTGCCCCCTGCACTTGCACCATGCCCTGGGCACTGCCCCCTGCACTGGCACCATGCCCAGGACACTGCCCCTGCACTGGCACCATGCCCAGGACACTGCCCCCTGCACTTGCACCATGCCCTGGGCACTGCCCCCTGCACTGGCACCATGCCCAGGACACTGCCCCTGCACTGGCACCATGCCCTGGGCACTGCCCCCTGCACTGGCACCATGCCCAGGACACTGCCCCCTGCACTTGCACCATGCCCTGGGCACTGCCCCCTGTGCTGGCACCATGCCCATGCTCTGGACACACAGTCCCTGCTCCCCCTCCACCCCAGTTCTTGACCCTGTGTGGTCTCTTGGGGGTGCTGCCATCTTTCTCACCACCTTGCCAAGGCACTGAGGGCCTGTCCTGGAGAGGGACCCCCATGGCATGTGCAGGACTTTGGGCCCAGTGAGAGGGGCACTGGGACACAGCACCCTGGCTGGTGGCAGCCTGCAATCCCCATGTGCAGAGGCTGAGCTGGAAGCCTCCTTGGGCCTGGGCTTGCTGCTGGAGGGCTGCCCTGAGGTCATTAAAGCAGAAAAGGGGGAGAGTGAAAACCTCTCTGGCTAGGAGGAAGTGGCAGACTGAGTGAAAAGTTAATGATGGTGGCTGTGCCGTGCCCAACCCAGGCTCTCCTCCTGCCATGCTCCCCACCCCCAGCCAACCCCCACTGCTGATGCCTGCCCAGGGTGTGTTTGCCAAGGCAGGAGGCAGCAGGGCAGGGATGGACTGGGGGAGCCACCAGCTGCTCCTCTCATCACACAGAGCAGATGAAAGGATCAATCCTCCCTGTGTGTGACACAGGAGCAGAGGGTCCTGTACTGCCTCCTCCTCTCCCAGCCAGTGGCCCAGGAGTGCAGCATTACAGGGGCAGTGGTAAGGAGCACAGCAGCTGTTCTGGTGCCCAGTGGGGTAGGGTGCTCAGGGTGACTGGTGGAGGTGTCTAATTGTCCCCTCCTCCAGCACAAAGCCATTGTTCTCATCCTCTCACTCCCAGCCCCTGTCCAAAGTCCCTCCCCAGCTCTCCTGGAGACCCTTCAGGTACTGGAAGCTGCTCTGAGGTCTCCTCGGAGCCTTCTCTTCTCCAGGCTGAGCAGCCCCAACTCTCCCAGCCTGGCCCTACAGGGAGGCTCTCTCCAGCCTCTGATCACCTTTGTGGCCTCCTCTGGAGCCTCTCCAGCAGCTCCAGGTCCTTCTTGTGCTGGGGGCCCCAGAGCTGGAGGCAGTGCTGCAGGTGGGGTCTGAGCAGAGCGGAGGGGCAGAATCCCCTCCCTGTGCTGCTGCTCTCCCTGCTCTGATGCAGCCCAGCACAGGGCTGGCTCTGGGCTGCCAGGGACCAGTGCTGGCTCCTGGAGTGTTTGTCACCAACTGACACCCCCAAGGCCTTCTCCCCAAGGCTGCTCTCAAGCCACTGCTTGCCCAGCCTGGATGTGTGCTTGGGATTGCCCTGAGCCAGCTGCAGGACCCTGCCCTTGGCCTTGCTGAATGTAGTGAAGCTGGAGAAGAGGAAGAAATTCTTGAGAGTGAGGGTGGGGAGACTCTGGCACAGGCTGCCCAGGGAGGTTGTGGCTGCCTCCTCCCTGGAGGTGTTCAAGGCCAGGTTGCATGAACCAACCACCTAGTGTGAGGTGTCCCTGCCCACGGCAGGAGGGGTGGGACTGAGTGATCTTGAAGGTCCCTTCCAGCCCAACCCTTTTATGGGCTAACCAAGATGAAGAATAGAAGCTGCTCACGGTGCACCCTGATGCTGTCTTGGTCAGATTGGATCTCTGCCTCCTTGTGCTCCTTTGTCAGAAATCCAGAGTGACTCCCCAGTAAGCAGCTAACAACTTGGAGGAGAGAGCCAGCCCTGGGCTGGAGTGACCTTTCCAAGGCCACCTGCAGCAGGAGCCTCTGCTCAGCCAGTGCCCCTGCTCCTGCCGGCTGGACCTCCTCTTCCCCCTTGCGCTGCTGCAATTTGCATTACAGCAGCGAAATGTCACAGGTTACCTGCCCTGGGGCAAGTTGTGCTCTGTCTCTGCTGCAGTTCGGGGGGGGCGGGAATCGGCCACACTGCCTGGCTCTGCCCCTGCCAGCCCCTCTCAGAGCCGTGTGGAATCTGCAGCCGATAGCTCTGGGCTAGAAGCTGTGATGTGCGGGGACCTGGGAGTGTGGCTGCTGCCACTCAAACCCCCTCACATCGGCTCGGTCATGCAGGAAACAGCTCTATCCGAAGCCGAGAAGGCAAATGGGAGCTTCAGGTTGGGTATTAGGAAGAATTTGTCCACTGAAACGGTTCTGAGCCACTGGCAGAGGCTGCCCAGGGAGATGGAGGAGTCCCCATCCCTGCAGGTGTTTAAGAGTCTGCAGGTGCGGTGCTGAGGGACACGGTTTAGCCAAGGACTTGCCAGTGTCAGGCCAATGATCGGCCTCGATGATCTGAAAGGGCTTTTCCTGCCTCGGCGGCTGTGTGACTCTGATCTCCGCCGGCCCTGGGAACCGCCGCTCCCTGGCTCGGAGCCGAAGAGGAGGGCTCTGTGCCCCTCCCCGGCCTGGCTCTGCTGCCGAGGCAGCTCATTTGCATGGGCAGGAGGCTGCGGGCACGAAGGTGGGGACGGCAGTGACCCGTCTGTGCCGCTGCGGGGCCAGGCTGTCCCCGCGGCGGGAGCGGGGGGCGGCGGCGCCCTGCGCGGGAGCTGCTGCCTGCTCTATGCTAATGCTCCGCTCCCTGCAATTTCATTTTCAACAGGGACTAATTTAAAAGAAATGACCGGCCTGCCAGTGGACTTCAAAGATATCTTTTGATGAGTTTTAGCAGCTTCAGCAAAACTCTAATTTGAATTTCAGTGGCTGCCGTGTGATTTTCTCGGTGACAGTTAAGAGAGATGATAGTGCCAGCTCCATCTGTCAGCAGAGCCTCTCCTCTCCCCTCTTTTCACTGATTTGTTACAGGGGGGGAAAGGAGAGAGGGGAAAAGTTGAAAGAGAGGGTGGCTGAATTCCGGCGCCCTTGTGCAGCAGCACACTGCAGTAGGGTGAGACTAAACCGGTCACACACACAAAAGGGAGCGAGGAGCTGGGGGTGGGAGATGGCAGTGGGGGGCTGCTGGGGAGCATCCTGCCAGCAGGGGCAGGTCACAGCCCCGGGGGTGCCAACACCACGGGGCAACGGCTCAGGCAACCCCAGTTAAGCTGAAATAGCGCTGGGGACGTTAGCCAGCGTTTGCTGCCCGAGCTGGGGAGCAGGCCGGCAGCACAGGGACCGTGAGCTCCTGCAGCAGGGAACAGGGCAGGCAGGGCTCCGGCTCGGCTGCCGGCATCAGCCCCCTCCAATCCCTCCCCCTGGGTGCTGCAGCCCCCCTCGTGGCTCACTGCCTTTCACTGGGGGGTCACAGCAACAGATGACAACCACCAGCAGCTGGCATCTGCAAGCTGCAGCATGGCAAGGAGTGGGACAACGCGTCAGCTGCTCCCAGTGCCAGGGAGAGGCAGGGCACAGGGCACCACCAGGCAGTGGGGCCAATGCAGGGACTGTCTCAAACTCCCACGTTGATCCTCCACCCCCTCCCACCTTGGTCCTCCATACCCCCCCCGCCCCCCATGCAGCGCTCCCTACAAAGGCAGCAGGGCCCCGGGTGGGTGCAGCACAGCTCCTGCTCCCCCTCTGCTGTCTGGAGCTGCCCTGTCATGGCTGTCACCCATGATTTCATGCTCCCTCTTACATCTTTAGTTTCCCTTGTCAGAGACAGCTTCATTGCTGGCTCCCCCACGCCTTGGGGAGTCCTCTCACGCTGAGCTGGCAGCTTTGGGGGCAGAGGCGCCGCAGCCTTTTGTTCCTGGAGCCCTGGATTTGCATCCTGCATCTGATGCCCGTGGCCAGAGCCGCGGCCGGGTGTGCTGGAGCACCGCTCCTGGCGCCCGAGCTTGCCCTCCTCTCACAGGGAAGGCCTGGCCCGGATGACAGGAGCCACTTGGGGCTGCCCTAGCTGGCAGTGGCTGTCAATCCCACCCTAAGCCCCAGCCAAGCTGATCAGGACCTGCTCAGTTCATGTAAAATCTGGGATTAGAGGCTGGTTCGAGTGCCCCCGTTCCCGATTACAGCTGCTCCAGAGACCTAGGCCAGGAGTCAGGCTGCCAAAGCTTTGGTCCCTGCATGCTGTCTGGTACTCAGCGCTGCTGGCTCCTCCCTGGGAAAGGGATGCTCCCACTTCAAGCTGCTTAGTGGTGAGCATCTGCTAGTGCTCCACCCCACACTGATGCCAGGCTGGGCCCCTCCCTGGCAGAAGAGGCTGCAGAAGGGATGTAGCTTCCCTGTGCACATGGACACAGGACCGCAGCTCGGCACTCCTGGATCTCTAGGAACCCAGCTCTGCAGGGGCTGCTGCCAGGAGGGGCTGGTATGGGCCATGCCATGCTGCCAGAGCTGGCAGCAGAACCCTGGGAGCTGCAGGTGGTATCTCTGGGTGCAGAATGTCCTGGGGCTGTGTGGGAGCCATCCTTGGCTGGAAGGAGTTGCATGGATCCCCTGCCAGCTTTGCACCACAGGAGAAGATGATGCCCTGAGCAAACCCTGATAAAAAGACAAGGAGAGAGGCCAGGTGAGAGCACCCTGGCAGGCAGCTGTGGGGCAAAGGAAGGGTGCCTGTGCCTGCTGAGCCCAGGAGCTATTTGGGCCAAGGCTGCCAGTACTGATGGTGGAGGCAATGTCACTGTCCCCTGGTCTGGAGCTTGCCTCTCTGTTCAGCTTAACAAAGCTAATCCTGCTGCTAATGACTACAGCTCTCACCCATCCCACCCTCAGGTGATGCCCCAGGGGTACACCTGGGAGCTGGTGACCCCTGGCAGAGCATCCCTGCCGGTGCCATTGTCTGCTGCAGCAGAAAGCTGGGGGCAGGCTGTGTCTAAGCCCATCTGAGGGTGCCGCCGAGGCCGCAGCTCCCGGCGGCAGCGCCGCGCTGAGCGCCGCCGTGAAATCGCTCCGACGTTAGGCACTTCCTAATAAAGCTGTCACAGACACCCCCATTATCTGCCTGCCCAGCCCCCTGCCCTCTGTTTAACCAGATAATCTGCTTTTTAAAAAGACATTTTCCTCTGGCTCGGTGGAAGCTGAGGTCTGTCCCAGCTCCTCCTCACCGAGGCGCGCTGAGGAATTAGCAGCACGCAGCCCTTTGGAGCTCTCTTTGTCACTGTGTGGTGCTGAGGACGCTGCTTCCTGGCTAATTGTGCTGGCACCTGCCTGCCTCCTCGGCCTGCGGTTGAGTTTGTCCTTGCTGCAGAGGAGCAGCCTGTGTGGGAGGCCTCTCTTCCCCTTGGACATGCAGAGATCAGACCTGAAATTTGTCCTGACCTTGCCACAGTGCTGATGCCCGAGGTCCTCATCCATCCTTTTGCCCATTTCCCTGCCATGGCCTGGGGGATGAGCAGGTTTTCCCTTGACCAGCAAGGTCTGACTCCAGACAGTGGCTGTGGTTTCTATTGAGGCTTGAGAAGGGTCCTGGGATCGGTCTGTAAACGTTGACTGTGGGACCATGGTCTTTCCTTCTTTCCCTCCTGCCTAGGAGCCAGTGCCCTGGGTCTGCAGGTAGAGTCTGTGACCCCATGCTGCTCCCCTGGGGACTGTGGCCCCAAGCAGAGTGACCAAGTGGGGCAATGCTACTGCAGGTGTCATTGTCCCTTACACTCAGCACAAGGACCGTGATGTGAATTTGTTCATCTTCTCCACTGTCCCCAGCCCATGAGGCATGGAGGGACAAACGGCACAGCTGTCTGGGGTGTCGTTCCCCCCCACGCCTGGAGGAGCTGGGCAAGCATTAAGCTCCTGAAGCACCTGTGAAGTGCCACAATGGTCCTCACTCTAAGCTCCACCCTTCGGAAGGACTTTCTGAGCCCAGCAAACATTGCAGCAGAGCAGCATCTCCCTGGGCTGTCCTCAAGGCTGACACTTTCTCTTTGCTTTGGTCGGGTAGCAGTGGCTCTTCCCCTTTGCCCTGGCTCTACAGGAAAGGGGCAAGGTGGGAAGGGGCAAGGTGGGAAGGGGCAAAGGTGGGAAGGGGCAAGGTGAGAAGGGGCAAGGTGGGAAGGGGCAAGGTGGGAAGGGGCAAAGGTGGGAAGGGGCAAGGTGGGAAGGGGCAAGGTGGGAAGGGGCAAAGGTGGGAAGGGGCAAAGTTGGGAATGGGCAAAGGTGGGAAGGGGCAAGGTGGGAAGGAGCAAGGTGAGAAGGGGCAAGGTGGGAAGGGGCAAGGTGGGAAGGAGCAAGGTGGGAAGGGGCAAGGTGGGAAGGGGCAAGGTGGGAAGGAGGCAAGGTGGGAAGGGGCAAGGTGGGAAGGGGCAAGGTGGGAAGGGGCAAGGTGGGAAGGAGCAAGGTGGGAAGGGGCAAAGTTGGGAATGGGCAAGGTGGGAAGGGGCAAGGTGGGAAGGAGCAAGGTGGGAAGGGGCAAGGTGGGAAGGGGCAAGGTGGGAAGGGGCAAGGTGGGAAGGAGCAAGGTGGGAAGGGGCAAGGTGGGAAGGGCTCGTTCTGTGCTTCTCCAGTTTTGCAGAGAGCGGCATGAGAGGCAAAGCCACCCTGAGCCTCACCAGTTGCAGGCTCTGCTGGTGGGGCTGCTCAGGTTTGGTGTGACACAGAGCCATACTCTGCAGATCACCCTTGGTAACCGTTTGGCCACGACCTGAAGGCCCCCAGAGCCCAGCTGGTGATGCTGTGGTTCACCAAACGTGGTGTGCAGCCTCGCAGCCTGCTCTGGGGTCGGGTGAGAACAGTCAGCCCAGGGAAGAGGCTGCTCTGTATTCCAAGGGTGAGCTCTCATCTCACGGGAGGATGATGGATCTAATCCCACTAACCTTGCCCAGACAGAGCACCTGTAACACCTACAGAGCCTGCAGAGCTGGAGGCAGCTCTGGCTGTAATTACCCAGGTGCACACTGACGTGTCCGGGGTTAAATGACTGCTGGAGCAACACCTCGGATTTGTGTCAGATAAGAGGTGTGACATTGTTCTGCAGAAGAAGAAGAAAGAGCCTTATCAGGAGCATGCCAGCCCCAGTGTTTGCTCAGCCCTACCAGCAGCTGACTCTGCAAGGGGCTGGGGATGGCTGCATCACAGCCGGGGTGCTGCTGCCTTGGAGTCGAGACAGGTCCCAGCACTGCTCTGCTGAGTGTGACGGAGGGGCTGGGCCAGGCAGCATGAGCCTGGCCTGAAGCAAGTGCTGCTAGCATGGTGCTGGCACCTCTGTGGTGGCTGAGATGGGACCACACCGTGTGTGACCTGCAGGGGGAAAAACCTCCGAGCTGCTGAGCTGAGCCTTGACATCCAGGAAGAAACTGGTGGGGAGCCAGGGAGAGACAGGTGGTGCTTCTCATGCTGCCATCAGAGGATGAGAAGAAGAAAATTCAAGCAGGTAATGCAACAGCCAAGAACAGGATCACCCGAAGCTGGGAGCAAGACCCTCACAACATGTTCCTGATGCTCCTGCAACAGCACAGGCCCAGGGAACCACAGCACTGAGCTCTCTCCTGGGCTTGGTGTCACCACTAAAAGGGAAGAAATGAGTTTTTCCACATGCATTAAGACAAGGCACAGCAGCATGAAGGGAGAGGTTCCACGTGCCCAGGAATGCACAGGGAACTGCTGCATCCTGGTGTCTCATCACAGAGGAGAGAGCAGAAAGTGAAATCATGAAAATGATAATGGGTGGAGAAAGATTTCCACATGAGAAGAGAGAAGAAAGAAGCTATTTAGTTTGAGAGAGGGTGAAAGAGAGAGAACACAACGAGGTGGAGGACAGGGAAGAGGCATCCAGCAGTCACCCTTGGCAAAGCAAGAGGCACCCAGGGAGCTGCCAGGGCCCTGCCTGCAGAGAGATGCAGAAAGTGCTTTCTGGCAGAGTTCACTGTCCAGGGCAGCAGGGAGCAGAGGGCAAAGTACCAGCTCGTTCCTGCTGGTGCTCTCTGCAGCTGACTCCATCTCCCTTCACCTTTCCACCAGCACCAAGCAAGGCAGGAGTCTGACCTGCTCTGCTCCCCGCGGTGTCAGTGATCCCCAGCAGCTCTCTAGTGTGGTGCTTCCCTCTGCTGTCGTGCCAGGCAGGTGTGGCTGTGGCTGCTTGTGGGCACAAAGGCCGCGGTGATGGCCACAGGGCTCTGACCAGGTGTGAGTGCCTAGATTCCCTCTGGCAACAGCTCTCAGACATGGTAGGCACAGGCATGGGGACTGGAATGTCCCCACCCCAGCCACACATTCCCACCTCACTGTGTTGCACCCCAAGGTAATGAATGCAAGTAGGGGGGGAGCCCTCTGCTGAGTCCTGGCCACTCAGTGCATGTGTGACTGGGCAAGGGGCTCTGAGCATGGGGACACACCCCTGAGATGCTGCTGGGCACTCCAGGCTAAAGGTGCTGGCTGCAGGGGCACTGCATTGTACAGAGGCTCAGAGCAGGGCACGGTGTGGGCATCAATGCCCAGAGAACCTCAGCAGGATTTGGGGGTGGTCAGAAGGGAGTCTGCCCCCCAGAGCACAAGGGGAAGGGGAGCTGTGTTAGTGCCACCTTTTTGCATGTCCCTCCTGTCACCTTTCCCCGGGGTCAGAAGGCAGAGTGGCTCCTGGGGCTTGGCAGCGGGGTGGGGGAGCGGCTCCGTCCTGTTCCTGTGAAGCCACCAGATCTCTGCGCCCTCTGCCTGGGGGCTGCTCTGCCTGACACGCTTGGGCATCGTGGAAGCAGGTTGTGGGGCTGCTGGAGGGGCCAGCCCTGTAGCCCCGAACCCGCAGGGTGACAGCGGCAGCGGCAGCCGCAGGTGCTGCTGAGGACGGTGCCGCGGGGGGGTGCGGTGCTCGCCGCTCCCGCGGAGCCTCAGCACGCTTCGGGCTTTCCCCGGAGCTGCTGCGCAGCGCTCCGGAAGGCTCTGCTGCCACGGCGCGGTGCTCCGCACCGCAGCCCAGCGCCTGCCCCCTGCTGCCGACCGCCTGCGGCCCTGCCTCGCTCCCCACCCGCATTTCCCACATCAAAAAGTCAGAGGAAAGCGAATTTTGAGGTGAAATGGGTGACTTGGGGGCTCCAGCATCATCTAAGGCTTAGAGACCACAGGAAAACAGGATACAGAAGCAGGGATCTGGGCTTGAGTTTGAGAGGCTGTGGCCTTTGGCAGATACTTTGCCATTAGTCCATCACTGCCTGCCTGAGAGATCAGCAGTGAATTGTGGTCTGGTCAAGAGCTGGACCTGAGGATCTTAGAGGTCTTTTCCACCCAAACC
The DNA here is from genome assembly GCA_015227895.2 of Colaptes auratus. NCBI lineage: Eukaryota > Metazoa > Chordata > Aves > Piciformes > Picidae > Colaptes > Colaptes auratus. Next base: position 6,487,739 of record JAAWVA010000038.1, on the reverse strand, counting down.
CATTCTGTTACTCATTGAGGTTGTGATTCTCTGCCCTGCCAGCAGGGAGGGGAGCACAGACCCAGCGAGTCTCCGCAGCAGGCACTGCCAGGGCACGCACTGCATTCGCTCACCGGCTGCAGCCTGCTGCCCCCACGGAGAGCTGCAGCCAGGCTCCCCTTCTGCTGCCTCCCAAGTGCTCTGCTGCATCCCCTGCCAGGCTGGGGCTCTGCCGGCACACATCTGGGAGGACTTTTGCCGGCCCCACGTCTGTATGAGTGGGAGGGCAGGACGCGGGGGCTGACACATCCCTGCGCCTCCCAGCCGGGAGCGCCTCCGCGTCCCGACACTGACGGCGTAATTGCAATATTGGCATGACATGCAGCAGATCAAAGGCTGGGTGCAGGGGAGGTGGCAGTGGCGGGAAGAATGACATACAGTTTGCATTTAGAAAGCACTTAAGAAGCAATTATCCAGCGCTGGGAGCCCTGGCCAGAGAGTGTGGCTCATGTATTTTAATGTGCGTTTCAAAGCGATGAAGATTGGTGCCCAGCAGGAGGCCTGGCAGGCCTGGAGCAGCTCTGTGCAGCTTGCTCCGGGCCAGGCTGCTCTGCAGTGGCCCCACCGAAGCTGCTGCTTGCAGGCTCAGGGGCAGGTGCCCAGGCAGGTGCCCATTGCTGCTCCATCCAGACGAGAGGTGAGGAGGAGGCAGTGTTGGCATATCCCCCAGGCATCACTGCTCCAGGGCAACTCCCTGCTCCTGGAGAGGGAGGCAGGTGCTGCCTTTGCTGGGGTGCTGGGCTCTGCTCTGGGTGCAGCAGCCAGCTGCAGCAGTGCCAGCTTTGCTGCTTTGGCACAGGAGCTCAGGATCTCTCTGGCACGCTTGTGCCAGCCTCTGACCATGCTGGTGATGGGATGGGCACACCTCAGCCCCGCCTGTTTGCAGATCCCAAAGCAGCTGCTCATCCCTCTGCCATGACTTTGGGCACCTCCCACGCACCCCCCAGGGCAGTGCATGGTCCTGCTGATGGCTTCCCTCAAGCAGCCAAACTGCCTCCCCGCACTGCCCATCGCTGGGCTGCAGCAGGGTAGGAGCCCTGGCAGCTCTCTGGCTGCTGAGCAGTTGGCATTGCTAATGGAAAAGCCTCTCTAGGGAGAGACCACCTAGGAGAGGTGGCCTGGTCCTTGTTTTCTAATTAGAAGCAGGCTTTGAGAGACTAAATGGGTTAGCCAGTGAAGAATAAATTATCTCTTGTAATTGCTGGCTGGAGCAGTGAAGAGCATGCAGGATGTGACCCCCAAGCTGGGGCTGGGTACCTGTCGCCTTCGAGGGCGACCTCATGAAGTTCTCCTAGCTCCTGAGCTGCCCCAGGGTGGGCAGCCAGCAGTGCCCCAGCTTGAACCCATCCCTGGGCTGATGATGAGAGCCTGCCTGGGAGAAGGAGAAGGGCATCAAGAGGGCAATGGGTGCAGCTGGCATCACACCGTGGATGGGGTTGGAAGCATCCCTGTGCCCAGGCACCCTTGTGCAAGGACCTCAGGCCCTCTGCAGCACCAGATGAAGCTTGTGTCCAGGCAGTGCCAATGTGTCTGACAGGGCTGCTAACATCTCCCCCATCCCATGCTGTGGCTGATGGGCTGCTGACAGCCCTGGGTGGGGGTTCCCCGGCCCTGGGCTGGCAGGAGCAGGCTCGCAGCCCCAGCAGGAGCTGTTCTGCTCCCCGCATCCACAGCAGTGCCTGTCTGTCAGCCCATCCCCAGGGGCCCTGCTGGCTGACAGGATGCTTCAGGGGAAGGGGTGAGGGGCCCATGGCACCTCCCTGCAGTGCTGGAAACACTTGTCCACATCCCACTGGGGCCCTGACCCCTCACCTTGCTGAGTCTGAGGGGATGCTGTGAGCTGAGCTCAGCAGCCATGGCACGACTCCTGAGGAAGCCCTCAGCGAGGCAGCCCACCCGGAGTGCTGCTTTGTCCTCCCAACATCAACTCCTCCTTTCAGCTGGGACTTGGGTTCTGGACACACTTGGCTCTGAGCTGTGGGGGTGCTGCTCTGCTTTCCCCAGCTCAGAAAAGCTGAGGGGGGTGTCCCTCTCCTTGCTTCCCTCCACATGTGAGTGTGGGGAAAGCCTTACGGGAAGGTCAACAGATTTGTGCCAAGGTGGGACAGGCTGAAGGTGATCCCAGAGCTGCAGGGATGTTCATACTGATTCCAATCACAATTCAGGTTTCAGTCCAAAGCTGTTTGCTTTCTGCTGCTGTTCCCACACACAGCAACTCCCACTGCAGCTCCTTTCTTCACACCACCCCCAGATGATAACAGGGGGAGGGATGCTGGCATCAGCTCTGCCGGAGGAGGAGATGTGAGCAGTGGATCCATCAGACCCACGCAGATTGCTCCTGGCCCAGTCCTTAACTGCACCCCTTGATTTTTAAGCCTTTTCCTTGATGTGTTCATCTCATCCTCAGGAGAAATGTTCCTGCTTAGGCTTCAGAACGATCTCCTCAGGCATGGACATTCAGGAGACCATGGGCCAGTTCTCCTTGTGCCAGGCTGGAGCCCAGGCTTTAGCACATTAGCCACCCCTGGACATGGGCTGTCCTCAGCTTCTCTCTTCTGCTCCATGTAAAGTAGTGGCAAAGCCTTTGGCAGCATCTAAGATGCTTTTCCATCCCAAGGTTCAGGATGAGGGCATTTCATTTAATGTGCAGGGACAACAACCTGAGAGATGGAGAAGACCTTCTTGTGGCCTTCCAGGATCTGCAGGGGGCTCCAAGCAAGCTGGGGAGGGACTTTTGAGGGTGTCAGGGAGTGATAGGACTGGGGGGGATGGATCCAAGCTAGAGGAGAAGAGATTGAGATTGGATGTGAGAAAGAAGTTGTTCCACAGGAGGGTGGTGAGAGCCTGGCACAGGTTGCCCAGGGAGGTGGTGGAAGCCTCCTGCCTGGAGGTGTTTGCAGCCAGGCTGGAGGTGGCTGTGAGCAACCTGCTGTGGTGTGAGGTGTCCCTGCCCGTGGCAGGGGGGGTGGATGAGCCTTGAGGTCTCCTCCAACCCTGACAGTTCTATTGTTCTATGGCATCCTGGCCAGGACATCTGTCTGCCTGGGCTTTAAGGCAAAGCCAGACTTGGGGTGTAAGCCTGGCAGCAAAGGTCTCCACCTGCTGTGCAAGGCAGTCCTGGCCTCTGTCCTGCCCTCATCTCTTCGGTGCACTCAGACCTTCAGTCACCTTATTCAGTAGCTTCTGGAGCTCCAGGATGTTCTTTGGGGCAGAAGAGGAAAAGGTCTGCAGGTCTCCAGCCTTGGTCATGTTATGAATGCTCTGCTGGGCCTGACTGACCTGTCTGCAGAGAGCCTGGTCCCTAAACACCCTCCTAGGGCACCTTCAGAGCCTGGCCACACTGTTCTGAAGGAGAATGAGGAGGACAGGATTTTAACTTGGCAGCTCAGAGCCTATTGCACTTCACTTGGAAGTGCTTCAGTCATGCAGACAGCATCTGTGGTGGGGCTTGGCCACCAGGAAAGCAGCCTGGTTGGTACACTCCACCTTCCCAGCCCAAGGCACTGATAGAATGCTGGAGCTTGGGAAAAGCTGAGGAGCCAAAACTTCTGCTCTCCCTAAGACTGGGGAGCACCTTCCAGGTAGGATCCCCACTCCAGAGCCATCTCCTGGGTTTGTTCTCCATGCCACACCTTGCATGGACCTCGCCAGGACAAAGCCCTGTGGGAGGCTCATCTGCTGCTGTGGGCTCTGTATTCAAGGCCTACATCTGTAGGTGCAAGCCCTGACCAAGGGGTGCCCGGCCATGCACCTCAAGAGGAGCATCTCTTGCCAATGGTTGGGGCACAGTCTGGGGTGGTAAAAGGTGAAGCTCTAATCCTCCTGGGAAGAGGGAGATGTGGTGCTTCTGTCCCACAGCATGGCTGGGATCTGCTGGCAGCTTGTGCTGCTGGCAACAGGAGAGTTTCTCTTGCTCTGCTCCTCCAGCTGCTCAGCTGCAGACTGCTCCACAGGAGGATGCTAAAGCTCTTCTGGAGATGGACTTCTCCAGCATGGTGAAGGAGCTTCAAGCAGCTTTTCTCAGCAACAGGTTGCAGTAAAAAGGAAGCTGTCACAGAAGCACAGAACATTAGGGGGTGGGAGGGACCTCAAAAGCTCACCCAGTCCTCGCCCCCTGCCAGGGCAGGGTCAGCCAGGGCAGGTCCCACAGGAACACATCCAGGCAGGTTTCAAATGTCTCCAGAGAAGGACACTCCACAGTCTCTCTGGGCAGCTTGTTCCAGTGTTTTGTCACCCTCACAGTGACAAAGTTTCTCCTCATGAGGCATGTCAAGGCAGTACTCTGCTTTTTTGACGCCGGCAGGCTCTGAAGCATTTGATTTCTCTGGCAGCTTTCAGCTGACCGAGGCCGAGGAAGCTAATTACGACCGTGTGGCAGAGGGGAACACCAGGGGGAGGTGGAGCATACAAAGGGCAGGGTTTCATCAGAGAGGGCTGAGAGAAAGAGAAATCTCAGAAGAGACGGTGGCTGATCTCTGGCTGGGGAACAGGCAACTGAGAGAGCTCTGGTTGCAGGCAGTGCAATTATAATGTGCCAGGCAGCAGAAGTCACCCTGTCCAGAGTGACAGCTTTGAAGGGTGAGCAGCACGCAGCCTTCACAGACGCGGCTGAAAACACTCGAGAGCAGCAGTGACCGCGGCAGAGATGAGAGCGGAGCCAGCGCAGCGCCCGGATGCCGCCGGTACTGCGATAAGCCCGGGGAGGAAGCAGCTTCGCTGCTGGGGGGAGGCGGCGAAGGCAGAGACTGCAGCGCCGGCAGATGCACAGCGAGGATAAAGAAGAAGGTGACCATCAGCTCAGATGAGCTCTTCAAAGCACAGTGCTGCTGCAGAAGGCAAACGGGCTCTAAATCTGCAGGCCAAGGCAAGCTGCTTTACTTTGAATGTGGCCAGAAGGCATCTCTACAGAAGCAGCCACCTGTGGCAGTGGAGCAGAGACTTCCCTGCTGCCTGTGGACATCACCTGGCTGCTCTGCCGAGCAGATAAGAGCCTGTTTGTGCTAACATCATCACCCAGCCGAGGGCCTCAAGTCCTGAGTCTTCTCACTGGAGGACCAAAGGAGTGGAAGATATTAGGGCATGTCCTTCTGCTTGGACAGATGAAAGGAACAAGGGCATGGAGCCCACCACAGAGCTTTCCGTGGCTAGATGGGGATGAGAGACCCTCAGGGCATCACATGGTCAGGACAAGCAGAGCTGGCACCAGAGCTGCTTCAGAGGTGATGGAAGAGGTTTCACAGGGAGGTTGTGGACATCCCACCCCTGGGATTGCTCCAGGCCAGGTTGGATGGGGCCTGGAGCAACCTGATCTAGAGGGAGGTGTCCCTGCCTGTGGCAGAGGGGTTGGAACTGGATGACCTTTCAGGTGTCTTCCAACCCAGCCCAGGCTGTGATTCTGTGAGAGGAAGTCTGTTCCCTCACACCTCTCTCAGGCCACCTCGAGACACTGGCCACAGGGTGAGGAAGGAGAATGCTGAGCCTGTGGAGAAGTATTCCTAAAGATAGCTGGGAGAGAAGATGTGGTCCTAGGGGTGGGGCACTGGCTGAGATGCCCAAGCAGTGTCTTGTCTTGCAGCAGAACAAAGCCTTAAATGGTCTCTTGCCAGTGCCTGGTGCCCCAGGGAGCCTCAGACAGCACAGCAGGGCTCAGTGGGGCTGCTGGCAATGGGTGAGGAGCTTTGCTTACCCCCTCTGAGGGGGTACTGGGGAGAGCAAGCCCTGGGCTGGAGAAATCAGCCCTGCTCATGGCTGGTTTTGCTCTGCCCCGTGGGGAGTCTGCTTCCCAAGGCAGAAGGGCTAACAGAAGGGGAGTGTGGAGTGCAGGCAGCCTGCTGCCCGTCTGAGCAGAGGGGAAGTGACCACTGGGTGCCTGTCCTGCTGATTCCTAGGCTCTTGTCTCAGGTCCTGGAACATCTTGGGGCTGATGAAGCTCCCTTCTGAAGCTGCTTGACTTCAATTTAGCCCAGATTCCCCAAGCCAGAGGCCAAGCAAACATCACCCATGGGGGGGCTGTGTAAACCTCATCATAGCACCCCAGAATCATGGAACCACAGAATCACTCAGCCTGGGCCAGTGCCTGGCCACTCTTCTCCTAATGTCCAGCCTGAGCCTGCCCTGGTGCAGCATGAGGCTGTTCCCTCTTGTTCTATCACTAATTCCCTGTCAGAAGAGACCAGCACCAAGCTCTCTCTATTGTCCTTTCAGGTAGGTGTAGAGGGCAATGAGTCCTCTCCTCAACCTCCTCTTCCTCATACTAAACAGTCCTGGTTCCCTCAGCTGCTCTCAGACACTCCCTAGGCCCTTCTCCAGCTTGGTTGCCCTTCTCTGCACCCACTCCAGCCCCTCAATGTCCTTCCTGTATTGAGGGACACAGATCTGAACCCAGCACTCGAGGTGTGGCCTCACCAGTGCCCGGCCCAGGGGGACAACCACTGCCCTGCTCCTGCTGGTCACACCGTTGCTGATCCAAGCCAGGATGCATTTGGCTCTTCCTGGCCACCTGGGTACTTCAGCCTCTTGTCAGCTAGAACCCCCAGGGCCCTTTCTGCTGGGCAACTTTCCAGCCACACTGCCCCAGGCCTGTTTAGTGTTTGAAAACATGACAGGGGGAGTGGTGCCAGGATCCAGCAATGTGATCTCTGTCCTGACCTGCCTGCTGATGTCTCTGTCTTCAGATGAGCAGGCAGCAGCTCACAACGTTTTGGTTAGGCCCTTGGAGACTCTTCAGGGGCAAAGCTGAGATCCAAAGCCAGGGCTGTGAGATGACACAGCAGCACTGGGGCTGCTTTAGCTGAGAGGAGGCTGAGCCAGGGCTGCCCAGTGATGCTGTGAGCTGCCAGCCTTTGCTTGTCTCGAGCACAGTGACTGATGAACAGCTCCTTGCTCCTCTGTGCAGCTTGGACTCACTTGTACTGACCCTGGGGAAACCTTCTGCTTACTGCAAGAGTGGTCAGGGCTGGCAGAGGCTGCCCAGGGAGGTGGTGGAGACCCCATCCCTGGAGGTGTTTCAGAAAGGTGTGGCCATGGCACTTGGGGCCAGGGTTTGGTGGCCGTGGTGGTGTGGGGATGGCAGCTGGACTGGATGATCCCAGAGGCCTTTTCCAACCCAAACAATTCTGTGAGTCCATGAGCCTGAGCAAGTGAGGCTTAGGTAGAGAATCAGAGAATCATGGACTGAATAAGGTTGGAAAAGACCTCAGAGATCATCAAGTCCAAGCTGTCACCCAGCACCAGCTGATCAACTAAACCATGGCACCAAGGGCCTCATCCAGGCTCCTCCTGAACACCTCCAGGGATGGGGACTCCACCACCTCCCTGGGCAGCACAGCCCAAGGGCCAAGCTCTCTTGCTGGGAAGAATTTCTTCCTCACCTCCAGCCTGAACCTCCCCTGGCACAGCTTGAGACTGTGTCCTCTTGTTCTGCTGCTGGCTGCCTGGCAGAAGAGACCAACCCCCACCTGGCTCCAACCTCCCTTCAGGGAGTTGCAGAAAGCAATGAGGTCTCCCCTGAGCCTCCTCTTCTCCAGGCTAAGCAACCCCAGCTCCCTCAGCCTCTCCTCCCAGGGCTGTGCTCCAGACCCCTCCCCAGCCTTGTTGCCCTTCTCTGGACACCTTCCAGCAGCTCAACAGCTTTCCTGACCTGAGGAGCCCAGAGCTGGACACAGGACTCCAGGTGTGGCCTCAGCAGTGCTGAGCACAGGGCAGGATGAGCTCCCTGCTCCTGCTGGCCACACTGCTCCTGATGCAGGCCAGGATGCCCTTGGCCTTCTTGGCCCCCTGGGCACACTGCTGGCTCCTGTTCAGCTGCTGTCCACCAGTAGCCCCAGCAATGCCTCATCCCCAGCCACAGCCTGGCTTCTGTCTACATCTGATTCCCAGATCTGAGTCCTCCTCTCAGGTGAAACACAGGCTGTGTCCTCCCTGGCCCTCTGCTACCTACCCTTGCAGTATAGGTTCTCTTCCTGACAACTTCCAAGCAAAGCTCTTAATTGGTTCCTGAGACAGTATTAATTAAATGCACCTTCCTCACCACATTGCCTTTGGTTTGCTCATCTTCTGCTGACCCTTGCCCTGAGGAAGGGCTCTGCAGTGACCCCCCCACCCCCAGGGAGCTAAATCTCAGAGAAATAAGGTGGAGAGGAGGATGTTTGCAGGAATTAGGCTGCAATTCCACAGGGTCACCCGAGGTAACCAAGTTATTTATAGCTTGGTGTAGCAGCCAGGGCTGGGTGGGTGGCTCCAGCTCTTCCTAAATAGTCCTGCATCCAACATCCCACGCCAAGGATCCTGGCTCCCGGGCGGGAGGCAGGCTCCAAACTGCACACACAGAGACCTGTGCTGGGTAATAAATAGCCCCAGCTGGTGGCCTGGTCCCTGGCACAGCCTGGCTTCATCATCTGCAAAGAGCAAATCTCGAACCTGAAACTGCAGCTGGGGAGCCTGGGGTGTGCAAGCAGAGCTGCAGGAGCAGACCTTGCCTTGGGACTGTCCTCACTGCCAGCCCCACCTGGGCATGCTGGGGGCCTGCTCCCAGGTTTGCTAGGGTGTAGGTGCCAAAGGCAGAGCCCAGCCCTGTGAAAGTTCAGCCCAGGCAGGGGGCTGTGGGCACAGCTGGCAGGGAACCAACGCACTGGCGGCTTGTGCCCGACCAAAGTCCCTCTCTGCAGAGGCCCAGCCCTGGTGAGCCCTGGAGTGGCTGTGGGAGTTGCTGGTGGTGCCACCACTGTTCCCTGAGCACTCATCCTGCTTGAAGGGAGCTTTCTTTGGTCCTTTTTGCAGCATCAGAATTAACTTTGGGCAGTGCCTCATTGTGAGCTTTCAAAAGGATTCTGCCTGCCTCTGCCCAGCTCTGTAATTAAGTCTCTCTGAGATTTCCACTTCCAGCAGAAACAATGCTCTTGAAATGAAGCTGGCAGCTGAGCAAGCTCTCTGTGCATCTTGTGGGCAGTGCAGAGGATGCCTGTGATGGGGCTGGAGGTGTTCTCTGCCCCTCCTGTGCCTATGCCGTTAGCAACAGTGCTCTGGGGCCAAGCAGAGAGCTTCTGCCCGGGCTGGCAGAGGCTGGGGGTGCTGGAGGGGGCTAACACTTGCTGCAATGTACTTCCACAGCAGGCTGCAGGACTCTGGAGGTGGCTGATGTGGGTGGTTCTGCTTTAGCTCCCATTTCATTACTTGTGTCCAGAGGCAGGTTGGATGCCCCTGGTCCAGGAACCTCAAGAGGAAACCACCATGGGAAGTGCCCCCTTGGATCCTGTGGAGGATTTGTATCCCAGAGCACAGCCCAGGGCTCTTCGGGGTGCCTTTGACTCCATTCATTGCTACTGGAGAAGCCTGGTGGTGCAGGCAGGGCAAAGGTGGAGCTGGCATCAGGAGGCAAAGCACTGACAGGCTGTGCAGAGGCAGCAGCAGTGGGTGGCAGGAGACAGGGCTGAGGTGCCACTGCCATCTGGTAGGCACAGAGCAATTCATCTGTCCGTGAGGGATAAAGCCCTGGAGGCACGAGAGAGCAAACCACGCACGAGCAAGGGAAGAGCAAGGACTGAGAGGAGCAAAGAAGGTGTGGAATAAAGTGGGAGGAAGGAAGCAGGAACTGGGCTCATGAAACACAAAGGATGCCCCAGAGCAGTCCCTGGGGGGCAGAGGGACAGTGACCTGGGCTGCAGGCTCAGCTGCCCTGCAGGGCTCCCTTCTGTTCCTGTGGCTGGAGCGTTTCAAACCACCTGCTTAGGCCACAGAGCCATTCCCTGTGGCAGCAGCAGGGCTGCTGTGCTCTGCAGACTGGCATCAAGTGGTCACTGCACTCTCTGGGCTGGTGGCAGCCCCTGGTTTGCCAGCTCCAGCCTCCCCCGTGGGGCTGTCCCCACGTCCCTTTCATGAGCAAGTGCATCTGCACTGATGGAGAGAGGGGACTGCAGCTGGCCGGTGCCTGCCTTCCTCCAGGACGCTCCCAACCCTTTGGACAGCTTGGTGTTATTTCTGGGAGCTTTTTAAGCCCCAGCTCCTGGGGCCTATGGTGAGAGCAGCAAAGCCTTTGGCCTCTGTGGCCAGGACAGAGCCAGCACAGAATCACAGACTGGGTTGGGGCTGGGAGGGACCTCAAAGTTCATCCAGCTCCAACCCCTGCCATGGGCAGGGACACCTCCCACCAGCCCAGGCTGCTCAGGGCCTCATCCAGCCTGGCCTTGGACACCTCTAGGCAGGGCACAGCCACAGCCTCCCTGGGCAGCCTGTGCCAGTCTCCCCAGCCTCACTCTGAAGAGTTTCTTCCTATCTCCAGTCTACCTCTGCTCTCTACCATCTAAATCTACCCATCTGCAAGTCTGGGTTAGGAAGTGGAAGGCCAAAGGGTAGGGAGGTCCTTGTGGCTCTCAGGCCATTTTAGCTCCTGAGTCATGGATTTTGTTCCCTGATGTGTGTGTGAAGAGCTTGGACCTGACTGTGTTGCATCTCTGCTGCTTCATCACTGCTTGGGCTGTCTGCAGGGAAATCCAGAGGCTGACTCAACTTTATCTGGGTGTCAGAGCTGCAAAAGTGGGCTGGAGCTCCTGCAAGCACGCAGCTGGCCATGCCAGCACTGCAGCCAGGCTTGGTACCCACTGCAGAGCTCCCTGTGTGCCCCAGCCCTGCTGCGTGCTCGTCCTGCAGTGGCTTCCCTGCAGTGCTGCCCATAGCAATGTCCCCACTGGGGAAGCTGAGGGATGCTCCCTGAGGTCAGTGCAGCTGGGTGCAGAGGGAGGCAGAGGTGCTCCCCAGACCTCCCTTCAGACCGAAGCATTTTCCTCTGAGCCTGGAGGTGCCCAGACCTGCCACACGCATTCCAAAGGGGCAGTCCCTGTCTCACCATCCCTTGGGATCAGGGCTGCACCACTGCCAGGCTGCAGGTGATGCTTCCAGCCTGGGCCTGGTGCTGTTGTGGTGATTTCACTCAGGCTAAACTTCTCCTGACTGCTCATCCCTTCTACTCCTGAGGACCAGACCTGCCTGCCCAAGGCACGGGCTGATAGCTCCTTTGGGGCAGCCTGGACATAGCAGGAGCTGGAGTTGCTGAGACTAAAGCAAACGGTCCCTGGGAGAGCAATGCTTTGCATTTCTCTACAGCCCTGGTCCCTAACAGCCTGGCAGCAACTGCAGCCCCACCTTAGGGAGCAGAGACTTAGTTCCACTTCAGCAAGACAGCAAATAGGCAGGAGGGGAAGCAGAGCCCCGGCACTCCCGGGTGAGGGAACATTAATGCTGCTAATATCCAGCAATCAGAATGTCTTGGAGAGAGAACAGTGCTGCATCCCCTTCCCTCCTGCTCATCCCCTGCTTGTTTAATGAAAATCAGAGACAGCCATTAAAGAGCTGCTTAGCATTTCAATACCTTTAATATCCTCACTGATAAGGCAACGATGGATATTACCAACAGGGCCTTTCTTAAACTCTCCCCTTCTGCAGCCTGCTCCTGGCTTCTGTTTGTCTCCTTCCCATCCCAAACTCTCTCTTTCAATGAGGGGAAAATTATGATAAGATTATTTGATGTGTTTGGGTTTTTTTTTACTGTAAAGGATATGAATACACAGCATTTCTGATGGTGACAAGGAAGGGAAGCCTGCCAGGCCCCCCTGGCCTTGACCTGAATTAATTGGGCACTGATTGCTCAGCTGGCCAAGGGCCTCCCGCAGCCCTCACGGTGGGTGCCAGGGGCTGCCCCTCTCTGCTGCTGCTAGGGGAATCACAGAGCCATGGAATGGCTTCAGTTAGAAGGGACCTGAGAGCTCATACAGCTCCATGCCCCTGCCGTGGGCAGGGACACCTCTCACCAGCCCAGGTGGCACAAAGCCTCATCCAGGCTGGCCTTGAACACCTCCAGGCGGGAGGCATCCAAAGCCTCCCTGGGCAGCCTGTGCCAGAGTCCCCTCACTCTTGCAGTAAAGAACTTCTGCCTAATCTCCAGCCTAAATTTCCCCTGCTCTGGTCTCAAACCCTTGCCCCTTGTCCTGTCACCACAGGCCCTTATTAAAAAGTCCCTCTCCAGTTTCTTCCTCGTGGAAGAGATCAGGCCCCTGGCTGCAGCAGCCGGGAGGGGAGCAGCATCCTGTGCCTGCCCACGGCGAGGGGGGAGGTGAGGCTGGGCTGCACCACCCCGGGCAGGATGCTGGCTGCTGGCTGCTCTGCTGGGCCAGGTGCTGATGGGGACGCTGGTGAGCCCCAGGGAGCGTTGGGGCAAGCAGGGAAGGCACCACTCAGAGTGCCCCTCAGGACAGGCACCTTGCCAGCACCATGACAACCTCGTGAGACCACAGCTGGAGCTCTGGGTCCAGTTCTGGAGCCTCTGTGCCAGGAAGGCTCTGGAGGGGCTGGAAGGTGTCCAGAGCAGGGCCACGAGGAGGAGCAGAGGGCTGGAGCTGCTCTGCTGTGAGCACAGCCTGAGGGAGTTGGGGTTGTGCAGGCTGGAGAGGAGAAGGCTCCCAGGAGACCTCATTGTGGCCTTCCAGGATCTGCAGGGGGCTGCAAGCAAGCTGGGGAGGGACTTTGGAGGGTGCCAGGACTTGGGGGGGATGGAGCAAAAGTAGAAGTGGGGAGATTGAGATTGGCTGTGAGGAAGAAGTTGTTCCCCAGGAGGGTGGTGAGAGCCTGGCACAGGCTGCCCAGGGAGGTGGTGGAAGCCTCCTGCCTGGAGGTGTTTGCAGCCAGGCTGGAGGTGGCTGTGAGCAACCTGCTGTGGTGTGAGGTCTCCCTGGCCATGGCAGGGGCTTGGAGCTGGCTGAGCCTTGAGCTCCCTTCCAAGCCTGACAGCTCTGTGATTGTCAGAAGAGGGCTCAGCACCTCAGGGAAAGCACAGCTCCAGGGCTCTGAAGGGGGAAGAGCAGGGTGCTGGCTGCTCAGGAGCAGGGAGGAGGTGAGACCTGTTCCCTGTATTGATTGCCCTCGCTGCCCAGCTGCCTGTCCCAGCCCTGACACAGCAGCGAGTCTGCTCCAGAGGAGCTGTCCCCGCTGTGTGCCTGCTCAGGAGGTTGTCTGGGAGGTGCCAGCTGAAAGGGCTGTCCCTGTATCGCTGCCTGGGGCACACTGACGCTCCCTGGGGGTTGCTGCTAACAGCTCAGCCTGGGGCACCGAATGCAAGTTTGCCTGGTGGGTGCCACAGCCACGTGAAGGGGCAGAGTGGGCATGTGCCATGGGCCCAGGAGGGGAAGGAGCCCAGCTTGTTTAGAGCCAGTTTGGAAAGGTCCTGGGATTCAGGGCTGCTGCCTGTGCAACAGATGCAGGAGGTGTTGTGCATGGCCAAGTGTTTGGGGGAAGCCCCCCCAGGGCTGCTGTGTCCCCAGCCACAGGGGCACCCTGCTTTGCCAGGAGGATCCCAGAACTCTGTGTGGTCTCAGTGCCCAGAGCCCCACTCAGCTCCTCCTGCAGCTGTCCTGTGAGTGGGGCAGGGATGCACCTTGGGCTTGGGAGAGGACAGCATCATCCCTCCTCCTGAGGAAGGGAAGCACAGCAGGGGACAGATGGATGGACAGGCAGCTGTCAGGGACCTGCAGCATGGCCCTGGCCATGACCTGAACATCTCCTCTGCAGAGGCTGGAGAGGCAGTCCTGGGCCTGCTGGTGGCCCAACAGCAGATGGTGCTGGCAGGGTAAAGATGGAGCTGGTATCAGGGAGCAAAGCAGTGACCTTGTGTGCAAACAGCAGCAGAGGTGGGTGGCAGGAGACAGGGCCTGAGGCACCACTGCCACCTGATAGACACAGAGCTACAGTCCTGGGTCTGCTGGTGGACCAGCACAGAGTGGTATGGGTGCTGGAGGTGGGGCCATTCCCTCAGGGAGTGCCACCCATGCTGCCCACACCAGCCCTGGCCTGGAGATGTCTGGCCCTGTAAATGCTACAGGAGAGCAGCAGGGCCTGAATGTGTCTTCCCTGACTCAGGGCCTGGCACAGGGACACCCTCCTCACTGGCACAGGGACACCCTCCTCACTGGCACAGGCACCAGTTTGCTCTCACAGGCTGCAGTGGGCAGCCCCTGGGTGCAAAGCTGGGTGGAAGGAGCAAAGCTCCTCAGGTTTGAGCTGTGGAGTTAGTGAGGAGGCCACAGGCTGCCTGGTGAGTGCACAATGCCCTGGGCACTCTCCTCACAGGGCATCCTCCCCTCTGTGACAGGGAGGGGTGGAACCACCTCCAAGGGACACAGCGATGCAAGAGCCTCATTGAGGAGCAGAGGAGGCAGGATGGGGCAGGATGGGGCAGGATGGGGCAGGCTGAGGCAGGATGGGGCAGGATGGGGCAGCATGGGGCAGCATGGGGCAGGATGGGGCAGGATGGGGCAGGATGAGGCAGGATGGGGCAGGATGGGGCAGGATGGGGCAGCATGGGGCAGGATGGGGCAGCATGGGGCAGCATGGGGCAGGCAGCCAGTGCGGGGGGTGCTGTGCTCCATCAAGCTCAGGCCAGAAGCGGTGGTTGGGAGCCCAGGTCTGGAATGCTGGAGTGATGCCCTCTGGTTCCTGGGCTGCTTGGGCTCCCAGGGACAGCCTGTGGCTGTGGCTGTGGCTGCAGGTGGGCCCTGGCATGGGAAGGGTTCCTGTTTCCTGACGGGAGCAGCCTGCTGGGCTCTGCCTCCTGTGTGCCAGCCGGCAGGCTCCAGCAGTGCCCAGCCTGCAGGAGCATGCACTGGCTGAGCACACGAGCCACATCCTGACCACAAACCCAAGTGCCCAGGGGAGTCAAAGTGCCTGGCACAGCCCAGCCCCTCGGTGCTCAGTGTTGTGCACTGTGCCAGGGTGCCAGGGTCACGCGGAGCCAGCGCAGCCCTCAGCACCCCGCTGCACCCCCACAGGCTCCCCAGTGCACATCATCCTCTCTCCTCAGAGCTGCCAGAGGCTTCCCAGGAGGGCATTTGGGACACACCATGCCAGAGTCACTCTGTCCTGGCTCTTCCCAAGCCAGGGACACGCTCTGTAGCAGCGCCCAGCACTGCAGCTTCTCGAGGACCCTGGGTCACAGCAGGGCCAACAGCTGTGGGGAGCTGCAACACCTGGTGGCTCTGGGCACCTCTGCAAGACCTGGAGGACTCACATTCCTGGGACACATGGGGCTGGGATGCTGCCAGGGGACTGGAGAGCCTGCATGGGTGCCTGGGTAGTGCTGGACCTCTGCAGGGCAAACCCTGTGCACTGCAGCATCCCACTGGGAGAGGGCATCCCTCAGGGCTGCAAGGCCAAAGCTGGCTGCTGCCTCCCTAGGGTTCGCAGGCAGAGCTTGGACTGAGATGGTGGCAGTGTGGATGGTGTCCCTCTGGCCCACTTTGCTCTGCTTGGACAGTGGGTGTCAGGGAGCTGGGAGAAGCCCTTTCAGCACAAGGAGATTGCTGGGTTGGAGCAGCTGGTAGAAAATCAGCTGCCCCCCAGCTGCAGAGCTGCAACCCCCATCAGCGCTGCGCTGGGGCTTCCTCAGAGCTCGGTGCTGGGCGTGAAAGCATCAGTCCTGACTGCTCTGCTCCAAGGTTCACTGCAATGCCTCGGGCTTAGCTGCACCCCTGCTTGAAAGCACTGCTCAGCCCCTGCCAGCTGCCTTGGGAACTGCTGGAGACCTCCCTGAGCCACTGCTGTGTCCCTGCCTGCGCTGCCCTGCAAGCCCATCCCATGATAGCACTGATGACAGGATCTCTCCAGCACTGTCTCCAGACAGACAGCTTCCCAGGCAGGCAGAGCAAGAAGCCTGAGGGACCTCGTGCCCTGGGCTGTTCCCAGGTCCTGGTGATGACTGGTGGAGCCCTGCCCCTGCAGGCACAGTCCCCATGGCCCTGAATGGGGAATTGTTGCCACCAGCTGTAGTGAGGCAGGCAGGGAGCCCCCCGCCCAGCATGAGCTGCTGGGGTGCCCCAGCACGGGATCCAGCATCTGCAGGGACCATGCTCCAGGGACCCAGGACCAGATGGAGGGGCTGTGGCCCTCCTCCCCCTGCCCCAGGCTCCCTGTGCAAGCCTGGGATGAGCTTTATCCATGAAGTGGTCGACAGTGAGGTTACAGTGAGGCTGGGGAGACTCTGGCACAGGCTGCCCTGGGAGGCTGTGGCTGTCCCCTGCCTGGAGGTGTTCCAGGCCAGGCTGGATGAGGCCTTGAGCAGCCTGGGCTGGAGGGACGTGTCCCTGCCCATGGCAGGGGCTTGGAGCTGGATGAGCTTTGAGGTCCCTTCCAACCCAACCCATTCTATGAACAGGGAGATCCCCATTCTCCTCCTGTGGCTGTCCTGGGGACAGCTGCTGGGGACTGCAGGCTTGGGCCCCTGGCCATGAACACACAGCAGGGTGAACAACCCCTCCACATGTGGCAGGGGTGGGAGCCAGCCCCTGTGCTTCCTGTGGGCAGCAGGTAGTGGTTGCTCAGCCCTGGGGGGAGGGGGCAGTGGTGGCCACTGCAGGGGCTGTAGGCAGGTGCTGAGTGTTCAGAGCTGAGCAAGGCACACGCTGGGCTCAGCTGCTCCGGTGGCTCCAGGCAGGAGGGATGCAGAGGTTCCCTGGGCAGGGCTGTGGGGAGGATGCTCTGTGCTCCTGGGCAGCCCAAAGCCCTGTGGCAGAGTACCCTTGCCCAGGGCCTGTCCCTGCCCAGGGTCTGTCCTTGCCCAGGGCCTGTCCTTGCCAAGGGCCTGTCCTGCCAAGGGCCTGTCCCTGCCCAGGGCCTGTCCCTGCCCAGGGCCTGTCCTTGCCCAGGGCCTGTCCTTGCCAAGGGCCTGTCCCTGCCCAGGGCCTGTCCTTGCCCAGGGCCTGTCCTTGCCAAGGGCCTGTCCCTGCCCAGGGTCTGTCCTTGCCCACCCTGGCACAGCTGACCTCTCTCAAACTCTGCTTCTGAGGGGCTTGGCCCTCCCTTGGGTGCCCAGGTGGCTGTGCACAGGTTGGATGTTGTCAGCCCTGCCGGCGCCGTCCCCTGCTCCTGCTGCCCCAGCCCAAGGGTGAGTGCAGAGCCTCTGGCACAGGACCAAGTGACATCAGAAGCATCAAGAGGGGGCTTCTGCCTGCCTCCCAGACCTGCAAGGGGGGCCTGTGCAAGGGGTCTTCTCCCCATGCACACCAGGAGTGAAGGGCAACCCCCTCCCCTTCACACCTGAGCCCAGAGTGCAGGGATGCCCGCGGGGCCGCGGCTCGAGCTGCAAGTTCGGCTCTGCCAGCAGCCGGGCAGGAGCAGTGAGCAGGGGTGTGGGGCACGGGAGGCAGAGGAGGCTGCTCCAGCACCAGGAGCGAGGGAGGACGGACGAGTGGACGGGGGATGGCTGATGCTGGGGGGATGGCTGATGGGTGGCAGCGGGGAGCGGGTGCCCGGCGTCCGGATGCTGGGGCTGGGTACAGCGTGCGCGCTGGTGCGGGGAGGGGGGCTCGCTGCAGAGCCCACCCAGCCCATTGGCTTGCGAGCGGTGACGGACAGGCTGCTCCCTCCCTGCCGAGCCCCAGCGCTGCGAGCGCTGCGCTCTAAGTGCCGCTGCCTCAGCCGCCCGTGCCCGAGCTCCGGGGCTCGCTCCGCAGCTGCTGGGACAGCCGAGGTGCCCCTGTCCCGTGCCCGGTGGCCCCGCCGGACCATGGCATGGGCGCAGGGGGATCTGACATCCTCGCTCTTCATCGTCATCGCTTTAGCTTCCTCTCTCTCTGCCACCACCAGCGAAGGTAGGAACCGGGGTGGCCTTGGCGTGAAGGGGCAGCGTTGGGGGCACCTGAGGGACGGCTGTGGCTGCCTGGGTGTGCCCACAGAGGCTTGTTCCCTCTGCTGGGCTCAGCTTCTCCTTCCTCCCAGGGGAGCGCAGCTCCGGGTTCCTGCCTGCCTGAGTTTGCTGATCCTGGAGCTCCTGCACTGGAGGCTAAACTTCTGAGCTGGGCAGGAGGACTTGATTCCTGCAGCGATTCCTGCCAGCTCTGCCAGGCCTCCCCTGCCAGGGCTCTGCTGCAGCGTGCAGGGGTGGCTGCCGAGAGGGCAGGGACACGGGCAGCAGCTCAGCCGTGCTGATCCCCATCACCAGAGCTGGCGGCAGCGTGGGGCCGTGCCGGCTGGCCGGGCGGCCTCGGCGGCGACGGGCTGAGAGGGTGGGCACAGGGCAGCGTGCAGAAGGTGTGGGAAGCTGGAGGGGCATTCAGGTGGGAAACTTGTCATAAGGGAAAGGGCTGGAAACTTCTGAAGAGGAAGGCAGGGATGCAGTCGGGGACCCTCTCCCGACATCTTGGTGTCAGCCACGTCAGGCCTGCTCCCTCCACCCGACCACTCTGCCCAGCTGCTGGCTGCACTCACCCCTGGCCCTTGTCAGCAGCCCTGCTCCGCACCTCGGGCTCCCCTCGGCTTCGGCAGCGCTGCTCCTGCTGCCTGCCACCCGGCCGCTCCCCTGCCGCCTTCCGCGCTGGCAGTGGCGGCATGGCTGCCTCCCAGGGCTGCCTCCCAGGGCTGCTTCCCAGGGCTGCCCCAGGGCTGCCTCCCAGGGCTGCCTCCCAGGGCTGCTTCCCAGGGCTGCCTCCCAGGGCTGCTTCCCAGGGCTGCCTCCCAGGGCTGCTCTTCTTCATCACCCAGAGCTCTGCCGTTCCCGCTCCCGAGCATGTCCTTGGCACCAGCAGCAGCATCCTTCCTCCCTTCTGCTGTGCCTGAGAGCCACGGCCAGCACAGTGCAGCCCTCTGCAGCGAGCCCCAGCGCCGCTGTCCCTGCTGGGTGGCAGCAGTGCCATCCCTCCCTTCTCCTGCCCCTGTAGCTCCAGGCCCATGGGCTGGCACCGTGATGCTTTGTGCACTTGGCGGCACCCTGCCGGGCCGGGTCCCTGCACCTGCTGCCATCTTCTCACATCCCCTCCCACCCAGCCTGTCTTCCTCACCTACACTGCCCATATCCAGCTATCTCTGGGTCTTAACCCTGTTTCCTGCCAGCTGTCCACTTCTTGGCACTCCTCCTGCTCCCTTCCCCACCAGAGCTTTCCTGCCCTTGTCGGGGATGCATTGGGCTCCTGCTGTTGGGGAGGGGCTGTGTGGATGCAGGATGGGACCCCAGCACCCCCCGCAACCTCAACAGCCCCGGTCCTTGTTTGCCATTCACTCCCTGGTGGAGCAGCTGCCCCATTCCATGGGCAGAGTGTGGTGCAGGGATGCTGCCTGCACTTTCCCAGGCTCTTAGCACTGCTGCTCTGAACTACCAAGCATCCCTGTCTGAACTTGGGCATCAACATCTGACCCTGGGTATCAACAAGGGAGGTCAGAGCCTCTTTGCTTTCCACTGCAGGGGAGATTGCTGGATGCTGGGGGGGTGGGTTGTTTATGGTGTCTGTACAGACAACCAGGCCCTGGATACTGTCTGTCTGTCCCCAGCTGTGGAAGATGTGGGTGTCCTGCAAGAGTTTTGGAAAGAAGAGCTAATGTCAGCAGCAGCCTTGGCCAGGGGCATGCAGGGGGCTAAGAATGAGCCAGGCTCTGGGGAAGGCCGAGGGGGCTGGATCTGGGTTAGACTAGACAGAAGCTGCTGAGTGGCATCTGTATAAACTATAGGACCCCGTGGAAAGCTGGTGGTGCTTTGCCCATTGCCCCCAGGGATTCTCATGCCCCTGTGGATACTGGGGCTCTGCTCTTTAGGGGCACCTCAGTGCCAGCTGGGCCCCATGGTATGGGCAGTAGAGTTGGGGATGAGGCTGCAGGCTCCTGCCAGCACCAGGTATCTCAGGGTGGTGGGCTGGCAGCAGCACCCATGATGGTGAGGTTGTGGTGCCCTCACTGAGTGCCCTGGCATGGAAATGGGACTAGAAACACGGAGAGCTGCTGGGAAGTGCTGCACGGCTCTGGTGCCTCCTGCACTCCACTGGTGCTGGGCTTGGCTGCCTCATTTCTGCAGCGTGTGGCAGGGCTGGGCACGCTGTGAGCTGCCGGCTGCTGCCAGCCATGACCTCTGCCTGCTGCCACACCACAGCCTGCTCCTTGCTGTGCACCTCTGGCCATGCCACCCAGAAACCCAATGCCTGCTGGGGAGCTGCAGGGTAGGGAATCACAAGCACAAAGGAAAATAGAGGCCGGTGCGAGCCGCGCTCCGCTCCGCGTCCCGGGAAGCAGCTGGCGTGTGAGGATGTGGCTTCACCTGAAGAAATGGCTTCAGCCTGGTTTCCTTCCCTTCTGAAGAGCTCCCAGTCCCATTCCCTTTCAGGAAAGGTTTGGTCCCACAAGTTTTGAGCTTCTATTGTTTTGCCCACCCCGCTCAGTCTCGCGTGCAGAGGGTGCCCTGGAAATGGGAGGAAAAAGGGCCCCGCGTCTCCGCGCGGCAGAGCGCATCGAGCACCAAAGCTGGGCTGGGTCCTTCCAGATGGGTGGAAAATTGCAGAAGATTTTCACCTGGGGCACTGCAAAAAAAATAATTGTCTGACATTGTTGAATTTCTTTAGAGCAGGGAGGTAGAAAAGTTCTTTTCAAGGATACGGAGATGGTGCAAGAGACTGAAATCCCTGCCCTGCCGCGCGGCGAGGGGCATGGGGGCAAAACCAGGGGAGTGGGTGTTTATGTGACACCCCAGATTGGAGCTAAAGGGTAGAATGTGAAAGATCTTTATTGTTTTGAACCAAAACAAGAGGAAATTGCCCCATTTGGAGCTGGGGCGGGAGCCGCCACGTCGCGTTTTCTGCCAGAAAATGGCGCTTCGAACGCTGCTGCTGCCGCCGCCCGGGCGCTGCCCTCCGTGAGCTGGGCAACCTTCCTCCCCGTCACAGCAAGGACAACATGGCCCATGGGGGCCTGGGTGGAACCTCCGTGGGGAACAGCAGAAAAGGGGGACCCAGGGACATCTCCCTCAGCATTTTAGGGAGTGTAGGAACGGCCGAGGCAAAGACGGGCGATGAGGACAGGGTGGTGAGCAGGGAGCATGCTGGGGAGGATGCAGAGTTGGTGGCAGCCAGGGACATTCACCTTCAGCTGCTCCATGGGGTCGGTGATGGAGATGTTTTGTTTCTCCCTGCCACAGGGATGGGGAGCGGGCGAGCGCCGGCAGCCTGGGGAAAGCCAGCAGCTTGCTGCACTGCTGAAACGGGGCCAGGGGAAGGGTTTGTGGCCACCTCCCTGCTAATCTCTCGATTGTAATCTCATTAATTGCCCCTCTGCCCAAACAGAAAAAGAGGTAAAAACTCATCTGTCCCTTTATTCAGCACCACTTTTGTACCTTCTGCAGCGACGCCCAAGTCGGGGCCGCGGGAGAAGCAAAGCTCTGAAAAGGAGAGGAAATAGCTTTTTCTGGGTGGTAAAAAGGGGCTGCGAGGATGCTGTGTCCCTCCCTGGGAACAGGAAACGAGGGTTTAGGTCCAGGGGCTTTCGGTGGCAGGGATGGAGAAGCTTTGGCTTAAAACAGGGAGGAGATTTGGGCTATAATTGCAAAAAAAACCCAGCCCTAAACACCAAACACCAACAAAACAAAACAAAACAGAACAGAACAAAACAAAACAAAGCAAAACAGAACAGAACAGAACAGAACAAAACAGAACCAGAACAGAACAAAGCAAAACAAAACAAAACAGAACAGAACAAAGCAAAAGCAAACAACAAACCGAACAGACAGAACAGAAAGAACAGAACAGAACAAAACAGAACAGAACAAAACAAAACAAAACAGAACAGAACAGAACAGAACAAAGCAAAAAACAGAACAGAACAAAACAGAACAAAACAAAACAGAACAGAACAGAACAAAACAAAACAAAACAGAACAGAACAGAACAGAACAAAGCAAACAGAACAGAACAGAACAGAACAAAACAAAACAGAACAGAACAAAACAAAACAAAACAGAACAGAACAGAAACAGAACAAAGCAAAACAAAACAAAATTACCCAACATGACCACTGGAGAAAAAAAAAGCAAACCCCCCCCCAACAAACAAACAAAGGCAACACAAAACCCCTACCCCAAAACCAAACCAAAAACCCCCCAAAAAACAAACAAAACCCACCAAAAAAAACCCAAACCAAAAAACCAAACAAATGAAACCCACCAAAAAAAAAAAAAAACAACCCCAAAATAATGATAATAAATTAAAAATCCTTTTCTCCTTGCTCCCAAACTGCTGCTGTGAGGCAAACCCCTGCGTGGCTTTCGGCGGGCTGTCAGGGATCTCTTGCTGCTCTCAGCTTCATTTCCATCCTTCCCTCATTTAAAAAGGGAAAAAAAAAAAAAACAAACAAATGAAAACTTCTGGGAAACCAAACGCTCCAGAATTTGAGTTCTTTTGGGTCTTTTGGTTTGGTTTGGTTTTTGTTTGGTTTGGTTTTGTTTTCCCCCATTCTTCTGGAATTTTTGCTTCCTGATATCAGGAGAGGTTTATTTAGAGCAAAAAATAAATGGCCACCCGCTTGCTGCTGGCGGAAACAGAGCTGATGAGTCCAAATTTGAGTACAACCAAACCCTGCTGAACTGCTGCAGGGATGCAGAAATGCCTTTTTTTTCCTTTCCCTTTTTCCTTTTTCTTTTTGCTTTTATGCTTTTTCCTTTTTCTTTTTTCCTTTCCCTTTTTCCTCCTTCTTTCTTTTTCCTTTCCCCTTTTCCCTTTTTCTTTTCCCTTTATCCTTTTTCCTTTCCCCCTTTCCCTTTTTCTTTTTCCTTTCCCCTTTTCCCTTTTTCTTTTCCCTTTATCCTTTTTCCTTTCCCCTTTTCCTTTTTCTTTTTTTTTTCTTTATCCTTTTTCCTTTGCCCTTTTTTTTTCCTTTTTCCCTTCCCCTTTTTCTTTTTTTTCTTTTCCTTTTTCCTTCTTCTTTTTTCTTTTATCCTTTTTCCTTTTTCTTTTTTCCTTTCCTCTTTTTAATTTCCATTTTTTCCTTTATCCTTTTTCCTTTCCCCTTTTTCTTTCTTTTTTTTTCATTTTTCCTTTTTCCTTTCCCCTTTTCATTTTTTCTTTTATCCTTTTCCATTTTCCCTTTTTCTTTTTTTTTACTTTTTCCCTTCCCCTTTTTCCTTTTCCTTTTTCCTTTTTCATTTTCCCTTTATCCTTTTTCCTTTCCCCTTTTCCTTTTTTCTTTGATCCTTTTTCATTTTCCCTTTTCCTTTTTTCCTTTTACCTTTTTCCTTTTCCTTTTTTTCCTTTCCCCCTTTTCCCTTTTCCTTTTTCTTTTATCCTTTTTCCTTTCTCCCTTTTCCCTTTTCTCTTGTCCTCTTTTCTCTTTTCCTCTTTTCCTTTTTCCTCTTTTCCTTTTTCTCTTTTCTTTTCCTCTTTTCCTTTTTCCTCTTTTCCTTTTTTCTCTTTTCCTTTTTCTTTTCCCCTTTTTCCTTTTTAATTTTCCTTATTTATTCGGGTGGTTGGTTTGGTTTTTTGGGGGGGCTTTGGTTGTGTGGCTTTTGTTCGTTTGCTTGTGAGGGTTTTTTGTTTGTTTGTTTTGTTTTGTTTTGCTAGAAATTGTTAGAAAATAATTTCGAGTTATTAGGCAATATTTTGCCCCTAAAGAAAACAAAACCAAAACCACAAAGCAATGAACCCCAGCGGCAGGGATGCTCAGCCAGAGGAGGAGGGCGAGCAGCTCGCCCCGCGGTTCCCGGCGGGTGAGGGTCTCGGTTTCACCACCAGGACATCCCGGCCGCTCCGCGCTTTGTTCCCGTCGGGTCCTGTGTTCCCTGCGTCCCCGCTCGTCTCGCTGGCAGCCTTCGGTGCCGCTTTTATCTCCAGGGGCAAAGCCATTCATATGATAACTCTATTCATACCCTGACACTTTTGGGTAGTTCATTCTCCTAACCCCAGTCTGTTTGCGTGGCCAACACTCAAAATTATTCCTCTGCCCCGGAGAAGCGATTAACCCCTTCAGCCCTGCTGGTTCAAAAGTGAGCAAGGTCCTGTTCCCATCAAAAAGAAACAAACTCCCCACCTCCTGCTCGTGTCAACGTGCACCGCTTAGGGTCGCAAATAACCACGTACAGGAGGAACTCCTTTAGGGATCAGGCCCAGCCACACCAGTAACACCCAGTGACACACCAGTAACACCCAGTGGCACACCAGTAAAGCCCAGGGAACTTTGTCTGGCCCGGGGATACCACCCAGAAAGGTGTTCAGCATTTATCTGAAGGCATCGGCAAAGGCAGCCCCATCCCTGCCCTCAGTGACTCATCCCAACGGCTCATCAGCCTCAGCCTGAAAAATTCCAGCCCCTCTTTTCCCTGATACAAATTTGCCTTCCCACCATTAGGCTGTGCCAGGCTTCCCTTGCTGGCTCCCAGAGCTGATCCTTTTCTGCCGTGAAGGCAGCCGGGCGCCTCGCACCCTCCGCAGGCACAAGCAGGTCAGGCTCTGCAGCCTCCCCTCTCTCGTACTTCTTTCCCTCCAGCCCTGGTATCATGCCTGTGCCTGTGGTGTCCTCTACTCTACCTCCAGTTCCTCATGTTTAAAATGCCTTAACCATGTCAGTGAGTGGCAACAGCCCTGGCTGCATCCCAGCACCAAGGGCTCACATCTCGCCTTGGATGGAGTCCCTTCTGTTACCATCAGCCTAAGGGCTCTGATGGCATTTCCTCACCGGGCACATGAGATGTTCAGTCTGGCTCTTCAGATGCTTTCAGTGCTGCTTTTTTTTTTGGTCTGTCAAAATGCTCCAGCTTGGAAAGTTATGTTTAAGAGAGCAAAGAAATTACCTCTAAAGAAATTAACATTCAGAATGTCACCAGGGTCCAAAGAGCCCAAGCCTGCTTTCGGGTGGCCAACTGGCGTGACAGCGAAACAACCCCGCGGGGAAATTAGGAGCAAAGCATTCAACAGCCTGAACAATTGTCACCCAGTGTCCCTTCAGATAACCCAGACCCTTCAGATAACCCAGAGCAGAGAGCACATTTGCAAAATGCCACATTTCCCAGGTGAATCCTGGAGAGAGGACAGAGCTCAGAGCCCTGCAGCAGCGCTGGGGTGCAGGAGTCAGCGGGAAGGGTGCTGCAGGGTTTGTGCTGCTGGGGGACCCACAGGCTCCGCTCCAGGCACAATCTGCAGCAATAGGTCACTCTGGGTGGCATGGGAAGTGTCTCGGGGTGACACCAGGGAGTCATAATTCAGGGTAAAGTAATCTACCAAATCCCAAAGAGTCAGGTGGTGACTGAGAGGCCACGGAGCTCTCTGGTAGGGAGTGGAAGCACTGAGCTGCTGTGGGCTGGGATGTGGCATTTGGGGCTTGCTCGGTGTGAGCTTTGGCTTCCTGGAAATCTGCAGGAGTCAGAAACCTCAGCGGCTAATGCCGAAAAAGGCTTCCTGTCTGTCCTGCTGCAGCCAACCCACGGGACAAAAGAGGGCTCAGGACTGCTGTGGGGACACTGGCACAACCCCCTCTGGAGAGGGCTTCTGTTTCTCTGTGGCTGTACCCCACAGGCACCAGCAGCAGAGGTGATTTTGTATCAAAGGCTCCTGTTTCTCCGTCACGATACTGCTGTACTGGTGCTACAGCGTCCAGCCTGCCCCTGTCCCTGCAGCCTGGGGGTCCTGGTCGAGGTGCAGGTCTGGGGACACTGGTCAGGGCTGCAAAGCTGCTGGGGTGTGGGTTGAATGGATCAGCTCTGGCAGGGCTGTTCCGGGCACAGGCTCCTCTCTGCTCACGGACAGGTGTCTGTGGTCCCGCAGTGGGGAGGGACACTGTGCTGGAGAGGACTTGCATGAATCCCAGATGGCCAGATCCAGAACTGGGGACACCAGATCTGCAGAGTGCTCATCTGGGAGTGCTGGGACCCTTCAGTTGCTCTCAACACCCCCCAGTGCCTGCCTCCTCCCCAACCTTGCCACAGTTCCTGCTCCTTCCCCTGCTCATATCAGATGTTTCCATGGAATTTCTTGTCTCCCTGACCTTTCTCACCCCCCTCATCCCCAGAGCCTTTCCACCTCCTCCTCTGGCTTCTGCCCTGAATTACAAGAAGTCCAGCCTCTCCCTGAGCCCAAAACAGCTCCTTCCCCACTGGCATCAGCTCCTCGACAGGGACGTAGGAACCTGTGCTCGCCCCTCGCTCTGAGCCTTACCTCTGGCCCCACACACCTCGAGCCCTGGGACAGCCCTGGGTTGGTCACATCTCCAGGCAGTGATCCGTGTCCATCTCTGACCACATTTACACCACTGCTGCCACCCTGCCTGGCTGTGGGCAGCGTGTGTGCTTTCACCTGAGTCACCTAAGCCAGGGGCCCGATCCAGCCTGGCTGCCCCCGCACACACCGACCCCAGGGTCCCAGGAGCAGCTTGCATCCACGCCTGCTCTCCCATATTCCTGAGAGGGAACATTTTCTTCTTGTTGTTGTTTGGCTTTTGCTGTGATTCCTTTTTTTCTTTCCCTTGGGCAAACCAAACTGCTGCCCTGGCATGGCAAGGTTTTCCTGTTCCCAAAGCCTTGCCCATGCTTTGTTCTGGGCGGTTTGGTTTGGTTTGTTTCATTTCCAGCACCGTTTCGTGGCACCTGAAGCCCTACCAGGGGTTGTGCTGCGCATTCTCCTCGCTGGCATCAGGCAGGGCTTGAGAGGATCAGGATGATCATTTTATTTTTAAAACCTGAGCTGAAGGCTTTTTGTTAGCACTGATTGAACAAACAAGCTTTCTTCCCACATCAAAGCAGCTCCTGCTCCCGGTGCACTGCAAAAGGGGGGACCCTCTGGGAAGCCCTTGTGGGCATTGCCGCTCCTGACGCCTTACAAAACGGTATAAAATCAAATACAGAAAGTTCACAGCGAGGATCCAGGGGTCTGGGAAGAAATCCTGAAATGGGAATTAGGGCAGGTGCAGGAGGCAGCGCCGCTGCCTCGCAGCCACTCTTTGAAGAGGTTTCTCTGCAGGGCTGGTTTGGGCTTTTTTCCTTGCCCAGCCTCTCTCTGACACTTCCAGAAATGTGGAAAGCCCACGTTCCTGCTGGATTTGGAGATGTCTCTTACATCTATTGCTTTCCTAAGTGTCCCCCCCGGGGGGCTGAGCCAGGGGGTGCGTTGTGAGCACCGTCCCCGCGGTGTCCTTGAGAGTGCAGCCTGCAGGGCAAGCAGGGGCTCGGCGAGCCTGGATCCGGCCGCGAGTGCGACAGAGCAGTGCTGAGCAGCACCCCACGGCCCCGGGGCTGAGCTGGCTGTGTGTGACATAGCTGTGCCGAGCAGCACCCCACGGCCCCGGGACTGAGCTGGCTGTGTGTGACATAGCTGTGCCGAGCAGCACCCCACGGCCCCGGGACTGAGCTGGCTGTGTGTGACAGAGCAGTGCCGAGCAGCACCCCACGGCCCCGGGACTGAGCTGGCTGTGTGTGACAGAGCAGTGCTGAGCAGCACCCCACGGCCCCGGGACTGAGCTGGCTGTGTGTGACAGAGCAGTGCTGAGCAGCACCCCACGGCCCCGGGACTCAGCTGGCTGTGTGTGACAGAGCAGGCCGAGCAGCACCCCACTCCCCCGGACTCAGCTGGCTGTGTGTGACAGAGCAGTGCCGAGCAGCACCCCACGGCCCCCGGGGCTGAGCTGGCTGTGTGTGACAGAGCAGTGGCTGAGCAGCACCCCACGGCCCCGGGGCTGAGCTGGCTGTGTGTGACAGAGCAGGGCCGAGCAGCACCCCACGGCCCCGGGGCTGAGCTGGCTGTGTGTGACAGAGCAGGGCCGAGCAGCACCCCAGCGCCACGGCGCTGACCCAGCCGCGAGTGCTGGAGCTGCTGTGGTGCTGAGCCAGCTGCATGTGCCGGGGCATGGTGAGCAGCATCCTGCTGCTGTGGTGCTGACCCGGATCTGCGAGGCACATCCCCTGTGCACTGCTTCCAAATGGGAAGAGCAGAGCCACCCCACAGGCTTGTTGGTTCACCTCGGAGCCCCAAGGCCTGGCCTTGGCCGTTGGTGAATAAAATGAGGCTTTTTCTTTCTTTAGATATTGTCCCAGGGAGGGGAAGCTGAAAGCAAAGCCTCCTGTCCTGTCCCCCTGCCATGCTCTGAGGCCAGCAGGACACAGCTCTGCTGCTCGGCGTTGCTTCTCAAGCAGGAAAGGTCGTGGCTCGCTATTGAGCACGCCCCTGGATTAAACGGTGGGACACAAATAGCTGACCCACCCTGGCCCCACCTGCCCCTTCTAAGCCCTGCCTCAGCTTGTGGGAGATGAATGCTGCTGGCCCTTGTTCCCCTGTGCTCGGGAGTCTCTCTCTGTCCGTTTCCCACACCTCGGCTCTGTTCCTGCTGCAGATAACCCTCCCCGTGTCGTTCCCCCACCAGCTGGGGCTGAGGGGCTGGTGTGGGGTGTGCAGACAGAGAGCAGGAGCTCCTCACCATGCTGATAAGAGTTTAATTATCGATTCAAAAGGCGTTGTTGCATGGGGGGAGCTTTGCTGTGAATCTTGGGAGGCTTTTGAAGTTGTGATGGAGAGGAACTGAAGCCCAAGGGAACAGGGCTGCTCCCACTGACCCTTCCTCCCCATGCCTGCACTACAAAGCCCCTGCCTGGGAGGGAGATGGTGGAGTAATTAGAGTGAGGACCGCAGTGGGTTAACAATTAGTGAGAGAGCTCAGAGCCCTGTTTGGCCCCCACTGCTCTTCTAGAGGCTGGGGCTCAGCTCATCCCCCAGCATGTCGCCCTTGGGCTTGCCTCACCACCCTCCTGTGCACCCCTGGGTGGGCTGGGGATCTAAAGGCTCCCTGGGCCAGCAGCTGTGGCTCACACAGCACCATCCCTGAGCCCAGGATGCTTGGATGTAGAACTCCAAGGTGTCCTTGCCCCTGTTTGTAGGGTTGGGATAGGTCCCTGCAGGAGCCACAGCTGCCAGTGTGAGTGTTGGGAAGGGTTTCTGAGCTCCTTCTTTACAGGCACAGACCCAGAGCCAGAGCTGCAGGGGCTGGGGCACAGCAGACACCTCTGAGTGCCAGGCCCTGCCTCGCTTCCTCACTGGGCCCCAGCGGTGTTCAGAGCTCGGTGGATACAGGAACAGAGATGGATGCAGGCAGGGCTGCAGACACAGACACAGCACAAATGATACACATGCACCAGAGACCCCATGCACATCTGCATCACGCACCATGCACATCTGCATCCTAGACATCATGCACATCTGCACCCCAGACCCCATGCACATCTGCACCACGGACACCAGGGACGCCTGCACCACAGCCCTTCACACACATCTGCATCCTAGACACCACGCACATGTGCATCATATGCATCATACACACCTGCACCATAGTCACAGGCCCCTAATCTTCAACTCCTGCACTGTTTGCAGCCATGAGAATGCAGCGTACAGCACTCCTGCAGCATGCCATGATGTGGCTTCCTGAAGGAGCAAGGAGGCCTTGCCTTGCCTGAGCCTCTGCCCCAAGCCCCGTTGGAAGCGACCTGCTGGCTCCTAGGTGCTTCCATCCGAGCAGGCAATCAGCCCTGACAGCTTCTCCAGGAGCGCCACAATGTCCCCTGCCGCCTCCCGGTGCTTTGGCTCAATGCACCCAGGCAAGGCCAAGGCTCAGAATAGGAAAAATACAAAATGGTGCTCAGGGAAACAAAATGGAGCTGGCAGCTTGAGCCTGATCCGTGCAGACAGTCCATAACATCAAAGAGAATCTCCCAGCTGTAGCACAGAGGTCTCCCCGACCGGCACGCTCCCTGAGAACCTGGCAGCTGAAAGGGCTCCTTTGTGGCAGCCCCGGCAGCCAGGCAGGGCTCCCTCCCAGCAGCGGCACGGCCAGGGGCTGCACCAGGCCCTCGTCAGCACTTCTCCTAAGTGGATGGTTGGGTTTGGGCAGGGAGTTGGTGCCCCTGTCTCTGACAGTGCTGCTGGAAGGCTGCTCAGGGCCTCCGCCACAAGCTGTGCCAGGAGCTAATGCAGGCTGCTGGCTGTGCGTGGTGCCCACTGCAGTGGGCTCCGTGGGTAGGGCTCCCGTGTGCTTGGGGAACTCTTGCTAAGGGATGGAAGGAAGAACTTTTCCCTCTTCCTGCCAAGAGCCACAAGCAATATGCTCCACCAGGGAGAAGCTGTGGTTCGTGCACCGCAGCACCCGCGGGTAGGCAGCGCCTTCAGCTCCGCTGGGTGACAACCATAAGGTCCCCGTGGTGGGGCTGGGTGTAGCAAGCTGCCTCACGGTCCTGCACACTGCCGTGCAGAGCAGCCTGGGGCAGTCCCACCTCACCTGCTCCTCCTCAGCACCGTTCACTGCAGCGCGGACTGCACAGGGTCCTCCTGCCCCAAGAGCAGCCAGAGGCAGCCGTGGCCGCAGCTGAGCATCTCAGCGTGGGAAAGAGGGTGCAGGAACCACGGCAGGAGGGAGAGAGGGGCTGCAAGAGCTGTCCCCTCCCCGCAGCCTGCCCGCTGAGGGTCACCAGGACCATGCTCCTGCGCTGTGAGCAGGGAAACTCCTGAGCCTGGGCTCCTGCTGGGCGAATTACCCAGGGAAAATAGGCAGAAAATCTTCAGATTAACAATAACAAATAAAAATGGATTTGAGATCTCCGAGGTAATTACTCCGTGCTGAGGGCAAGAGGCCTCTCGAGCAGTGGGAGCAGCGCCGTGCGGGGAGCGGAGGGGCTCGGCCTGCTGTTGGGCCAAAGGAGTCACACAAGAAACCCTGGAAATGCTTTCAAATTGTTCTGCTAACATTAATAAATGCCTCAAAAGCTGCTAATCTGCTCTGTCAGGAGCATGACGTCCGGGTGTTTCACAGCCAGCTCACGTCGCCGCTCCTCTCTCCCACCGCTCTCCTTCCCTGCCTGGTAATAGTAAATGAAAGTGGCACCGGTTCCTCCAGCTGCCAGGACCAGCACCACGCTGAGCCCAGCCTCTGCCAGGGCTGGGGACGCTGTCCTGATGTGCCTTCTCCCCACCCTGACAGCCTTACACTGAGCCCACCGTGCCCCCCGAGCCCAGGCACCAGCCGAGCCCCCCCCCCCCCTCCAGTGACCACACTGCCTCGAGGTCCAGCCCAGTGCTGCTCTAGGGTGAGGGCAAGCAGCCAGCGTGGACACAGCACCCAGCACAGGCCTGACCTGGGTGGCTGCAGGGCAAAGAGCGCTGGGAGAAAGCTGGAGGCACTGGAAGGCCCTGAGGGAGCCTGGTGCTGCTGAGGGGTAACAAGACATGGGCACACTGGAGTCAGTGCCAGCTGTACTCACTGCCACAGGTCACCTTGCCAGAACACACCCCCAGAACCTCTGTCCCTCTGGATCTGTGTCCTGGAGCCAGAGCTCATGGTCCCTCCCCAGGTGCTGGAGGGAAGCTGAGCACGCTGAGGCATTCCCAGGCTGCAGTGAGGCTCTCCCCTGCCTGCAGGCTCTGGGCATGGTGCTCACAGGCAGCCAGTGACACTCAGGGGCAGCTCTCTGTGCATCAGCAGTGTTGTGACATCCCTGCCCCCCCCCCACTGCTGACACTGCACAGGGTTCCAGGGGAAGCTCCTGAGCACCCTCAAGGGCAGCCTCACCTCTCCCCAGGCAGAAGCTGCTCCCCTCTGCCAGCAGACTTGCTCTTGTCTCCTTGTTAAGCTGGGCACCTGCTGGTGGCAGAGCGTTTGAAGGGTTGGCTTTGATGAGCCTCCCCCTGCAGCCTGTCCCCCACTGTCTGGCCTCTCCTGGGGGGGCAGCCAGGGCCGTGGGGGTCACTTTGTTCTGGAGCTGGGCACTGTGCTCTGTAATTACAGGGGCTGCAGGAGTGCAGACTTCAAACTGGTGGCGCTGGGAGGGTAAAGGGCTTGGCAGAGACCCTGGAGGAGAAGTGTCCAAGTGAGGAACAATGCTCTGAGCCCACCAGTGTTGGCCCAGGGTGGGGCCGGTGGACGGACAAGCTGAAGTTTGGAGTTTGTTCCTCCAGTTCCCCCTTGCTTTGCAACCCCTCTGACCTGCTCTGCAACCCCACCCCCTCCCAGCCTGTTGTCTGCAGCCCCCTCACCTCCAAAACATCCTGTGACCAAGACTGGAACAGCCCCACCCCAACTCTACTGCCAACCAACCTGCAGCCAGGCAGATCCCTGGCACCAGGCCCAAGGATGAGTGTAGGAGACACCAGGAGGAAGTTCTGCACCATGAGAGTAGTGAAATACTGGAACAGGTTGCCCAGGGCCGAGGTTGAGGCCCCATCCCGGGAGGCACTCAAGGTCAGCCTTGCTGTGTCCCTGGGCAGCCTGCTGCAGCTGGAGGTGTCCCTGCTGCCTGCAGGGGGTTGGACAAGATGACCTTGGAGGGCCCCTTCCAACCCAGTGCAATCTGTGAGGCTGTGAGTGGGGTGTCAGGAGGGGTCATTTGTGGTGGGCCAGCTCCTTGCCCCTTGGGGATGAGGAGGAAGCCCTTAATGAAACATTTTGCTCCTGTTTTGCAGTGAACTTGCTGGACACGTCCACAATCCCGGGGGACTGGGGCTGGATGACTTACCCCTCGCACGGGGTGAGTACGAAGGGGCTGCTGGCACATGGGGGTGCCCCTGGGCAGGGTGCATGGACAGCTCAGTCCCAGGCTGGTGCCCTGGGCAGTGCTGATGGGTGCAGAGGCTGAGTCTGGTGGGAAAATGCCAGCCAGAAAGGACAGCAGTGGGGATGTGGCTGGTTTGGAAATGTTGTTTAACTCTCCATGTCCCCTGGTAGCCACCAGGGCCTCAGCTTTGGGGGCTGAGGTCACCCCACAGGCACTCAAGCTGAGAAGCATCTCCATCCTCACTGCTCCAGGGCAGAGCCAGCAGGAGCAGCCCAAAGTGGATGGGAAGCTCTCAGGTGCCCGTGACCAGGGAATTTGCTGTGGGAAGAGATGCAGAGGAGCATCCCCTGTGGATGGTTTTCCGGAGGGGGTGGGGATGTGGTGACCCTGTGGCTGTGCTGGGGGGGATGTCAGGGTGGTGACCCTCATGTGTCCCTGCTATCTCCACTGGCCTGATCCTCTCCACACCTCCCTTCACCTGCATTCCTCTGCCCAGGTTCTCCTGCTGCAGCAGCTCTCTGCAGAGGGTGTTTCAGGTGGCAGGGGTGACCTGGCTGAAGGATTTTGCTCCTCCATTAGAGAGCAGAAGCAATCCACAAATCCAGACAGGACCAACTGCAAGGCACAGTGGGGTCTGCTGCCTGCTCTGGACGTGCAGAATTGGGGGATGCCTACCTGGCTTTTGCTGCTGTCTGGGTTTTTCATGTCCACTCTGTTTCATCCCCTCTCTGAACTAAATGCTCCTAATCTTTTCAATTCCACCTCCCACAGAACTCTTCCCAGGCCTCTAATCGTTTCCATTGATCTGCTGCTCTAGCCCGGCGGAGGCAGCGCTGCTTGAGCAGGGGCCATCAGAACTCTGAATGCACAGCAGCAGCAGTGCTCAGCTCCCCCTCAGACATTAGCCCATATGGAAATGCACCAACTCCTGAGCTCAGCTCTCATCTTAGCAGGCAGCTGTGCCGGTGCTGGCTACCCTGGCACGGTGCTAGATGCAGAGGTACAAGGTCAGAGGGGAGCAGGGAGCTAACGTGAGGAGACCTCCTGCACAGCTCCGGAGCTGCCAGCTCCCTGCAGCCTCACAGCAGCTCAGCCCTGGCACAGAACTGCTGCTCAACCCTCCAGCCCTGCAGCCGTGCTGGGGACAGGCTGCCGTTACAAACCTCTTGCTCTGGGGGGTTGTCTGGCTTGGGTTTCCAGCCAGGGGGTCCTTCTTCTGCCATTGCCTGCATGAGGAATCACAGCATGGTAGGGGATGGAAGGGACTTTGCTGCAGGCAAACCACCCACCCAGCCCAGGTACAGGGCCGGATGGTCGCCCACCCCAGGGACAGGGCATCCTTGGGGTCCTCAGCTCTTATCATAGAATCACCAAACCACAGAATGGGAGGGGTTGGAAGGGACCTCTGGAGATCATCCAGTCCAACCCTCCTGCCAGAGCAGGGCACCCAGGAACTCATCCAGGAGACTCTGGAAAGTCTCCAGGGCAGGAGACTCCACAGCCTCCCTGGGCAGCCTGCTCCAGGCTCCAGCAGCCTCACACCAAAGAAGTTTCTCCTCATGTTGAGGTGGAACCTGCTGGGTTCCAGTCTGTGCTCATTGCCCTTTGTGCTGCCACAGGGCACCACTGAGCAGAGCCTGGACCCTTCCTCTTGCCCCCCACCCCTCAGATATTTTTAACCATTGCCCAGATCTCTCAGGCTGCTCCTCTGCAGCCCAAGCAGCCCCAGGGCTCTCAGCCTCTCCTCCTCACCCAGGTTCCAGTCCTTTCAGCATCCTCATAGCCTGCCCTGGACTCTCTCCAGCAGTTCCCTGTCCCTCTGGAACTGGGGAGCCCAGAACTGGACACAATACTGCAGATGTGATCTCACCAGGGCAGAGCAGAGGGGGAGCAGAACCTCCCTTGACTTGCTGGTCAGACTCCTTTGAGTGCCAGGAGATCCCTGGGCTTCTTTGCCACAAGGGCACATTGCTGTCCCACAGGGAACTTACTGTCCACCAGGACTCCCAGCTCCTTCTCCATGGAGCTGCTTTGCAGCAGGTCCCCCCTCACCTGTCCTGCTGCAGGGGGTTTGTTCCTCCCCAGGTGCAAGACTCCACACTTATTCTTGAACCTAACGAGGTTCCCCTCTGCCCACGTTGCAGCCTGCCCAGGTCACCCTGGATGGCAGCACAGCCTGAGGGCTGCCAGCCTCTGCTCCCAGTTTGGTGCCACCAGCAAACTGGCTGAGGGTCCAGTGTGTGCCCTCACCCAGGTCACTGATGAAGACAAATCCAGCTGAGCTGGCTGTCCTGGGGACACATGGGCATGACTGGGCAGGGCCATGCAGTCCCTAAGCAGAGCAGGCGTTGTGCCTCCAGGTGCCTCTCATCACACCCATGAGCAGCTAAGGTGCAGCATCCTGCACTGTGCATCTGCAAATCCAGGGCTGAATCCTGGCCCCCAGCCCAGTAGGACTCCCAGGGGTAATGAGTTAGAGGACCTCAGGGTGCCTGGGCTGGCTCTCAGGGCAGTCACCACTGGGCTCTCTTGCACTACAGCAGCTCCTGAGCCCTGCTGCATGGCTGAAGTCTGCACCTCAGCAGTGATGCTTAGGCAAAACCAGCCAACGCTGGGTGCCAAAACCCAAAGAGCAAACCCAAAAGCCCAGCTCTGATGTGTGCCCCTGCAAGGCCTGGGTGAGCCATGGGGTACCTACCCTGCCTGGTGGCCCTGTTAGCAAGAGGATGGTCACAGAGCTGTGTGAGAACTGCCCTGGACACCTTCATGGACACCTTCAGAGGGCTGCCTGGGCTCTGCTGTGACATTCTTGCAGGAATAACTTTACATATCCTTTCCAGCTGGATGCTTTGATAGCTCCTCTGAACACTTCTCTGCACTGTGATTCCTCCTCCATGGGCTGTTGCATCCTTTAACCTCCTGTGGTCCTTCAGCTCCAGGTGCCTTCTGAGTAGAAATTTGCACTTGGCTTCAGCTGCCATCAGTAGAAAGGCAGCAGGACAGGGTGCTGGGGACTCAGAGCAGCTGCTGAAGAACTGCACTTGCTCTTGGTGCCAAGTCATGGCACTAAGCAGAGGCCTCCTGGGCAGCCCCTCAGTAGGGTTCAGATTCAGGAGGGAGGGAGGATGAAGGACTCAGGCTTGGTAGCTTGGGGCCACATTGCTCCAAGCCTGGTGTGATCTCTGCTCCTGGAAACAGTCTGGGTTTGGTGGTCATCACCTCAGCAGTGCTGCTGGTGTCCCTGGGATTGTTCCTGCCCTGTGGCTTGCCTGGGGCTGGGCAGAGCCCAGTTGCTGTTGTGGTGTGCAGATGATGTGCTGTGAAGCCAGACTGTATTTGAGGTCCTTTCTTTGTGCTGCCACTTCCTTAACTCCTGGGGTGCATCAAGAATAGTGTGGCCAACAGGTCAAGGGGAGGTCCTCCTCCTGCTCTGCTCTGCCCTGGTGAGGCCACGTCTGGGCCCTAGGCTGAGTTCTGGGTTCGCTGGTTTAAGGACAGGGACTCTCTGGAGAGGGTACAGCAAAGGGCTACAAAGATGCTGAGGCACTGGAACAGCTCTGTGGTGGGGAAGGACTGAGAGGATTGGAGCTGTTCAGCCTGGAGAGGAGCAGCCTGAGGGGCATCTGATCAATACTTTAAGAGTGGGTGGCAGGAGGATGGGGCCAGGCTTGGCTCAGTGGTGCCCAGGGACAGGACAAGGGGCAGTGGGCACAGACTGAACATCAGAAGTTCCTCTGAACATGAGGAGGAGCTTCTGTAACTGAAGGTGCTGAGCCCTGGAGCAGCTGCCCAGGGAGGTGGTGGAGCCTCCATCTCTGGAGCCATTCCAACCCCTCCTGGATGTGTTCTGTGTGCCCTGCCCTGGGCGACCCTGCTCTGGCAGGGGCTTGGACTTAATGTCCAGAGGTCCCTTCCAGCCACTACCATGCTGTGATCCAGTGACTGAGATCCTCCTGCTGGAAAAATATGACAGTGCTGCTGCTTGTGCTGTCCTGCTGCTGCCTGTCCTGCTGCTGCCTGTCCTGCCTTAGCCCAGCTGCAGCATGTGCTGGGTGCAGGATTTACCTGCAGTGTCCCTGCTCCATCCATGGACGCTTCACAGCATCCTCCTGCTGACTGGGGCTCCCCAGCTGAGGCCACATCCCTTTGTGCTTAACCCACGTCTCCACTGCCCTGCCCTGTGTGAGCCCCAGGCCAGCAGCTGTGTGGGAGGATGATCTGAGAGGTCTTTTCCAACCCAGCTGACGCTGTGGCCCCGTGAGGAGCTCCGGATGGGTCTTTGCACGGCACCGAACAGCACGGAGCCACAGTCCCCTGCCTGAGCAGCTTCAGAAGGGGTCTTGTGCCCTCTAGCTTAGTCCCTGGTGCCCTACAGTTTGCTTTCCAGCACCTGTCCAGCTCTCTGGGGCTCCTGGGGGTGCCAGAGGAAAGAGATCCCAGAGCTGCCCCCCCAGCCAGGGCAATGATCCGAAGCAGTCGGCACTGCAAAGCTGCAAGGGTACCACCGGCAAAGTCCTGATGTTTTCATCACACCTGGGGGCAGGGGGAGCCTCACAGGAAGGGTTTGCTCCCCCCTTGGTTTGCTGTGAGCAGCAGGAGCAGGGGAGCAGGGGGCTGGGAGCGGGGGGGGTCGCAGCACCACCAGCCCTGGGCAGTGTCAAGCCGTCAGGGAGGCAATCGCTGCCTGTTTTGACATTTCCTCTTGCCAGACAATTAACTGAGGGGTAATTGGCTGTAATTGCCGCTCGGGGGTTTAATTGCATCCCCCCCTCACCTCCACCCCGGAGACACGTGCAGGAAGCGGAAGGGTCACCGGGAGCAGCCCTGTCCCGCGGCCTGCGGCTCCTCTCAATTAGAACTTCAAAGGGCTCCCAGGAGCTTTGCAGCTCGCTGCAGCCCCACAACAATTCTCCCTGCTCTGAACATTAAACTCCTGTCACTGCCGTGGAGAGCCTGCCCCTTCCCCTTCCCCTTCCCCTTCCCTTCCCCTTCCCCTTCCCCCCCTTCCCCTTCCCCTTCCCCTGCCCCTTCCCCTTCCCCTGCCCCTGCCCCTGCCCCTGCCCTGCCCCCTCCGCACCTCTGCTGGCCCAGCTCTCCCCAGCAAAACGCCCCAGTGCCCTTCTCTCCCCTCTCCTTGCCTGGCACATGACCTGCTGGATCAGAGGGAACCTGATCAGCCCCTCTGCAAATTGCTTTCCCACTGACTAATTAAAAGGCTGATGAGATAAGTCAACATATTATTAATAATTATTGTATCATCTCCTCTGGCTCACAAGCCAGGCAGGAAGTGATCCTGCCCAGGCAGAGGGGGCTGAGGAGCCTCCCAACAGACACCCACAACGGGAGCAGCCCCAGTGCCGGGGAAAGGCCTCCCCGTGCGGCCCGGGAGCCACCCCTGCCGCTCACCAGCACCTCTCTGCTCAGGCCCCCAAGCATCCCCCCCAGCATCCCCCCCAGCATCCCCCCCCCAGCATCCCCCCTGCATCCCCCCCCAGCGTCCCCCCATCTCCCCCCCACAGCATCCCCCCCCCCATCCCCCCCCATCATCCCCCCCCCAGACCCCCCCACAGCATCCCCCCCAGCATCCCCCCCCAGCATCCCCCCCCCAGCATCCCCCCCAGCATCCCCCCCCAGCATCCCCCCCACAGCATCCCCCCCCACATCCCCCCACAGCATCCCCCCCACAGCATCCCCCCCAGCATCCCCCCCACAGCATCCCCCCCCCACCTCCCCCCCCCAGCATCCCCCCCACAGCATCCCCCCAGCATCCCCCCCCAGCGTCCCCCCATCCTCCCCCCCAGCATCCCCCCCACAGCATCCCCCCCACAGCATCCCCCCCAGCATCCTCCGCCAGCATCCTCCTGCCAGCATCCCCCCACATCATCCCCCCCACAGCGTCCCCCCCGCATCCCCCCCCCCAGCATCCTCCCCCAGCTCCCCCCCCCAGCATCCCCCCCATCATCCTCCCCCAGCATCCTCCCACCATCCCCCCCCAGCATCCCCCCCACACGTCCCCCCAGCATCCCCCCCCCATCCCCCCCCAGCATCCTCCCCCCAGCATCCTCCCCCCAGCGTCCCCCCCAGCATCCTCCCCCCCATCCCCCCCCACCAGCACCTCCCCCCAGCACCCCCCCCACAGCATCCTCCCCCACATCCCCCCCACATCCCCCCCACAGCATCCTCCCCCAGGCATCCTCCCACAGCATCCTCCCCACAGCTCCCCCCCACAGCATCCTCCCCCCAGCATCCTCCCCCCATCATCCCCACAGCATCCTCCCCCCAGCATCCTCCCCCCAAGCACCCCCCCCACAGCATCCTCCCCACAGCATCCCCCCCCCATCCCCCCCACATCCCCCCCCAGCATCCCCACCCAGCATCCTCCCCACAGCATCCCCCCCACAGCATCCTCCCCCCAGCATCCTCCCCCAGCATCCCCCCACAGCATCCTCCCCCCAGCACCCCCCCAGCATCCCCCCCCAGCATCCCCACCAGCACCCGCCCCCCATCCTCCCCCCAGCATCCTCCCTCCAGCATCCTCCCCCCAGCATCCCCCCCCAGCATCCCCCCCACAGCATCCTCCCCACACGCCCCCCCCAGCATCCTCCCCCAGCATCCTCCCCCCAGCATCCCCCCCACAGCTCCTACCCCATCATCCCCCCAGCATCCTCTCCCCCCGCATCCTCCCCCCCAGCATCCTCCACCCAGCATCCCCTCCCAGCATCCCCCCGCATCTTCCCCCCACACAGCATCCTCCCCCCAGCATCCTCCCCCAGCACCCCCCCCCACAGCATCCTCCCAAAGCCTCCTCCCCACAGCATCTCCCCACAGCATCCTTCCCCCCCAGCATCCTCCCCCCACTCCCCCCCAGCATCCCCCCCCCAGCATCCTCCCCCCAGCATCCCCCCCAGCATCCCCCCCCAGCATCCTCCCCCCAGCATCCTCCCCCCAGCATCCCCCCCCAGCACCCCCCCCACAGCATCCTCCCCACAGCCCTCCCCACAGCATCCTCCCCGCAGCATCCTCCCCCCCACCCCCCCCACAGCATCCTCCCCCCAGCATCCTCCCCCCAGCTCCTCCCCCCCTCCCACCCCCCCCCCCCAGCATCCTCCCCCCAGCACCCCCCCCACAGCATCCTCCCCACAGCATCCTCCCCGCAGCATCCTCCCCCCAGCACCCCCCCCACAGCATCCTCCCCCCAGCATCCTCCCCCCAGCATCCTCCCCCCGCACCCCCCCCCCAGCATCCTCCCCACAGCATCCTCCCCACAGCATCTCCCCACAGCATCCTTCCCCCACAGCATCCTCCCCACAGCATCTCTCCCCACAGCATCCTTCCCCACAGCATCCTCCCCACAGCATCTCCCCCCAGCATCCTCCCCCAGCACCCCCCCCCCCCCAGCATCCTTCCCCCAGACATCCCCCCTGCTGCCCAGGCTGGGCTCAGCTGCCCCAACGCCTTCCATGCTCCACATTGGCTTTGCTTGTGGGAGCCCCAGGCAAGACCTGCAGAGGTGGTTTGCATGTCCCCAGGCTGGTTAGGGGGAATCCTGAGGCCTGGGCAGCAACAGCCAAGAACACTTCCCTTGTGCAAGCTGTCAGAAAGGCACCAGAGCTGCCTGAGCAGCCTGAGGCCTTCACCCCTCAGCAGCTCAGGGTCATGCTGGTGGTCAGTGTCTAAGTGTCTTGGGACTGAGCTGTCTGCAGAGTGAAGCCTATGCAGAAGGTCTCTGCCTCTGCCTGGCTCTGCTCCTGCAGCCAGCAGCCACTTCAGGGCTTGGATGAAGCCCATCTGCTGTGCCAGCCCTGCTGCAGAGAGGGTGGCCCTTTGCCCAAGCCCACACCACAAAAGCCCTCTCCCCAGTCCAAGCTGGGCTCTGTGCTTGCCATTTCAACCCCCAGCAGGGTCAGATCTTTCTCCTTGGAGCACCAGAAGATCCGTGGTGGTCTCCCACCTGCCCAAGCCATGTCTTGTGTCCTCCATCACTTCGGGGTCTGTGCTCTCTCTTGAGTTTCTCTTCCAGTGCAGAACCCCTGCCTGGCTCCAGGAGCACCACCAAGTCACAGGGCAAGCTGCAGTGAGACTCATTTTCTTTGGAGGAAGAGATGAGTAGGAATGGAACACTGGAAAACAAAGATTTGGGTTGGCAATTGAGATAGGAGCTCAGCTCCCAGGGCTTGCTCGGTACGGGCTGGGTGAGTGCTAACTCCCCCGGCGCTGGTCACTACCAGGAGTTAATCACCTGCAGCGCAGCTCAGGGTAGTTAACTGCCTGACAAATCCCTCCTTAGGCACAGTGCTGACTGATTCCGTGGGGATTATCTCCATTAATGCCTCCCATCTGATGATTTATAGCTGCAATAACAGCTCCTCTCTTCTTCCTCTCTCTCAGTGACAGGGGTAGCCAGGACCTGCCGGCTCCTGGGGAGGTGCTCAGTGCTCGCCCTCGGGAGGAAGGAAGGTGCTGGCAGACCTGGCAGCCCTCCTGGAAGCTGCCCCAGGGCTAGGGAGACCTCACAGGATCATGGAATGGTTTAGGGTGGAAGGGACCTTAAAGATCATCCGGCTCCAGCCACCCTGCCATGGGCAGGGACACCTCCACTCAGGGCCTCATCCAACCTGGCCTGGGACACCTCCAGGGAGGGGACATCCACAGCCTCCCTGGGCAACCTTTGCCAGTGCCTCCCCACCCTCACTCTAGGGAATGTCTCCAGTCCCAGTCTTTCCTCTCCCAGCTTCAAGCCACCTCATCCTTTAGCTCCACCCACAGGCAGCGCAGGGCCGGTGGCCGAGCTGGTGCTCCAGGCGCACTGCGGTGTCTCCTTGCATCTTTGCCTCCCACATTCCTCCTTCTTCTCCCCACTCTCCTGCACCACACAGGCCCTGGGGGGCTTCTAAGACCTTGCTCAGCTGCCTGGTATCTGGGGCTTGCATCTTTTGCCTTGCATAATCTGGCAAATTTTGGATAGCTGGTGTTGACTTTGACTTAAGCTGTGAGCCCAGGCCCTGCATACAGATGCAGGCAGGGCCCCCCCGGCCCCAGCCACCACCTTAATGATGATGTCCTCATCTCTGTCTCACTGGGGGATCTTATCGTGGTGACAGGGGCCAGGCTGAGCTCTCTTTAATAAAAGCCACTTCAAACTGTCAGCCAAGAGCAGGCAGTGCCAGGAGCTGGCAGCTCTGGAGCCAGTGGTGCCCAGCACCAGACTCCCCTGCCGCAGGAGCCTGTCGTGGGGGTGAAAGAGGAAAACCCTCCAGGTGCTGGGGATGCCTGAAGTGAGTCACAGAACCACAGACTCACAGAACAGAGATGGCTGGAAGAGGCCTCCAAGATCCAGCCCAACCCTGCACCCAGCACTGCAGGCTCAGCACCAAACCATGGCCCTAAGCACCAGGCCCACAGCTGCTGGCACCCCCCCAGGGCTGGGCTCGCAGCACTGCCCTGGGCAGACCATTCCAGGGCTGAGATCCCTGCCAGGGCAGAAATCTTTCCTGATTCCAGCCTGAGCCTCCCCTGGGGCAGCTTGGAACCATTGCCTCTGGTTCCTGCATCCCAACTGTGCAGCAGGGCCTGGCAGAGCTCGTGAGCTGTGCTGCCTGGTGGCACAGTGGGCAGCTGTACCTGTGGCATCTGAGGCAGCAGTTCAGGTGGCCTTGGCTCTCCCCCAGGCACTGCCACTGATGGCAGAGCTGTGGGCCAGTGCCTCTGGGGTGGTGTTCTGCGCTGGTCTGTGGGGAAGAGCTGACAGTCCAGAGGCTGGACAAAAAACTCCAGGTCTGACAGAGTGATGCTGTAAATGCCACCCTGCCCGGTTCTCCCTGTGCCTGATGCCAGCCATTGCTGGTGGAGAATGGACATTTCAGTCCCTGCTCTGCCAGCAGTGAGGATGCTGCCAGCTCTGCCAGTGCCACAGGGACAGGCAGCCATCAGCACTCTCTCTGCCAGATTTGGGAGGCAATGGAATGCCTGGAGACCTGAAGCCACCACCCCAGCTGCAGGCCAGGGCATTCTGGTGCCCACAACAACCTGATGTTTCCCCTGCTGGACACTCCTGGGGAGCCCTGAGCCCCGGAGTGGCTCAGCCCCGCTGGGCACCTGCTGAGTGCTCTCCCAGGCTGCTCTGCCTGGCTTCTCGTCCCGTGGAGCTCAGCAGGGAGCAGACAGGAAGCAGCTGCTGCCTTCATTTGTGCTCCATTAATTTCAGCAACGACTTCCACACCCTCCCAGCACCGAAGTGTGCATGGGGGCAGGGGCAGGGAGCTGTGCAGGGAGCTGTGCAGGCAGGTGAGCACCATGCAGGTAGTTTCCTGCTGCTGCTGTGAATGGCAGATTGAGCACAAGGAAAGAGGCTTGGGCTGGAGCCTGCCAGGGGCCCACTGCCACCAGCCTCTGATACCAGACCAGACTCACAAAGCACTGCTGTCTGCAGTCAGGGCTGTGCTTCACCCTGCTCTGCTCCAGGGTGGGCAGTGAGAGTGGTTACCCAGATGGGTGCTGGGTGAGGTCTGCTCATCCTCATTGTCCCTTGTGGCTACAGTGATCTCTTGCCCAGATGCAGCTGCAGGAGCAAAGGGAGTTCAAAGAATCACAGACTGCTCTGGGCTGGAAGGGAGCTCCACAGCTCATCCACTCCACAGCTCAGCCACTCCACAGCTCATCCACTCCACAGCTCAGCCACTCCAAGCCCTGCCCTCAGCAGGGACATCCTCCCCTGCATCAGGCTGCCCAGAGCCCTCTCCAGCCTCACCTTCAGTAGCTCCAGGGATGGAGCCCAACCCCCTCCCTGGGCAACCTGCTGCAGCCTTCCAGCAGCCTCCTGCTGCACAACTTGTTCCTCCCCTCCAAGCTCAATCTGCTCTGCTCTGCTCTGCAGCCATTGGCCCTGGGCCTGGCCCTGCAGCCTTTGCCAACAGTCCCTCTGCAGCCTTCCTGCACCCCTGCAGTACTGGGAGGTTGCTCTGAGGTCTGCCTGAGCCTTCTCTTCTCCAGGCTGAGCACCCCCAGCTCCCTCAGCCAGAGCAGAGCTGCTCCAACCCCCTGAGCATTTTCACAGCCTCCTCTGGACCCTCTCCTCCAGCTCCAGGTCCTTCCTGTGCTGGGGCTCCAGAGCTGGCCCCAGGCCTGCAGGTGAGCTCTGAGAGAGCAGAGCAGAGGGGCAGGATCCTCTCTCTCCAGCTCTGGCCACCCTGCTCTGGATGCAGCCCAGGCTGCCCTTGGCCTCCTGTGCTGCAGCTCACCCTGCCTGCTCCTGGCCAGCTTCTCCCCCCCCAGCACCCCCAAGTCCTTCTCCTCAGGGCTGCTTTCCACCCCCTGCTCCCCCAGTCTGTGCTGACAGTGAGGTGGTTCTGGCCCAGGTTCATCACGGGCTGGGGGGTTGCAAAGACTCCTGTGTGCCCTGGGCACACCTGGGCTGACCTGCAGTCTCTGTGCCCTGCAGTGGGACTCCATCAACGAGATGGATGAGTTCTTCAGCCCCATCCACACCTACCAGGTCTGCAACGTGATTAGCCCCAACCAGAACAACTGGCTGCGGACCGGC
This sequence comes from Colaptes auratus, assembly GCA_015227895.2. Classification (NCBI taxonomy): domain Eukaryota; kingdom Metazoa; phylum Chordata; class Aves; order Piciformes; family Picidae; genus Colaptes; species Colaptes auratus. The sequence continues at coordinate 6,443,865 of JAAWVA010000038.1, read as the reverse complement.
TGGGTGCAGCGGGACGGGGCCCGCAGGGTGTACGCGGAGATCAAGTTCACGCTGCGGGACTGCAACAGCATGCCAGGGGTGCTGGGCACCTGCAAGGAGACCTTCAACCTCTACTACATGGAGTCTGACCGCGACCTGGGCAGCAGCACCCGGGAGAGCCAGTTCCTGAAGATCGACACCATCGCGGCCGACGAGAGCTTCACCAGCGTGGACCTGGGGGTGCGGCGGCTGAAGCTGAACACGGAGGTGCGGGGGGTGGGGCCGCTCAGCAAGAGGGGCTTCTACCTGGCCTTCCAGGACATCGGCGCCTGCATCGCCATCGTCTCCCTGCGCGTCTACTACAAGAAGTGCCCGGCCATGGTGCGCAACCTGGCCTCCTTCGCCGAGGCCGTCACCGGGGCGGACTCCTCCTCCCTGGTGGAGGTGCGGGGGGAGTGCGTGGGGCACTCCGAGGAGAGGGACACCCCCAAGATGTACTGCAGCGCGGAGGGGGAGTGGCTGGTGCCCATCGGGAAGTGCGTCTGCAGCGCCGGCTACGAGGAGCAGAGGGATTCCTGCATGGGTGAGTCCCCGCTGCTGCCAGCGGTGCCGGCCGGGGGCGGGGTGGCCGCCAGGGGCAGGGCTGAGGACAGAAGCCTGGCCGCTGACATTTGGACAGGCAGCCTCTGTGAATGCCAAAGGCTGCCTAGGTCTTTACTGCCCCGCTTCATGCCTCTGAGATGTGTCACTGGTGCCCCTAGCAAGCTCCTGGGGGCTGCTGTGAGCACAGGGCAAGGCCCTGGGGCAGGGACTGGCCTTGCAACAGGGGCTGGCGCTGGGACAGGGGCTGCCCTGGCTCCATCTTTCCCTACCATGGAATGTGTGGCACCGAGATCCCGGCCCGATGCCTGCAGCAGCTCTGAGTTGTCTGCTGGTGCACTCCAGCAAAGCACAGCTCAGCCTCTCCACAGTGCCCCCTGCTCGCTTCCCTCTGGCAGGGGGGCTGAAAGCAGAGAAATCAGGAAGCAAAGCCCCAAGCAAGGTTACGGCGTCCACCCACCACCCTCCCCAGGGCTGCTGCGGAGCCCGGCCGGCCGGGGGTGCATGGAACCTTCCCGGGGGGATCCGTGCTGCTGGGCAGGCTTCAAGCTGCCGACTGTACAAACTGTGATAAGGAAGAGGGGTGACCAGCAGCAGCCGAGCAGGGGCTGCGTGTGTACAGAGCTGGGGCTCCCCGGGAGAGGCCTCTGCGCAGCTTTGTTTGCTCTGCGCTTCTTGCTGGGAGGCGGTGGGGGGAGCAGCACAAATACGAGTGCAGGGCTGGTGTTTGAGTTTCATGGAAATGTCAAGTGGAGCTTTTGTCTTGGGGAGACTCGAGGCAAGGTCAGGACGTCCGGAGCCAGGCTGGAAGGGATCCAGCAGCCGCGGGGACGCTGGGTCCCCAGCCGCGCCGGGCGGGAGGGACGGGCAGGAGAGATGCTTCCGCCCGGAGCTCCCCTGGGCTGCCACTGCCGCTTGGAAAGGCGGCCTGGGGTGGTTTGATAGCTCAGGCAGGGCTGATTCCTCCCATGTTAGGAAGCAGCTGCAAGGTGGGGCCAGGTGAGAGGGGGCACTGGGGTCCCAGCCCCACTGCTGCAAGGAGCTGACAGTTGGAGATTTGGTTCAGAAGGTTCAAACACCCCTTCCCCATGCCCCCCCCCCGTGATCCCACACCACAGGCTCTGCCCCAGGAGCTCACCCCACCAAAGCCCGGAGGCTGAAGTCCTGGCCGCAGTGCTGTGAGTCCTGGGACGTGTTTGTGTCTTCCCTGAGGGACAGCTCCTGCCCTTCCTGCTGGATTGCTCCTGCCCACAGGCAAGCACTGAGGGCAGTGTGGTCCAAGCTGCCTCCCCAGGTGGGATGGACATGGGCAGAGGTTGACCCTTCTGCATGTGGATAGGCTCAGACCCATGCCGCTCAACCAGCAGTGCTCTGGTGGAGCTCTCCAGGACTTGTGGCATCACTGAAGCACAGAATTGGCCTTTCTCTGCCCTCGGTGCCATCCCTCCTGCCTTCCCTGTCCCTGCCCATTGGAATGGTCTGCCCAGGGAGGTGGTGGAGTCACCACTCATTGGAGGTGTTCAGGAGGAGACTGGATGGGGTACTGGGTGCCATGATCTAGTTGTTTAGGTGGGTTGGATTGGTTGATGGTTGGACACGATGATCTTGAAGGTCTCTTCCAACCTGGATTTATTGTATTGTATTGATTGAATTGTATTGTATTGTATCTTTCCAGCTCCCAGCACGGGGATGGGGACAGCCCAGCGTGGGGAGCGTGGGTGGGGGCCGAGCAGCGGCACGCAGGACGGCAGAGAGATGCAAATCCTCGAGCGAAGCTCCTCGTGCGTGATTGGGGCAGAGTTCCTCTCTCAGGGTGCAAAGAGCCTTGCTGGGGTGATTTATAGCCCCAGCAGCGCTGCCAGGGCTGGAAATTAGCCGTTTTAATTGTCAGGGGGACAAAAGCAGGACTCCAGCGGCTGTCGCCACGGCGATTTTTCATTCTCGGTGGCAGGGATGAGCTGATATAAATCACTCCTTGTGGCCCTAATAATCTTTCTATAAATATCAGGGAAATTCTTTTTTCTTTTTTTCTTTTTTTTTTTTTTTTGCTGGGGGAAAGGGAAAAAAAAAAGGAAAATGAGAGAGAAGCTCCTTTGCCTCTGTGGCAGTGTTTAAAATGTGATTCCAAATTAATTTCCTTCCGCCGCTCACAGCCAGACGCCTTATTTGTCAAAGCTAAAGATGTTTGAACAGGGAAGGGCTCTCCCCCTCCTCTCCAGCCCTCATTTTTCTAAGGGCCTGCCAGGGTGATGGAAGACAGCTCAGAGAAAGCAGATCATGGCCAGATCTGTTCCCAGTCCTTCAGGGGAGAAGGAAGGCTGTGTCATGGAGCTGGGAGGGTGGCGTGAGGTGGTGGAGGAGCCTGGGGAGCTGAGAATCACAGAACCACAGAGCTGTCAGGGCTGGAAGGGAGCTCAAGGCTCAGCCAGCTCCAAGGCCCTGCCATGGGCAGGGACACCTCACACCACAGCAGGTTGCTCACAGCCACCTCCAGCCTGGCTGCAAACACCTCCAGGCAGGAGGCTGCCACCACCTCCCTGGGCAGCCTGGGACATGCTCTCACCACCCTCCTGGGCAACAACTTCTTCCTCACAGCCAATCTCAATCTCCCCATTCCTTCTTTTGCTCCATCCCCCCCAAGTCCTATCCCTCCCTCACACCCTCAAAAGTCCCTCCCCAGCTTGCTTGCAGCCCCCTGCAGATCCTGGAAGGCCACAATGAGGTCTCCTGGGAGCCTTCTCCTCTCCAGCCTGCACAACCCCAACTCTCTCAGGCTGTGCTCACAGCAGAGCAGCTCCAGCCCTCTGCTCCTCCTCGGGGCCCTGCTCTGGACACCTTCCAGCCCCTCCAGATCCTTCCTGGCACAGAGGCTCCAGGACCGGACCCAGAGCTCCAGGTGTGGTCTCAGCAGCGTGGAGCGGAGGGGCAGAATCCCCTCCCTGGCCCTGCTGGCCACACTTCTCTTGCTGCAGCCCAGGCTCTGCTTGGCTCTCTGGGCTGCAAGTGCTCCCTGCTGGCTCCTGCTGAGCTTCTCCTCCCCCAGCACCCCCAGGGCCTTTTGTCCAGGGCTGCTCTCCAGCCAGTCCCTGCCCAGCCTGTATTGAATCCTTCCTGTAATAGAGACTCCAGAACTGGAGCCTCTGAAACTGGAACTTCTCTGCCTCTTGGCCCCACTGCTCTCAGCCATAGCCTTGGATGCCTTTGGGCAGGAGGTTGGTGCAGGGGTCTCTGCACTTACCCCACACCTTTTGTCTTCCACCAGTGTCCTGGTGTTTGTCACAAGGGTGTGAGGAGCACTTCCCATTGTGTCAGGGACACCAGGGTAGGACCACAGTAAGGATACCATCCAGCCTGGCAGTAGCCATGCCACAGCCCTGCATGGCACAGGACACTTGCCCCTTGCATCTGTGCCTCGTGCATCTGTCTGACTTCTCCTCAGAGGCACAGAGAGCCTCAGAGGCTGGGCATGGATGCTGCAGTGCTTTCCAGGGCAGGAATGGGTTTGAGGATGAATTGCCACAGCTGCTGATGGGGTCCTGGGGTCTGCTGCCTTTAAAATTCCAGCTTCTAGTCCCATGGCATCTTCTGCCACAGCCACCCCAAGATGAAACCCCTCTGCTCTCTCTCTGAGCCCTTCTGCCCCACTTGCTTTTCTCCTCCAGTTTCAAGTCTCTGAAGGACTTTGGTTCCCTCACCCCCTGCCATCCACAGCCAGCCTCAGGCGTGAGGCTCTTCCCTCCTTGAAGCCTACCAGCCCCAGCCAGGCACGTTGGCACCTCAGCAAACAGCAACTGCTCTGCCTCAAGAGCAGCAGTGAACAGGATCTGTCCCAGCAGTTTATCAGCTGAGACAATCAGCACAGCTGCCCTGGTTTGTATGCAGCTGCTGTGCAGGACAAGCAGAGCCCCACTGCAGTAAGGTCACTGCAGGCAGAGCAGTGAGGAGCTCCTCAGCCCCTGCTCTGCTTCTGTGGGAAGGGAAGGAGCCCACAGGCTGTGAGGCTGAGAGCTGGGGCATGCCTAGCACCCAGCCTTGGGGGTGGATGCAGAGGTGGTCAGGGAGGCTCAGGCAGGTGAGGGCAGTGAGTTTTACCCATCACTCTCTTACTTGCTCTGCTCTGGGAAGGGATGTTGTGGTCCTGAGCCACAGAGGCTGTAGGGCCATGGCCTACAGGGCCAGCCTCCTGTGGCAGAGAGGACTTATTTCCTCAGGCTGTGCCTGTCACCACCTCCCAGTCAGAAACACTGGAAAGCTGAGCTCAGATCCAGAGCTGACTGTGAGCTGTGCACACCCAGAGTCAGTGTGGACCATCAGTAGCAGAGCCATGGCTGTGGAGCACAGTGCTGCTCCCTGGGAGCTGCCACAAACCCAGCCAGGCAGCCAGCCCCCAGCCATGGAGACCTCCATCAGCACAGAACGTCCCAGGAAGCTTTTTCTTTAGTGAACAATGAATAATGGCAAAGCAGAAGGCACAGGTCCCCTTCCCTGCTGGCACAGCATGCAGGTGAGCCTCTGGCAGAAATGCAGCTCCCAGGGAGCACCTTTGCAGCACACCCATGGGTTCCAGGAGCAGGACTCTCTGTTCAGACACTCCTGCCTAAACTTTGGGACCAAATCTTAGTCTCTTGGTGATGGCTCTGGCTGCTTCCCCTCTGTGGCTTCAGCTTGGCTGTTGCCTTTGGCTGGAAAACGGTGAGGGAGCAGCGACTCAAACTGCTGCTCCCTCAGCCCATGTGGGTGTCTGCAGCCTGCCAGGGCTGACTGAGAGCAGCCACCAAAGGGCTCTGATGTGTGTGGCTGACTGAGGATCTGGCCCTGTGTCCTCTGGACATGGGGAGGAGAGGGAGGCTGTCACTGCTGGATGCCTTCCCCTCCAGCTGCCAAGCTGAAGGGGAGATGGGAATGGGAGGACTGCTGGCCCTCAGGGACAAGCCCTCTGCTGCTGGCTCTCTCGTGCCTCCTGTGGCACATGGCTGGTGGGAATGGATCTGCAGGGTCTGGTTAACAATCTGGAAGCCAGCTTTTTTTTTTCCAGTTGGGGGGATTCATGCTGATGAACCAATCAGCAAATTTAATGTACCTTAAACCTTCCTCATGGGCAACTTTAATCGAGCAATTAAAGCACCACAGCATTGCTAATTAAGAGAAGAAAATACCCAGCTTGGTAATTAAGTGCTTGTGAATACAGCTTTGTGTCCATGGACCTTCATGAAGACAACCAGCAGGGACTGACTCCCCAGCTGCAGGAAGCAGCACTGCAGTGTGGGAGCAGGGCAGACACCCCCCAGCTGCACCCCACCACCCACCTGCCCTGCTGGGGGCACAGCCCTGGCCACACAGGGTCAGGGTCAGCCCTAGGAACAGCAGGGACAAAATGGCACCAGGGAAGCCACTGAGGGGAAGCCAGAGACAGGAACTGCACTGTGCTGGACTGAGCAGCGACCTGCAGCCACAGCAGCAAACCCTTGCAGATGTGTGAACAGCTGTGGGCCAGGTGCTGATGCTGGAAGGAGAGGGAAGCTGGAGGGCTGTGTGCTGCTCTCCTTGGGCTTGGGTGCAAGGGGACAGAGCCCTTGGCCCAGTGCTCTGCAGGTGGGGGTGCCCTTCACACTTGGGGAGACCACAGCCCCATGCTCCAGTGCAGAGAGGGTGGAGAAGGATGCAAGGAGGAAAGATGTGCTGCTGGGTTTAGGGAGCCCAGGAGAGCCTTGCTCCATTCCCTCCTCTCCCCAGACTCTTTATCCCTTTCTCACTCAGATACGTTCTGGGAAGCCTCAGGCTTCTCTCTCCTTTTTCTGCTAACCGATTTCCCCCATCTGTTTGAGCGCATCACAGCCACCCTGAGCTCCTTGTGTTGTGTCTTCCTGTGGAGCTGCTGACACAGGCTGCTCGCCTGGGAACAGGCTGCTGGGCTTGCTGGGCTGGCTCCAAGCACAACTCCTTTTGTTCTTGAATGTGATCTATGTGGAGCCCCCAGAACCCTGCACAGGGGCTGCAGCCCGGGCTGCCCCCGCCCTAGGTCCTGCCTGTGTCCCATACATCAGGGTGACAAATGTGCCGCAGGAAGCCCTGCGAGTGCAGCTCCAGGCACACGGGCTCTGTGTGCTCCGTGCTGCAAATCATTGTGGGTTTCAAGGAGACTTCTCCAGGCGAGTCCCAGCTCACAGGTGCCAGCTCCAAGCAGTGGCTGCCTTGCACCTCAGAGCCTCCCACGCCTGCTGGCACAGTACCATAGCCACAGAGAGACTGCACCAGTGCCCTGGGTGCCCACCACAGAGGGCTTTTGCTGTGAGTGTACCACAATAAACCTTCCAAGGGCAGCAGCATTGTGAGCTTCGAGCTAAGGGAGTTATGCAAATGTCCTTTCTGCCATGCCAGGCAGGCAGCTCAGAGACACTTGAGTGACTCACAAGCTTTTCAGTGCTGGTTTGCAAGGCAGTCAGCTGCTTCCTGACATTCAGGCAGGACTGGCTGGTGGCACGATAGCACCTTCTGCTTGTCCCACCCAGAGCTCTGCATCTGACAAAGGAAACAGAGAAAGGAAAGAGAAAGGCAAAGAGAAAGGCAAAGTGAGAAAGAAAAAGAAAAGAAAGAAGGACAAAGGAAAACAGAGAGAAAAAAGAAAAAGGAATAAAAATGGAAAAAAGAAAGTAAAGGAGAAAGGGAAAGAGAGAGGGAAAAGGGAAAAATTGAAAAGAAAAATAAGGGAAAAAGAGAGTAAGGGAAAGGGAAAGGAAAGGGAAAGGAAGAAAGGAAGAAAGGAAGGAAGGAAGGAAGGAAGGAAGGAAGGAAGGGGAAGGAAGGAAGAAGGAAGGAAAGAAAGAAAGAAAGAAAAAGAAAGAAAGGAAAGAAAGAAAGAAAGAAGAAAGAAAGAAAGAAGAAAGAAAGAAGAAAGAAAAAGAAGAAAGAAAGAAGAAAGAAAGAAGAAAGGAAGGAAGGAGAAGGAAGGAAGAAGGAGGAAAGGAAGGAAGGAAGGAAGGAAGGAAGGAAGGAAGGAAGGAAGGAAGGAAAGAAGGAAAAAGAAAGGAAAGAAAGAAAGAAAAAGAAATAAGAAAGAAAGAAAGAAAGAAAAGAAAGAGAGAATGAAAGAAGAAAGAAAGAAAGAAAGAGAAAGAAAAAGAGAGAAAGAGAAAGAGGGAAGAAGAAAGGGGAAAGAAAAAAAGAAAAAGAAGAAAAATAAATAAATAAAAAACTAAAAATACAAAGGAAGAAAAATAGAAAAAATAAAGTAAAAGAGAAAGGCAAAGAGAGAAGGAAAGGAGAAAGAAAAAGGAGGAAAAAATAAAAAGAAAAAAAAAGAAAAAGAAAGGGGAAGGGGAATGGGAATGGGAATGGGGAAAGGGAAAGGGAAAGGGAAAGGAAGAAAGAAAGAAAAGGAAAGGGGAAAGAAAAAAAGGAAAAGAAAAAAAGAAGGGGAAACAAAGAAAGGAAAAGGAGGGGGAAAGTAAATAAAAGAAAAAGAGAAACAATTTGTTTTCCTAGCCACAGAAGCTTGGAATATTCAAGGAGGATTCAGGCATCAGACCTCAGATGGGAAGAGACTGTAAGGCTGATCCTAGAGTGGGTCGGGTTGAAAGAGACCTCAAAGCTCATCCAGCTCCAAGCCCCTGCCATGGGCAGGGACACCTCCCACCAGCACAGGCTGCTCAGGGCCTCCTCCAGCCTGGCCCTGAACACCTCCAGGCAGGGGACAGCCACAGCCTCCCTGGGCAGCCTCACTGCCAAGGATTTCTTCCTCATCTCCAGGCTCAGTCTCGAATTGCCTGCAGGGTTTGGGCTGGATGTGAGGAAGAACTTCCCCTGGAGGATTATCCAGGTCTGGGCTGGGATTCTTGGATTCACTCTTGCACTGTGTCCACAATTCCACTTTCCAGTCCCAAGCCTGGCTCCTAACAGCCTGCTGGGACCCCAGATCTGCTGTGCAGTGTGGGCATGGCTGGGAGCAGGCTGGGTAAGGGTGCAGGGCAAGGTGCAGGGCAGGGTCAGGACAGGGTGCAGGGCAAGGTGCAGGGCAGGGTCAGGACAGGGTGCAGGGCAGGGTCAGGACAGGGTCAGGATAGGGTCAGGACAAGGTGCAGGGCAGGGTCCAGGACAGGGTCAGGGCAGGGTGCAGGACACGGTCAGGATAGGGTCAGGACAGGGTGCAGGGTAGGGTCCAGAAGAGGGTCAGGACAGGGTGCAGGGTAGGGTTCAGGATAGGGTCAGGACACGGTGCAGGGTAGGGTCCAGGACAGGGTCAGGATAGGGTCAGGACAGGGTGCAGGGTAGGGTCAGGATAGGGTCAGGACAGGGTGCAGGGCAGAGTGCTCACAGCACCTCCTCACAGCTCCAGCAGCTCCTCTCAAACCCAGCCTAGTGGCCAGTTCCATGTACCAGGGAAGCAGCCCCAGGCAGCCCCCCAGCACCTAAAGCCATTTCTATTTTTCCCTAGTTAGGAGCAAAGCAAAGAGGCAGAGCAGGCAGCAGGGCTGGCTGCAGGGCTGGCTGCAGGGCTGGCTGCAGAGCAGGCTGCAGGGCTGGCTGCAGGGCTGGCTGCAGAGCAGGCAGCAGGGCTGGCTGCAGGGCTGGCTGCAGAGCTGGCTGCAGGGCTGGCTGCAGAGCTGGCTGCAGAGCTGGCTGCAGAGCAGGCTGCAGAGCAGGCTGCAGAGCTGGCTGCAGAGCAGGCTGCAGGGCTGGCTGCAGGGCTGGCTGCAGAGCAGGCTGCAGAGCTGGCTGCAGAGCTGGCTGCAGGGCTGGCTGCAGGGCTGGCTGCAGAGCTGGCTGCAGAGCAGGCTGCAGAGCTGGCTGCAGAGCTGGCTGCAGAGCAGGCTGCAGAGCTGGCTGCAGAGCAGGCTGCAGGGCTGGCTGCAGGGCTGGCTGCAGAGCTGGCTGCAGGGCTGGCTGCAGGGCTGGCTGCAGAGCTGGCTGCAGGGCTGGCTGCAGAGCAGGCTGCAGGGCTGGCTGCAGGGCTGGCTGCAGAGCAGGCTGCAGAGCTGGCTGCAGAGCTGGCTGCAGGGCTGGCTGCAGAGCTGGCTGCAGGGCTGGCTGCAGAGCTGGCTGCAGGGCTGGCTGCAGGGCTGGCTGCAGAGCAGGCTGCAGAGCTCCTTCACCTCCAGCCCGACGTGGGGACTGCCCCTGGCTGAATCTTTTGCAGCTTGCCACTCTTGCTCTGAGCTGGCTGTGTTTGGCAGCTGACACAGATGAAGGGTGAGGATGATGCTAGGCTGGGCTTCAGGGGATTGATGAAAGACATTTCAGCAGTGCTTGGTAGGTCTCTGTAGTGCCTGTAAGAAGTTCTGAAGCAGCTGGGCTGTGATGGATGGAGCTGGCAGCACGTCCCAGGTGTGTGTGTGTGTGTTGTGTGAACTCTTCCTCTCCACAGCCTTTGGCCAGGTTCAGCTCATGCTCACAGGTTGTTGCTCTGCCTCCCCAGTGTGCTGCCCCTGGGCAGCTCTTGCTGGGGGGGTTAGAAGCAGGCAGGCTGCAGGAATGAGAATCATTGAACAGAGTCACAGGTTGCATCAGGTGGGAAGGGCCTCTCACAGGGCCTCTTGTCCAACCCCCTGCAGGCAGCAGGGACACCTCCAGCTAGAGCAGGCTGCCCAGGGCCACATCCAGTCTGATCCTGAATGTCTCCAGGGATGGGACCACAACCACCTCCCTGGGCAGCCTGTGCCAGTATTTCACCACCCTCATGGTGCAGAACTTCCTCCTGATGCCCAACCTAAACCTGCCCTGCTCCAGTTTCAAACCATTGCTCTCATCCTACCCCCACAGGCCCTCCCCAGCCTTCCTGTAGGTGCCCTTCAGACACTGAAATGCAGCTCTAAGGTCTTTCTGGAGCCTTCTCTTCTGCAGGCTGAGCAGCCCCAACTCTCCCAGCCTGTCTTTGTAGGAGCAAACTTGCTGGGGGTCTCTCAGTCCTACTGTGTAGCACTGAAGATATCCAACAGCACTGGTCCCAGTACGGACCCCTGAGGGCCACCACTCCTCACCCGGCTCCAGCTGCTCACTGAGCCACTGACCACAGCCCTCTGGATGTGACCCTCCAGCCAATCCTTACACCAAACAGCCACCCCTCAAATCCATGTCTCTTCAGCTCAGAGAGAAGGATGTTGTGGGGACTGTGCCAAAGGCTTGCAGAAGCCCAGAGAGGACATCCCTTGAGCTTCCCCTGTGCAGTCACTGAGTTGTAGAGAGCCACTGGGTTGGTCAGGCAGGACCTGCCCTTGGTAGAGCCATGCTGGCTGCCTCCAGTCCCCTTTCACACTGGTACCTGCCCTGGGGGTGCTGCAATGCAGTGGGAGGCAGTGCAGAGGGAGGCAATGCAGTGGGAGGCAGTGCAGACAGGCAGTGCAGAGGGAGGCAGTGCAGACGGAGGCAGTGCAGAGGGAGGCAGTGCAGTGGGAGGCAGTGCAGAGGGAGGCAGTGCAGAGGGAGGCAATGCAGTGGGAGGCAGTGCAGACAGGCAGTGCAGACGGAGGCAGTGCAGTGGGAGGCAGTGCAGAGGGAGGCAGTGCAGAGGGAGGCAGTGCAGTGGGAGGCAGTGCAGAGGGAGGCAGTGCAGAGGGAGGCAGTGCAGAGGGAGGCAATGCAGTGGGAGGCAGTGCAGACAGGCAGTGCAGAGGGAGGCAGTGCAGTGGGAGGCAGTGCAGAGGGAGGCAGTGCAGTGGAGGGTTGGGGACCTGACCTTTGCTGCCATCAGGTTTGGGTGTGAGTGCTGTGTGTGGCACGGGAGGTGCTGCTCCTCCCCCTGGGCATCCTGCCCCCAGCCTTGGGCAGTGGCTGAAGTTTATTCTGTACTCGGCACGAGATGCAGACCCCCCCAGGGCACCCCCCCCGTGATGATCCTTCCCATTCCTTCAAACAAGCTGCTGCTGGCACTTCCCAGGAAGGAGAAAGGCATCCAGAAGCTGGTGGTGCTGAGCTGTGCAGGGGCAGGGCTGTGCTGGCCCCCCTGATGCTCTGCTGCAGCGCTGGGGACCCTCGGTCTGAAGCTCAGCCTCTGGATGTGTCTGCAGCTGCGTGCTGGGGTGAAGGCTCACAGCCTCCAGAGCTGAGCTGCCTGCTGGGGCTGCAGGGCCGGGATCAGGCTCTTGGTGGTTTCCTTTTCTCTTCATTTGTACATCTTTGGTGCCCAAAGCCACGCTGCAGGGGTGCAGTTACCTCCAGTGCTGGCACCTGCAGGGCTGGATCCCGCTCAGCCCCACTCCCACTGCATTTCTGGGTCTGCTTCTGGCCTGGTGAAAAGCGTGGGGCTTGCAGAAGCCTGGGATGGCTCTGCCTGAAGCTCTCCAACAGGAGTCCTGCAGACAGCTTTGCTCTAATTCCAGCATTAGCAGCCTGTTGCCAGCACACTCCTGCAAGCTGTGGCACCTCCCCGGACAAGCTCCAAGTGTGCCAGGCTCTCACCTCCACACATCTGCACAGCTCACTCCTCCCTGCTCCCAGAACCACAGAATCGGAGAACAGTCAGGCTTGGAAGGCTCCTCAAGGCTCAGCCAGCCCCAACCCCCTGCCACGGGCAGGGACACCTCACACCGCAGCAGGCTGCTCACAGCCACCTCCAGCCTGGCTGCAAACACCTCCAGGCAGGAGGCTGCCACCACCTCCCTGGGCAGCCTGTGCCAGGCTCTCAGCACCCTCCTGGGGAACAACTTCCTCCTCACATCCAGTCTGAAGGGTGTCTGCAGCAGGCAGCAGCACAGCTCTGGCAGCAAGATTTGGATGTTTCCTGAAGAGCAGCACAGAGTCAGGGCTGCTTTGGCAGGAGGAGGGATGTGACCATTTAACTGTGGCAGCACCATGCAGATGTCCAGTTTGGGCTGCAGCCAGTCTGGAGCCCCCTGGTCCCAGTTTGCCCAGATGGAATTGCTCCAGTTGGAAGAGCAGGGTCCCCCTCATGCAGCTTAGCCTGGTGGCTGTGGAGTCTGGGTGCTGGGTGCAGGGCGCAGGGTGCAGGTGCCCTCTGCTGCAGGTGCCCTCTGCTGCAGGTGCCCTCTGCTGCAGGTGCCCTCTGCTGCAGATGCCCTTTGCTGCAGGTGCCCTCTGCTGCAGGTGCCCTCTGCTCGCAGCCTGAAGCACAGAGCTTTGGCAGCTCTCCAAAAGCTTCATGGTAAGAACTCCTCCTGCTCCTCCCCTCAGGACCTGGGGAGTGTGAGCTGAGCTGAGCTGAGCTGAGCTGAGCTGAGCTGGGGGCAGAGGGACCAAGCAGCAGGGAGGGGATGTGAGGTGGGGTCTGGGGTGAGACAAATTGCTCCATGCAGGGCGGGGTGACAGGCTGCAGGGGAGTGCTGGGGTGGGAGGGGGTGAGAGCTGTGCAAGGGGGCTGCAGGGTGGGGAGTGGGCTCTGTGGGGGGGGCTGGTGGTGCTCAAGGGTGAGAGGTGAGGCAGTGACCACGGGTGAGAGTCAGTGCTGGGGCACACAGCACACCGAGGGGGGACCATGGGGTGAGGCACGACCTGGGAGCTGAGAGCCAGCCCAGCCCAAACCCACTGCAGACCACTGAGCAGCTGGGGCAGCGCCTGGGCTGACCTGGGGCTGCAGGGAAAGGGCAGCCCAGCCTGGCAGGAACAGAAGGTTCAGGGCAGAGTGTTGGATGTCTCTTTTTAGGAGCTGACTGCGAGTGACACGCTTCTGTTGCACTGCTGTCGTGTGGGAGCTGGGACCAGATTGGAAGGAGGTGTGATTTTCCATGCTAGCTTCTCTTGCAGCCTGGGGGGCTCTGGGACTGGTGCCTGTCTCTGGCTGTCACAGTGGCTGTGACACTCTTATTTCCAGCTCTTATCTCTTCCCAGCACCACCACCGACTCAGCTCTCCTGGTGCTTGCTGGTGCCCGGCTTTGGTGCAGGGTCAGAGAAGGCAGCAGCTGATGGCACTGGCACTGCAGAGCTGCCCCGTGGCATGCCCTTGGCTATGCCCTCACCTGCCCAAACGCCCTGGGCTGAGGATGGAGCTGAGAGGCAGTGCCATAGGGTCAAGGCTTGCAATTGCAGCCCCACAGGACCTTGGTGGTCCCAGCAGGGCCACCTGCAGAGCGCTGGTCCCAGCCGGAGCCTTCAAAGCGAGCAGAGCAGCTCAGCCCCGGCTCGCCTGTCCCCAGCAGCTTCATCTATCATCTCCCGAGCTCTGCCAGCTTATTAGCAGATGTTGTCCTGTCCCCAGAGGACAGAGAGGGAGGGAAACAAATGGACCAAAGTACAGATGGCTGGCAGACCCCCCCCCCCACTGCTGCTTCTGAGACAAACCTGCTGCTGCAGGGCCCCTTGGCCAGGCGACGGATGGGGCTGGTGGGCTGGGATGTCAGGGTGGGGGGGAGCAGTGGCAGCCCCGTGCCATTGACCCCAATAAGTGGGGACACAGCTGTGTCAGAGGGCTGGAGATGTGCTCTGCCAAGCACAGGTTTAGTGTTGGCTTGGAGGCTGCACTCCTGGGACCTGCCCGGAGCCTGGGCTGCAAGCGTGCAAGGCTTGAGCTGGGCTGCAGCTGCAGGTCTGCTGCTGTCCTGTGTGCACTCTGAAACCACCCTGTGAGCTCAGACTGCAGGCACAGGTAGCCTTGGCTGGGGTTTGGAGGGGGGGAGGAACTGGGTCAGGAGGAGGACACCTGCAGCAGGACTTCTGGTGGTGCACCGAGGAGCAAGCTGTGAGATCCTCAGACACAGAGGGAGGATAACAGTGAGGGAAAAGTGAATCCCCGTGTTCCACAGGGCTCCTGGGAGGGCCTCTCTGGCAGGTGGCAGGAGCTGGTTGCAGGGAAGGCAGCAGGACAACACTCCTGCACTCCTCTGGTGGGTGGCTTCAGACTGCAGTGGCTTTAGTGTGTGGAGCCCTGCAGCTGTTTTCATCCAGCGCTGCCCCTCTCTGCTCTCAGTCCTGCTGGGTGTGACTGACGTTTGCCCTCAGGCCACCCCTCTGACCCTTTGCTCTCACCAGAGCTTCCCCAGCAGGCCCTGGTCTGCCACTTGTGACTGGCCTGGTAGGAAAGAGCCCAGCCCAGAGCAGGATGTGCTCTGTCACCCTGTGCTTAGGACTGTTCCCTCCTGTGCAGGCTCCAGGCTGATGCCCTGTCTCCTGCACCTGCAAAAGGCACTACAGCTGTGTCCTGCTCCCATCTAGAGCAGGCACTGAAGTGCCTGCCCCCATCCACAGCACTGCCTGCCCCAGCTCCAGCTGCTCTCCAGGCCCCTTCTCCTGCTCCTGATGGCCAGGTGCTGGGAAGTGGCTCTCAAGGGCTCTGCCCTGTTGCACAAATCCCTCTGTAATTTGTCATTTAGGATAATTTTACCCCTGAGTGCATCTAAAATAATTTGGAATCACTGCTACAGGTAATTAACTTTTTTTTTTCAGCATTAAGTGCTAAGTGATTACAATTGCTTGGTGCAGATCTGCTCTGATCCATCCTTCCTGGGGCCTTCAGTAAAGCTGGGGAGGGACTTCAGACAAGGGCTGGGAGTGCCAGGATGAGGAACAATGGCTTTGAGCTGGGAGAGGAGAGACTGAGACTGGAGATGAAGAAGAAATTGTTGGCAGTGAGGCTGGGGAGACTCTGGCACAGGCTGCCCAGGGAGGCTGTGGCTGCCTCCTCCCTGGAGGTGTCCAAGGCCAGGCTGGATGAGGCCCTGAGTAACCTGGGCCGGTGGGAGGTGTCCCTGCCCATGGCAGGGGGTTGGAGCTGGATGATCTCTAAGGTTTGTCTTTTTCCCACCTGTCTCAGATTTGTCCCTACCTGAGCTCCAAAACAAGGGCTGCAGGCTGGAGGGGGCTGCAGGCTGGAGGGGGCTGCAGGCTGGAGGGGGCTGCTGTGGCAGGCTGAGGACACCTGGTAAAGCCAGAGAGTCCCTGCCCCCCTTGGCGTGAGGCACAGCAAGCACCAGGCAGCACCAAAGCCTGGCACACGTCCCAGGCTGGTCTTGGTGTGGCTGGCTGGGGCCAGCAAACCTCTCCTCTGCTTTCTCTCCTCTCAAGGAGGTGAAAGGTGTCAGGAGAGCTGAGGAGCACAGCAGCAATTTCCTCCTGAGGCACATCTGCCTTCCCTTGCATCCTCAGGTCTGGGCATTTCTACCCCTTGCTCTGATGCTGTTTGGGGTCTGGAGGAGCAGGGATCTGGGGACAAACTGGAGACCTCTGCCCTTGCTTTTTGCAGCCTGTGATGCCAGCACCTCTGGCATGTGCAGCACAGGTACCTCCTGCTGGGGGTCTTTCAAGCAGCATTCAGTGCAGTACTGCCACGGCGGCTGGGGACAGGGTCTGAAAAGGCACCAGCAAGCCCCAGGGCTGTGTGTGGCTGAAGCACAGCCTTCAGCTGCCATCACTGGCAGCAGCTCAGGTACAAAGAGGCTGTTGGACTGTTGTGCAGGGTGTGAGCTGCTGGCAGCAATCAGTCCAGCGAGATCTGTGGCAAGGAAATGAGTGTCATTAAAAGGAAAACAAATCAGCACCTAGAAGCAGAACAAACAGCCAGCACGGGGGGATGCTGCCCGCTGGGGATGCTGGAAGCAAGCACAAACCCTTCTGCATGCTTGCAAGCAAAAATTGAGGCAGTAGGCAGGGTGGCCACCGAGGGTAAAGACAGGAAAATGAAGGTATTGCTGCCTCAGCAGGGAACAGCAGAAATGAGTCCAAGCCAGGATTAGTGCTGGAATCACCGGGGCTGGTCCTAGAAGGACTTGAAGAAGACAGGGCCCGGGGCAGAGCCTGGTTTGCCTTACTTGGAATGGAAATCTGCAAGAGAGGAGAGATCCTTCCGCCCCCAGACAGATACCTGACATGCCACATGTCGCTCCCCAGCTAATCGATTTCCCTAACGACAGACAAGTTGTTTGTTTCTGTGACAAATGGCTCACCCGGGGGCTGCCGGCGGAGGTGGGGGCAGGGCAGAGCGGAGCGGTGCCAGCCCGGCGGGGGTGAGCTGCGCTCCGCTGCAGAGCTCTCGGCGCCGGGAGCAGGCGGGGCAGAGGAAGCAGAAGGTGCCCAGGGTGGCTCTGGCCTCACTGCCCCTCGCAGAGAGCAGGCAGCCTGCAGGCACTGCTCCCTTGTGGCACGTGGAGGCTGTTTGCCCCCGGGTTTGTGCAGGGAAGCTCCCTGCTGTGTGGGGCAGAGCTTGGCACCAGCCACACGGATGCTGTGGGCACCTGGGCACACCCTGCACGAGTGGAGGGGCAGCCACTGTGAAGTGAGACTGTGCAGTACATTTGTCCCATGAGTGGTGGCTCCTAGAAGGGTGACCCAGGCGATCTCCAGAGCTGCTTTCTGCAGTGCTCCCTGCCCTGAGCCAGGCAGGGGCCCAGGGGCTGCAGCGAGGACAGCTCCAGGCAGCAGCAGGGGTGCAAGGAAGAGAGCCACAGAGCTGGTGAGGCTGGGAGAGGCCTTGGAGCTGCTCAAGCTCAGCTGCTCACAACCACTGCTGCTGAGCCACTGCCACTGCACCACAGCCCTCAGCACCACAGCCCTCAGCACCACAGCCAGGAGGCTCTGAAACACCTCCAGGGATGGGGACTGCACCACCTCCCTGGGCAGCCTGGCACAGTGCCTGGGAGCCCTTGCTGGGAAGAAACTGTTCCTAAAATCCAACCTGAACCTCCTCTGGCACAACTTGAGGCCTTAAGAGCACCTTGAGCTTTACACAAACAGCCACAGCAGCCAAGTGTGCTTGTGAAACAGCGGGCAGTGGGTACCAGGATGGCAGCAGATACAGCCTGGAGGGGAGGCAAAGGCAGTTTTCACCTGGCTCTCTTGCAGCTGCAGAGACACTTCCCCAGGAGCTGGGGCGAGGGGATGGTTCCCCAGGCACCGGGGTGGGGGTGAGAGCAGCTTCCTGCTGGTGGGATCTGCTGCGTCGGGGGCTGCTCCTCACCCCGGCGCAGCCCTCTGAGCGCTGTGCCTTGCTCCTCCGCAGCCTGCCAGCTGGGCTTCTACAAGTCAGCCCCCGGGGACCAGCTGTGTGCCAAGTGCCCCTTGCACAGCCACTCGGAGGGCCGCGCTGCCCGCGTCTGCCGCTGCGACAGCAGCTTCTACCGGGCGCTGCAGGACCCGCCCTCGGCCGCCTGCACCCGTGAGTACCGGGCTGCGGCGCGCAGCGCCCCGGCGCTGCCAGTGCCCCCGCCGGCGTCTGCATGCACCCCTGCACGGAGCATGCTGCCCAGAGCCCTGCTGCAGCCTTTCCACCCCGCAGCTCCCTGCCCTCCCGCACTCCCTCCCCGTCCTCTCGCACTCCCTCCCTGTCCTCTGTCTCATCCTCATCCTGCTGCTCACAGCATCCCCTGGCTGGAAAAGGTCTTCAGATCCTCGAGTCCAGGAGACCCCTGTGCACAGCTGCCAGACCATGGCCCTCAGCTCCTGATCCAGATGTCTTTCAAACACCTCCCTGGGCAGCCTGTGCCAGTGCCCCATGACCCTTCCAAGGGAATAAATTTTTCCTGATGTCCAACCTGAACCTCCCCTGGTGCAGCTTGAGGCTCTCTCCTTTCATCACTTGGTACCTGGGGGAGGAGGCTGCCCCCACCTCACTCCAACCTCCTCTGAGGAAGTTAGGAGGTCTCTCCTCAGCTGCTGCTCCCCAGCTTTGCTGCCCTTCTCTGGACCTGCTCCAACATCTCAATGTCCTTGGAGTGAGGGCCCAAAACTGAACCCAGAATTTGCGGTATGGCCTCACCCGTGGCGCAGGGGGAGAAGATCCCTCCCCAGGCCCTGCTGGCCATGCTGTTCCCAACACAAGCCAGGATGCTCTTGGGGAGCTCTCCTGCCCCACCCCAGCTGGCTGCTTTCCTTTGCAGACATGCCCAGGGTGGTCAGACCCCTGGGAGGCCATGGGGCACCATGAGTGTTGCTGTGCTCTCCTTTGCTGTGGGTGGATGGTGGCACCCTGGGCCCAGGGGTATTAAAATGGCACAAGAACATCCCAGGAGGAGTTCTCCTCTCTGTAGCTGGTCCAGGAGGGCACAAAGCTGTGAGTCTGATAGCTGAGGGCAGGGCAAAATACAGGTCAGCAGCAGCTGTATTGTGCTTCCCTCGAGACTGTTAGACCCCCCAGGAATGTGATTTACCCTCCCCCATGTGAGCAGGGCCTGCTCTCCACTCTCCAGCCACTGGCACCTTGGCTCTTCCCCCAGAAGCTCCATGCCACCCCCTCTTCTCCCCAGAGCAAATATCATCTTTTGCCTCTCTGGCTTGGGCACCCTGCTCCAGAGCATCTTCCCTCCATGGCTTGGCACCCTGAGACCTGGCTGTGGCTTTGCTGTCCTCTCTCTGAGCCATGTCCCCCCTGGGCAGCAGCCTATTCCCTGTGGCACTGCTTGGAAGTGCAGGTGCATGGTGCCCGGGGCAGCTCCCTGATGATCCCACACTCTGCCCATCCCATACTCTGCCCATCCCCTGGTCCCACACTCTGCCAGTCCCAGACTCTGCTGGTCCCATACTCTGCCCATCCCATACTCTGCCCATCCCCTGGTCCCACACTCTGCCAGTCCATCCTGTGCCAGTCCCAGACTCTGCTGGTCCCATACTCTGCCCATCCCATACTCTGCCCATCCCCTGGTCCCACACTCTGCCAGTCCATCCTCTGCCAGCCCCCCACTGTGCCAGTCCCATGCCGTGCCAGTCCCGTACTCTGCCAGCCCCGCGCCGTGCCAGCCCCGGCGCCGCAGCGGCCCCTGCCCTGCCTGAGGCAGTGTTTGTCCCGCAGCCCCCCCTCGGCTCCGGTGAACCTGATCTCCAGCGTGAACGGCACCTCGGTGACGCTGGAGTGGGGCCCCCCGCTGGACAAGGGCGGCCGCGCGGACGTGGTGTACAACGTGGTGTGCCGGCGCTGCGCGGGCACGGCGGGGCACTGCGAGGCCTGCGGCAGCGGCATCCGCTTCGTGCCGCAGCAGATGAGCCTGGTGCGCGGCGCCCTGACCGTCACCAACCTCCTGGCACACACCAACTACTCCTTCTGGGTGGAGGCCGTCAACGGCGTCTCCGACCTCAGCCTGGAGGCCAGGAGGGCTGCGGTGGCCAACATCACCACAAACCAGGCAGGTAGGAGGAGCAGACTCCCCCGCAGGCTTCGCTGTGTGGGTGGTGCTGATGTTGCTCCCGCCTCGCTCGGGTCGGTCGCTGCGGGAGCCGGAGCCTGCCCCAGCAGCCAGGGGCTGGGCTGGTGATAGATGTGGAACCCCCGGGGGCTGTGACTCCTGTCCTCTGCTGCTGGCTGAGGAAGCCAGGGTGAGCTGGAGGCAAGCTGCTGCCCAAGGCTGCTCTCACCCCGCTGCGGCTCATGGCATCCTCTGTCACCCTCCCTTCCCTGCACTTCAGCCTGCAGCTGCTGGCAGAGGCTCCTTGCCTGCAGGAGGCAGGGGGCACGCAGAACACTTGTCTGTTGACAGCAACACTAAGTGGAGCATGAATCTTTCAGGCTGTTCCTCCAGCCAGCTGTCCCCTCCCAAAGGGCCAAGCAGCAGTTCATGCTCTGCTCTTAGCTCACACCAGCGCCAGGCCTGGCAGGTGACAGCAGCGCTTCCGGGGAAGTCTCTCTCCTGCATGTCTCATCTCTGCTGTGAGAGGCTCTTTGGACAGCAGTGCTCTAGCCCGGGGGGGCCAGGACTCTGCCCTGGGGTCACCTGGGCATCTGCCCAGAGTAGAGAGCCCAGCCAAGCCCCTGTGCACAGAGCTGGCTGCCGGCAGGGAGGACAGGGCAGGGATTGACCCTTCTTGTCAACCCTCCCTGTTGGAAATGAGCCTGCAGGAACTTCCTGTGGTGCTGAGCCCCTCTGCTCTCATGGCAGTGGTGCCAGCAGGAGAAAGCTGGGGAGCCTCTCTGGCTTAGCTCATGGCTGGCAGGAGAACAAGGACCTTTTGTTGCTGATCCCTGCCTGCAACCCTCCAGCTCTCTGCTGAGCCCACGTGGAAATCACAGAGTGGTAGAATGGCTTCAGCTGGAAGGGACCTTCAGGATCATCCAGTTCCAAGCCCCTGCCGTGGGATACCTCCCACTGGACCGGGTTGCTCAAGGCCTCATACAGTCTGGTCCTAAACCCTTTCCAGGGATGTGGCATCCACAGCTTCTCTGGGCAACCTGTTCCAGGGTCTCACCACCCTCACTCTAAAGACCTTCCTCCCAATTTCCAGTCTAAATCTCCCCTGCCCGAGTTCCAAACCACTGCCCCTCGTCCCCTTGACCCCACAGGTCCTTCTCACAAGTCCACCTCTGGAATGCTCAGCCCGGCACGATCCCTCCGAGTGCGGAGGAGCAGCAGCAGCCCAGTGCCCCGGGGGGGATGTTCTGGGGAAGTGCTGAACGTTCCCAGTTCAGCCTCTCTGCTGGGGGAGCTGATGCTGAGCAGGTGCTGTGAAACCAGCAGGGCTGGGGATTTGGTAGCCATGAAGTTTTGCTGCTGTGCCTGCGTGGTGCACAGCACAGAGCAGCCCTCCAGAGGGGCTGAGGGACCCCTGCCATGCTGCTCAGGGTGGCTTGCCCATGCTGGGTGCTGGTCATTCGTGTCCCCCCAGCCCTGGGTGGTTGAGCAGAGCAGGACTGGGAGCAGCATGGATGCCCTGGGGCTCTTTGTTGCATGTAGCTGATTCCCACCCTGTCCTAGTTCTCAGGGGTCCTGCACCCCAGCAGTGATTTCTGCCTCCTGGAGGAGCCAGCTCGAAGATGAGCTGAGCTGTATCTGCTGCCTTTCAGTCCCTGGGTGCCTCACTGTTGGCTTCTCTGGCTGTGGCAGCTCCAGTTTGGACACAGCAGGCACAAGGACCAGTTCACAGGCTCCTAACCCAGGCCCAGGCTGGGTATCTCCTGGCAGGGCCCCCCGTGGGCACCTTCAGGCTGATGCTCAGTCCCTGGTCACCACTCTGGGTATTTACCTCTTTCCCTTTTCCCCTGCCCCTCTCTCCAGGCCTCAGATGGGGCAGAGGGGGTCAGGGTCCTGCTGGGGCTCTCCATGACCTCCAGCCCCCAGGCCCCTCTCCTTTCTGGCTCCAGCTGACAGCACAGCACCAGTGTCCCCTCCCGCCTGTGCTGGGAAATTGCCCTCCTCTTTCATCTCCTCAGAGCCTGCTCACACCACGGGACAGAGCTTGAGGCCACTGGGGCGAGCCAGAGGCTGCTTGCAGGGCCCTGCACAGCGCTCAGCCCCACATGGCTTTGATTAAAGCTGAGGCTTGCTTCAGCCCAGGGCTCCTGCACGGGGCTCCAGTTCCACCCTGCCCTGCTGCCGAGTCCTGCTGCCCCCTCCCCACGCGGGACCCCCACCAGCAGGCACCTAACCTGCTGCCATCTGTGTCCCCAGCCCCCTCCCAGGTGGTGGTGCTGCGCCAGGAGAGCACAGGCCAGAACAGCGTCACCCTGCTGTGGCAGGAGCCCGAGCAGCCCAACGGCATCATCCTGGAGTACGAGATCAAGTACTACGAGAAGGTAAGGCTGAGCCTGCCCCAGCCTGGCTTCCACCACAGAACCACACAGAAGCACTGAGGCTGGAACAGGCTCTAAGGTCATCAGAGGGGTTGGGCAACCTTCTAGCCAGCACCACCGCACTCACCAGGCCAGGTCTGCACTTCGGCTTTAGCGTCTCCCGGGTGGTGACTCCAGCACTTCCCTGGGCAGCTGCTGCTGTCGGCCAGCCTGGCACGGAGGGCTGTTTTGGAAGGCTTCGTGACTGCTGTGCTGGTGTAGTGAGGGGGGTTGGGTGCTGTTTTTCCCCCAGGACAAGGAAATGCAGAGCTACTCGACCCTGAAATCCAAGGGCACCACTGCCACCATCTCCGGGCTGAAGCCCGCCACCCGCTACGTGTTCCAGGTGCGGGCTCGCACCTCCGCCGGCTGCGGCAGGTTCAGCCAGACCGTGGAGGCGGAGACGGGGAAGCCAGGTGAGCCCCTGCAGCTGGGGGCTGTGGGCAGTGGGGGGCAGGGGGCTGGGGGGGTGCTGATCCCCTTCCCCACGGTCATCGTTCCTCTGCCACACAGGGAGGAGGCGCAGCTCCTGGGGTCCGGCCTGCAGGGCCTGCTTGGTGCCGCCCCCCTGAGATGTGCCTGTGCATGAGGAAGGGGAGGGCACGGCAGTTAGCACCTGGCGGGCTTCTGAGGCCCCAGACTCCTCTCTGCACTGGCTGGCAATGCCAGCATGGCTTCCCAGATCTGTGCTGGCTTTGCCCACGTGGAAATGGAACCTGTGCACTAGGAGAGCCCCAGAGCTGGGGCTCGGCGGGGGAGGGCGCTTGATCTCAGAAGGCCACGACTCTGTTGGGGTAGGTCAGCTCCTGAGCTCAGCAGAGCACCTCCCACTCCAGCTCCCCTCCTTCCCACCCTGGTTCTTGCAGCCTCTCTCCGCTATGACACGATGACAATCGTCTGGATCTGCCTGACCCTCATCACCGGCCTGGTGGCCTTGCTGGTGGTCCTCATCTGCAAGAAGAGGTAAAGTGTGCCCTGGAGGTCATCCTGGATGGGGACCCAGCAGGTCAGGAGGGAAGGGGGAACTCAGACACAACTTTTCTCCTCCCAGTGTGCCTGGAGCATCCATAGGCTCATAACCAACCAGGAGGCTTTGTTTGGAGGTCTCCACCCTCCCTGAGGCAGATCCAGACTCCAGACCTTCCTCTCCTGCCAGCAGGAGCAATAACAATCCCAGTTCCAGCCCCACCTCCAGTATGAGGGTGACTAGGTGGGCTGGGTGGTAGGCCAGGAGTGGAGAGAGCTCTTCTCCATCAGGAAGGTCCAAAGGGGACTGAGTTTGCTACCCCTCAGTGTGCCTGAGCCAGGCATGGAGCAGCCCAGGGGAGACACAGGGGATGCAGCCAAGCCTTGGAGAGCACCTGGAAAAAACCCTTGCTCCAGGCCACAGTGTCAGACCAGCATGGAGGCAGCTGCTGGAGGGCCAAGTGTCAGCTCCAGCTCCTCCTGGGCTGCCTGCAGAGCTGCCTTCCACCCTGCTGCTTGTGGGAGTGAGGGACAGGAGCAGCTCTTCTGACCCTTGTGTCCCTGTGGCAGGCACTGTGGCTACAGCAAGGCCTTCCAGGACTCTGATGAGGAGAAGATGCATTATCAGAACGGGCAAGGTAGGAGCCTCCTTCCTGCTGCTGTCCCTGGGGTGGGCAGGACCTCAGCCCCGTGGGTGGGCAGGACCTCAGCCCCGTGGGTGGGCAGGGCCCCCAGGGTGAAGGGGTTTGACCACTACCTGCTTCTGGGAGTGTGTGTAGAAGAGCTGATCCCAGGGGCCCCCTGGGAATGGGGTTAAAGGGTTGCACAGCCTGAGCTGGGACTGTGACAGCCTCATCCTAGACAGCAGCAGGTCAGAAGAGTGGAAAAGTCATCACAGGTGAGAGGTGGGGGTGGAGGGGTGATGATCACATGTTGAAGCCCTGAGCAGCCAGCTGTGCCAGAGCATGCCTTTGACTTCCTTGGGCTGCAGCCTCTGTGGCTCCTCAGCAGGACAGCCCGAAGAGCCCTGCCCCTGCCCGCCTGCTGCGGGCTGTCCGCGGGGCTCAGCAGGGCTGCCTGCGGAGCTCATCTCTCTGCCTTTGAAACCCGGCAGTGAAGTTCCCCGAGTCCAAGGTCTATGTGGACCCCCACACCTACGAGGACCCCTGCCAGGCTGTGCTGGAGTTCACCCGGGAGATCGAGGCCTCCCGCATCAAGATCGAGAAGGTCATCGGCTCTGGTGAGTCCCTGGGCCAGGCTGCCTCCTGTGTCACCTCTGCCCAGAGCCCCCGGGGCTGGGCTCCGGCTGTCCCCCGCGCCCCCAGCCGGCTGTGCAGCGCCGGCGCGGCGCTCAGCCAGGGCTTCCTCTGCTCCTCACCCTTCCGAGACCAAGCTCCTGGGGTTCTCTGCTGCCTGAGAAACGCTTTGGAGGCAGCCTGGTTGCTGTTCAGCTGGCGAGGACGGCTCAGGCTGCCAGGGCAGATGGCTCAGCCTGTCCTGCGTGGGTGCTCCAACGCTGCCACCCTGCCTGCCGCCCGGGAGGAGCGTCTGGGGTGACAAAATGCAAATGAAGCTGCAAACAGAGCGGAGAACTTGCAGAACAAAGGG
The DNA here is from genome assembly GCA_015227895.2 of Colaptes auratus. Classification (NCBI taxonomy): domain Eukaryota; kingdom Metazoa; phylum Chordata; class Aves; order Piciformes; family Picidae; genus Colaptes; species Colaptes auratus. Next base: position 6,419,302 of record JAAWVA010000038.1, on the reverse strand, counting down.
AACTTTGCACAGGAGCAGGGCTACAGGGAAGCACAGGGCAAGGACAGAGCTGGAGCTTCACCAGCAGCGCCCCAAGGGCCTATTCCAGAGCAGCACCGAGCAGCCTGGCTGGGATCCATCCCTGCTGCTCTGGGAGACTCCCAGATTTGTTCATTCAAAGCTACAGGGCAAGGGCCAGAGTAGTCACTGCTCAGTAAAAGGCAGGGGGGAGAGGTGGGCTGCCGAGAGTGCTGCCCAGATCCCGGGGGTGCCACTGGAAGCTGGGTGGTGATGGACAAAGAGCCCAGCAGCCCTGAGGGGCTGGAGCACGCTGTGAGCATGCTGCCAGGCTGGGTGACCCCTGGGGCTGGTGGGTCAGTGCAAGAAGCTGAGGGGGCCCCCACGCCCTCCCCTTGCCTTGCAGGGGAGTCTGGAGAGGTCTGCTACGGCCGCCTGAAGCTGCCAGGGAAGAGGGAGCTGCCCGTGGCCATCAAGGCTCTGAAGTCAGGCTACACTGAGAAGCAGAGGAGAGACTTCCTGAGTGAGGCCAGCATCATGGCACAGTTTGACCACCCCAACGTCATCCACCTGGAGGGGGTGGTGACCAGGAGTATGTGGCTGGGGGGGGTGGGACCCTGTGGTGGGGCAGAGCTGGGATGGGTCTCCCTCTGGGCACCCAGGGAGATAGGGGTCAGGGATCGTTCTGGGTGCACTCCACCCTTCAGCTGCTTCCTTGCCAGCTGTTCACCTGCCCAGGGCCCCTCAAGGGCCCCCCTTTGCCTTTCCTGCCTTTGCATGTGGCAGTTGCCAGCTTGCTCCAGGTGGGGGTTGCTGGCTTAGGAGATGTGCTGCCCATTGGAGTTTATTTCAAGGCTGCCTGTGTGGAATCCTAATTTGGAGTCTCCCTTCCAAGAGGCACTTTCTGATGCAAAGAGTTATGCTAATGAATGCAAATTTCCCCGGGCCAAGGAGCTGACCCAGCCACATCCACAGCCCCTGGAGGGGGGCTCAGCGTGGGGGCTACTGCCACATCCCCACCCTCATGTCCTGCACAGCTCAGGGCTGCAGCTGCTCTGTGGGGCTGCAGGGGGTGGCAGGCCTGGGCTCCTGCCTCCCCCAGTAAAAGCCTGGCACTGGGCTTCCAGAGGAAGGTGACCTCCCTGCTAACCTGACCTCCCTCGTCTTCTGCAGGCAAATTGGTGATGATTGTTACTGAGTACATGGAGAATGGCTCCCTGGACACCTTCCTCAGGGTGAGCAGCTCCTCTGTGTTCTTATTCCCTGCACATTGCCCTGGGCTGAGGGACTGCAGGACAGGCAGGTTCCTGCTCCTCAGCCTCACAGCCACTGTCACCCCTGTGCCAAAGCTCCCTGCTCTGGGCCCTCCCCTCTCCAGCAGGCCTGGGCTCCAGGGCATTGCTGCTGCATCCCCACAGCAGCTCTGCCAGGGCAGACAGCAGCCTGGGCAGTGTGTCAGAGGCACTGGGGGCACAGGAGCTGAGCTGCAGGGACAAGAGAGGGGCACTGGGGTTAGAGCAGATACTAAGCTTTAGGTGAGAAGTACCAGGGGGGTAGTTTGATGAGAGCATCCCAAAGCAAGAGAGACAGGGGTCTGCTGGAGAGTCCAACAGAGGCTGCAAGGAGAATGAAGGGGCTTGAACATCTCTGACCTGAGAGAGGCAGAGAGCCCTGGGGCTGTTCAGTCTGGAGAGGAGAAGGCTGAGAGGCATCCGATCAATGGCTATCAATATCTGAGGGGTGGGTGAAGGATGAAGGAGCCAGGCTCTTTTGGTGGTGCCCTGTGATAGGACAAGGAACAGCAGGGACAAGCTGGAACGCAGGGGGTTCCACCTCAACATGAGGAGAAACTTCTCTGGTGTGAGGGTGACAGAGCCTGGAGCAGGCTGCCCGGGGGGGTCGTGGAGTCTCCTGCTCTGGAGGCTTTCCAAACCCCACCCGGATGTGTTCTGGGTGCCCTGCCCTGGGTGCCCCTGCTCTGGCAGGGGGTTGGGCCCAATTCTCTGTGATGCTGTGTGAGATGGGCTGTGGGTGCTTCCCTTGCAGAGGCACGACGGGCAGTTCACGGTGATCCAGCTGGTGGGCATGCTGCGGGGCATCGGGGCCGGCATGCGCTACCTGTCGGACCTGGGCTACGTGCACCGGGACCTGGCCGCCAGGAACATCCTGGTGAACGGCAACCTGGTCTGCAAGGTCTCCGACTTCGGCCTCTCTCGCATCCTGGAGGACGACCCCGACGCTGCCTACACCACCACGGTGCGTGGCTGCCGGGGGGCCGCCTGGGAGAGCCTCGCGCGTGGGCGCTGCCCAGGCCGCCGGCACGGGGAGGGCTTAGGCGCTGCCCAGGTCCGGACAGGCAGGGCAGGGATGGAGAGAGTCAGCTCACCGCTGGTGTTGGTACCAAAAGCTTGAGCCCAGGATGCTTCTGAAGCTCAGGGCAGCGTCCTCCATGCAGGTACCCCCCAGAGGTGTGCAGTGAGCAAAGGGAGAGCAGGGAGCTGATCAAACCTCCCCAGCAGTCAGCACAGGGCATTGCCCTGCCCCTGCTGGAGTCCTTCTCTAGACTCTGTGGCTCCATGAGACCAAGAGCAGCCCTGCAGAGAAGCACTTGGAGGTGCTGGGGGAGGGGAGAAGCTGGACAGGAGCCAGCAATGGGCACTGGCGGCACAGAAGGCCAAGGGCAGCCTGGGCTGCACCCAAAGCAGTGTGGCCAGAGCTGGAGAGAGAGGATCCTGCCCCTCTGCTCTGCTCACTGAGACCTCACCTGCAGGGCTGGGGCCAGCCCTGGGGCAGGGGAGCTTTGGGTTGGACATCAGGAGGAAGTTCTTCACAATGAGGGTGGCAAAACAATGGAACAGGTTACCCAGAGAGGTGGTGGAGGCTACATCCCTGGAGACATTCAAGGTCAAACTTGACATGGCCCTGGGCAGCCTGCTCTAGCTGGAAGTGTCCCTGCTGACTGCAGGGGCTTGGACAAGATGACCTTTGAGGGTCCCTTCCCACCTGTGAGTCTGTGATTCACTCCTTCAGCTGCCCCAGAGCCATAGGTCAGGGGTGGGGGGTTGGCAACCTCTCTGCCCTGTGGCCACACACCAGATTTTCCTCCTGGCTCTGCCTCCTTCAGGGCTGTGGCCAGGGTGGGCATTGGCACTGCAGCTGAGGTGATTTTGCTCCCACCTGGGGCACTTTGATCTGTGAAGACATTTAAAGGTTTTTCTGTCCAACCTGGGAGCTCTGGAGCTTGAGGTGCTCCTCCAGTGTGGGGCACAGAGGCAAAATGAACTGTGTGGTCCAGAAAGAAACTGGTGTGCTCTGCAGGCACCCATCTGACTGGGACACTGGGGTGGGTGGACAGTTCCTGAGGGAGGCCACTCTGGAGCTGCAGCTGAGGAATCTGAGCATCATTTTCAGAAGGACCAAGGCTAGACAAGCAGGAAGGAGCTTCAGGTTATCAGGGGGGTAGCTGAGAGCAATGCAGAGCATGGCTCAAAGCAGTTGCAGCTCTGAGGGGTGAGTGCACAGCAGCCCAGCCTAGAGCCCTTCATGCTTGGTTTCAGCCAAGTGAAGAAGTGAAGTGAGCCCTGTGTGATTTTCTGTTCAACTGCTCCTTCTGGCATCTCAAGACATAACCTGACATCCCAGATCCTTCGGTTCTGGAGAAGGTTCCTGCTGCTTGGTTCAAGCACAGCATCTTCTGTGTCCTGGGGACTCAGAAGAAGGCTAAGAAGGGGCCCAGGGTCAGCTGGTGCAGTGCCTCTTGCTGCCACAGCAGCCATCTCTTGGCCATGGCCTGCAGGCAGACACTCAGCCTGGCTTCCTCCCACCCTGCCAGCTCAGAGCTTCCCCCCCAGTGCTTGTGAACAAGTTCCCAAGGACCACACTCTGCAGGGCCCACAGGAAGCTGACCTGAGTGCCCTGAGAGCCCAGAGCTCCTGTATTGACCTACCTGCTGACCCCTCCAACCCTGCCCACTTGCTAGGGACATTGTGTCATGTCCCTGGTGTGGATGCAAGCAGAGAGGCCACTAGAGGAAGGAGCAGCCACTGAGAATGTCACCAGCAGGGGCTTAGAGGCATCTTGGCACAGTGGAAACCACCAGAGGTGCTTGCTCTGGAGGAAGTCTAGTCTGGACAGAGCTGAACTACAGGGATGCAGTGAGAGGAGCAGGAGCTCCCTGGCCAGGGTGCAGAGCATGCTGGGGGTGAGGATGCTTTCTTGTTCAGAAGCTTGTGGTTAGATGGTATCCTGTGCTGCTTCTCTGTGGTCCTTCACCTGCTCAGATTAGCTTCCCAAAGGGCCTCTCCTGTGGGGCACATCCTTCCTCTTCAGTCCCCTGAGCTGGCAGGGCTGGGTGAAGGCAAATCACCCCAGGCCAGGACACCTGAAGGGTGTTCCCAGGCACACCACGGCCCAGCTGCTTTTGGGAAGGCCACATGAGTTCCCTACACCACAGCTTTGCTCTCCAGGCATCTGGCAACCACACTTCCAGCTGTGCTCAGCTGGTTTTTCACTCAGCAAGTCCTCATCAGTGCTTGCCTGCCAAAGCAGTGAGGGACAGGGAGCACATCACCCTGTCAGCTCATGGCAGCCAGGGTCAGCTCCATGCTTCTCTGCTCTGGTAGCCCTCAGCTCCACTTCACCACTTTGATTCCTCTCTCGTGAGCAGTGAGGGCCAGAGCCATGTGTGGAGACCTTGTAGAACAGCAAAGCTTTCTCCTTGCTCTGCTGGAAATGCCTTTGGGTCGCCTTTTGGGTACCTCTCTGGGTTTATCTGGTGCAGACTGCTTCCTCAGCCCTTCCCAGAAGATGCCATCCCGAGGCACCTCTGCCCTGAGCTGCTGCCCTGGCTGCGGAGCGGGATGATGCCTAAGCCCCGCAGGCCCTGACCCTCGGCTGCTGCTCTCTGTTTCAGGGGGGGAAGATCCCCATCCGCTGGACAGCTCCGGAGGCCATCGCGTACCGCAAGTTCTCCTCGGCCAGCGACGTCTGGAGCTACGGCATCGTCATGTGGGAGGTGCTGGCGTACGGCGAGCGCCCGTACTGGAACATGACCAACCGCGACGTGAGTGGGCACGGGCGGCGTGCCCGAGCCTGCCCCTGCCCTCACCCGAGCCAGCCGGGCGGGGAGAAGGGACCCGAAGAGCAGCCCTTGCCTCTCCCCACATCCCCGCAGGGCCCCGCTCAGCGTGCCTGTGCCCTCCATGGGGACGCGAGGCTGTCACCCCCCGCCGCAGGGCGCAGCTTTCCCTTTGCAGCCCCGAGGCTGCCGGCAGTGCCAGGCTCTGCTCTGACGCTGCTCTCTGCCCTTCTGCTGCCTGGAGAGCCTCGGCAGGTCTTGTGCCACCTTTCCCACTGCCTGGAAGGGGCTGGGGCTTCCCTGGCATCACTGCAGCCCCGCTGCATTAGTCTGTGAGTCCGTCCTGCACCCGGTGCCGGGGGTCCATCCCTTCCTCTGCCCATGAGAGGCTGCTGAGAGCCCCAGGCTTGCACCACCCAGCAGTGGGCTTTGGGTTGGCAGAGTTAGATGGAGCTACCCTGACCTCCGAGTTTGCAGGAGGCAATAAAAGGACTGTTTTGACTCTGCAGAGCTACAGGACTCCTTTCTTTCACCCGTGGGGACTATAAAGCTGCCTACCTGCCCCCTGCTCTGGGAGCCCTGGCAGTCCCCCCTGGTTTTAGGCGGTGCCTTTGGTGACAGCAGGGCCGGGGCAGTGGCTTACACTGCCTCCTGCTCACAGCTCCTCTGAGCAGGCTCTCCTCCAGCCGTGCTGAGTGGTGCAAGTCCTGCTTGTGGAACACCTGACCATGAGTGCAGCTCTCATGGGTTGTGCTGAGGAAGGCTTTGATGTTCTAGACCTGCTGGACTGCTTGAATCCCCTGTCCCAGCCCCCCCGTGTGGTGTCCATCCTGCCCCAGCCCCCTGCAGGCACTGCACACAGCAGCAGTCATGAGCCTGCTGCCCACCCCCTGCTTCCCACCTGCTGGCCCCAGCAGCTCATGCAGCAGGGACCCTCCTTGTGTGCCCCGGGCTGGGGTGCTGGGTGTGGGTGCTGGGTGTGAAGTGTGGGCGCTGGGCACGGGGGGTGGGTGCAGGGCATGGGGGTGGGTGCAGGGCACGGGGGTGGGTGCAGGGCACAGAGTGTGTGTGCAGGGCATGGGGGTGGGTGCAGGGCACAGAGTGTGTGTGCAGGGCATGGGGGTGGGTGCAGGGCACAGAGTGTGTGTGCAGGGCACAGAGTGTGTGTGCAGGGCACGGGGGTGGTCAGGGCACAGATTGTTGTGCAGGGCACAGAGTGTGTGTGCTGGGCACGGGGTTTGGCGGGCACAGAGTGTGTGTGCTGGGCACGGGGGGTGGGTGCAGGGCACGGGGGTGGGTGCAGGGCACAGAGTGTGTGTGCAGGGCACAGAGTGTGTGTGCAGGGCACAGGGGGTGAGTGCAGGGCACAGGGTGTGTGTGCTGGGCACGGGGGGGTGCTGGCACGGGGGTGGGTGAGGCACGGGGGTGGGTGCAGTCACAGAGTGTGTGGGTGCAGTGCACAGGGGGTGAGTGCAAGGGCACTGGTGTGGGTGCAGGGCACGGGGGTGGGTGCAGGGCACAGAGTGTGTGCAGGGCACAGAGTGTGTGTGCTGGGCACGGGGGTAGGTGCAGGGCACAGAGTGTGTGTGCAGGGCACAGAGTGTGTGTGCTGGCACGGGGTAAGTGCAGCACAGAGTGTGTGTGCGGGCCACGGGTGGTGCAGGGCAACGGGGTGGGTGCTTGGCATGGGGTGGTGCAGGGCACAGGGGTGTGTTGCAGGCACGGGGGTGTGTGCAGGGCACGGGGGTGGGTGCAGGGCACAGGGGTTGGTGTGCTGGGCACGGGGGTGGGTGCAGGGCACGGGGGTGGGTGCAGGGCACGGGGGTGGGTGCAGGGCACGGGGGTGGGTGCAGGGCACAGGGGGTGTGTGCAGGGCACGGGGGTGGGTGCTGGGCACGGTGTGGGTGCAGCTCCACCTGGGCGTGTGGCTTCCTTGCAGGTGATCACCTCGGTGGAGGAAGGCTACCGCCTGCCGGCGCCCATGGGCTGCCCCGCGGCGCTGCACCAGCTGATGCTGGACTGCTGGCAGAAGGAGCGCAGCGAGCGGCCGCGCTTCGCCCAGATCGTTGGCATCCTGGACAAGCTGATCCGCAGCCCGGACAGCCTCAAGGGCACCGGCACCGTCACCCGGTGAGGCCCGCAGGGCTGGCAGCTGCTGCCGGGCACAGCCAACACGGGGCAGCGCTGCCCAGCTGCTTCCCCGGGACAGGGACCTGCCAGAGTCCAGTGCAGGCCTCAAGCATGCTGAAGGGACTGGGACCTGTGTGAGGAGGAGAGGCTGAGAGCCCTGGGGCTGCTTGGGCTGCAGAGGAGCAGCCTGAGAGGAGATCTGAGCAGTGGTTACAAATATCTGAAGGGTGGGGGGCAAGAAGGGGCCAGGCTGGGCCAGGCTCTGCTCAGTGGCAGCACAAAGGGCAATGAGCACAGACTGGAACCCAGCAGGTTCCACCTCAACATGAGGAGAAACTTCTTTGGTGTGAGGCTGCTGGAGGCCTGGAGCAGGCTGCCCAGGGAGGCTGTGGAGTCTCCTTCCATGGAGACTTTCCAACCCCAGCTCCTGGGTGCCCTGCCCTGGGTGCCCTGCCCTGGGTGCCCTGCCCTGGCAGGGGGTTGGGCTGGATGATCCTCAGGTCCCTTCCAACCCCTCCCATTCTGTGATTGATTCTCTGATTCTGTGACACAAACATGCAAAGGGCAAGGGGCAGAGGTTGTGCTGAGCAGTGGGAACCATCCTGCACTCCACTGCCTTGCTCCCACCCTGGCATCCCGTGCCAGGGCTGCAGCAGTGCCAGTGCAGTGAGGTGCCTGCCTTTACCAGCCTGTCCCGCCCTTACCTGCGGGGTCACAGCCTCCTTGAGGTGGATCTCACAGCCTGGCTGCCTAGGACCAAGCGTTCTAACCCCTTCTGTCCTGCCCCCAGGTTCACCCAAACCCCCTTTGACAGGAGTCTGCTTGACCTGGCCAGCTGCCTGAGCGTGGAGGACTGGCTGGACTCCATCCGGCTGGGGCACTACCGAGACAACTTTGCCATGGCAGGGTACTCCTCCCTGGGCATGGTGATGCACATGAACATCGAGTGAGTACCAGGCACAACCAGCTCCCCCCCACCAGCCCCAGCAGCGACCACCCTGCCTTGGCTCAGCCTAGCTGGCTCCTGGTATCAGGGATGCTGATGACACCAAACTGGGGGCAGTGGCTGACACCCCTCAGGCTGTGCTGCCAGCCAGGCTTAGACTGAGAGCTGGGCAGGGACAACCCCAAGGACATCCAGCAAGGGCAAGGGTAGAGTCCTGCACCTGGGAAAGAGCAGCCACACAGATCAATATAGTCTGGGGACTGAGCTGTGGGAGAGCAGTGAAGGGAAAAGGGACCTGGGGGTGCTGGTGCACAGCAGGATGGACCTGGGGGTGCTGGTGCACAGCAGGATGCCCCTGAGCCAGCAATGAGCTCTGGTGGCCAGGAAGGCCAAGAGCAGCCTGGGCTGGATCAGAAGGGCTGTGCTGGGTAGGTCAGAGAGGTTCTCCTCCCCCTCTGCTCTGCCCTGCTGAGGCCACAGCTGGAAGCTTGTGTCCAGTTGTGGGCCCTCAGCTCAAGAAGGAGCTCAGGGAAGTGCTGCAGAGAGTCCATCCCAGAGGCACAGAGCTGCTGCAGGCTGTGGAAGATCTTCCTCAGGAGGAGAGCCTGAGGGAGCTGAGGGCTCTGGAGCTTGCAGGGGGATGGCCAGAGGCTGGAGCCAGGCTCTGCTGGGGGATGCCCAATGGCAGCCAAGGGGCAGTGGTGGAAGCTGAGGCAGAGGAAGTGCCATGGGAACAGGAGGGAAGATTTATTGCCTGTGAGGGTGAGAGAGCCTGGAGCAGGCTGCCCAGGGGGGCTGTGGAGTCTCCTCTGGAGCTATTCCAAGCCCTCCTGGATGAGTTCCTGTGTGAGCTGCTCTGGGTGACCCTGCTCTGGCAGGGCTTGGGCTGGATGAGCTTTTGAGCTGGATGAGCTTCCAGCCCTTGGCATTCTGTGACTCTGTGATGTCCAAGGCTGTGCTGACCGTTGGGTAAGGTGTGGAAGTTGTATGGAGAGGGTGTGAGCACCAAGCCACCACTGCTGCTCTGTGGTGGCTCTCCATTGTCATCACAGGTTCACAAGTAATTGGGGTTGTGAGGTGCTTCAGGAGGTCATAGAAGCAAACTCCCTGCTCAAAGCAGGGTCAGAGCTGAGGCTGCTGACTCCTTGCACCTTTGTTTTCCCTGCAGGAGGCATGGCAGTCTGCACCAGAGGGTCTGTGGCATGCTGTGCAGCTTCTCTGGTGTCAGTGGGAAGCAGGACTGATCCCTCAGGCATTAGTCCTGGGACCAGGCTTGTTCCACACCTCTGTGGGTGCCATGGGCAGTGGCAGTGAGTGCAGCCTCAGCAAGGTTGTGATGACACCAAGCTGTGTGGTGCAGCAGACAGCTGGAGGGAAGGATCCATCCAGAGGGAGCTGGGCAGGCTGCAGAGGTGGGCACAAGCCAAGCTCAGGAGCTTCAACAAGACCAAGGGCAGGGTCCTGCAGCTGGGTGGAGGCAATCCCAGGCACAAATGCAGGCTGGGCAGGGACTGGCTGGGGAGCAGCCCTGAGGAGAGAGCCTTGGGGGTGCTGGGGGAGGAGAAGCTCCCCAGGAGCTCTCAGGGTGCACTTGCAGCCCGGAAAGCCAATCAGAGCCTGGGCTGCAGCAGGAGAAGTGTGGCCAGCAGGGCAAGGGAGGGGATTCTCCCCCTCTGCTCAGCCCTGGGGAGACCCCACCTGGAGTACTGCCTCCAGGTCTGGAGCCCCTATGACAAGAGGGATCTGGAGGGGCTGGAAGGTGTCCAGAGCAGGCCAGAGGAGGAGCAGAGGGCTGGAGCTGCTCTGCTGTGAGGACAGGACTGAAGGAGTTGGGGCTGTTCAGTCTGGAGAGGAGAAGGCTCCCAGGTGACCTCATTGTGGCCTTCCAGGATCTGCAGGGGGCTACAGGAAGGCTGGGGAGGGACTGCTCAGGATCTCAGGGAGTGATAGGACTAGGGGGAATGGACTGAAGCTGGAGGTGGGGAGGTTCAGGCTGGAGGGGAGGAGGAAGTTCTTCCCCATGAGAGTGGTGAAGCCCTGGGATGGGTTGTGCAGGGAGGTGGCTGAGGCCCTGTCCCTGGAGGTGTTTCAGCCCAGGCTGGATGAGGCTCTGGGCAGGCTGCTCTAGTGTGGGGTGTCCCTGCCCATGGCAGGGGGGTTGGAACTGGCTGATCCTTGTGGTCCCTTCCAGCCCTGACTGATACTGTGACACTGAGCAAGCAGAGCTGGAGGCACCTCAGAGCTTCTCCAGCCCCAGAGCACTGCAGTGGCTCCCTGCTCACTGTAGCCAGGCAGGGCTAGGTCAGAGCCAAGTGACCCAGTCTGGGTTAAGTAAGGAGAGCTGGGGAATGTGTCCCATCCCCCCCACACTGTAGGGAGCTTGCTCTGCCACCTGTCCAGGGGGTGGCCGAGCTGGCTGATGCTCCATGTGGTACCAGAACAGAGAGCGCAGCTCTCCCTGCCCCTGCCCTGGTCTGCAGTGCCCAGCCCTTGCTCTCAGCACCAGTCAGGGCTGGCAAGAAGCTCTGCTGCCTCTGAGGGGGTTTGTTCCCTGTCAGAAGGCTTGGAGCTGCCAGGCAGTGGCTGCTGTGGGTGGGAAGGATGTGACAGGGAGCAAGGACGTGACAGGGGGCGGCTCGGCCGGGGCGCAGCAAGCGGAGAGGCAGCCAGGGGAGGGCAGCTGCAGAGGCACAGACTGGAGCCTGTCAAGTGCATTGATCAGGGGCTGTTCGTGGGGTCTTTGCTGGGGGACTGAGCTGATCCTGAGCCTTGATTCTCATGCACATCAGGGGAGTGTTTGAGTGGGGAAGGCTCCTCATCCATCCTCCCCTCTGACTGGGTTATCCGAGGGCACTGGCTGAACCCGAATCCAATCTCAGAGCATCGATCTTGTCACCTCCTGCCTGGCAGCAGTGATCCCCCTCCTGCTCCTGCTCCCCCCAGGGCTGTCACAGCAGCCATGGCAGGAAGATGTGCCCAAGGCAATGGCAGCCTCTCTGCCCTTGGAAGTTTTTAAGGCCAGGCTGGCTGTGCCTCAGGGCAACCTGCTGCAGTGTGAGGTGTCCCTGCCCACGGCAGGGGCTTGGAACTGGATGATCCTTGAGGTCCCTTCCAGCCCTGACAGCTCTGTGATGCCCACAGACAGCAGCCTTGTGCTGATGGGCAAGCAAGAGGAACCAAGCATGATCCTGGGCCAGTCCATGGAGTGTGCCCATGGGGAGGAGAAGGCTCTGCCCAGGGGTGCTGACAGTGCCTTTGCTCTGCAGGGACGTTCGCAGCCTGGGCATCACCATGATGGGCCACCAGAAGAAGATCCTGAGCAGCATCCAGGCAATGAGATCCCAGCTGCTGAGCACAAACGGCCCCAGGAGGCATCTCTGATCACCAGCACTGCAGACCCTCCCTGGGCCTACCCTAACACTTACCCTGGCAAAGGGGCAGCAGGGTGGTGAGCAGGAAAAGGGGCACCGGGCCGGGACCTGGAGCCCTGGCAGCTTCTCTTTGATTTCAGCCTCAGTGGAAACATCTTTCCAGACACCTTGATGGTCCTGCTGCCTCCTTCCCCCATCTGGAGGGGGGAGCAGCCTCCCAAGTGGGCTAGGGGCTTGTCATGCCTCTCTCCACCCCCTACTGTGTCCCTGTGGGACGGGGGGTCACCACGCAGCTATGCAGGACAGGTGGCAGCCCCTGCAGAGCAGGGCGGCCCCGGCTGCCTCTGCGGGTGCAGGGCTGTCAGACACAGCGGCAATACCGGGGGCGGTGGCACTGGGCTTGCCACGGCACACGGCTCCTTTGGAGGGCACAGCTGGGGACTTTGGTGGCTCTCTGAACTGAGGAGGGCTCCACAGGCTGCCACACAGCAGAGACCACCCTGCCCCAGTGGAGCCTGGCCCAGGGGAACCTTCCAGTTGCACTGCGCTCTAGCCTGGACCTCCTGAGCCTGCAGGGGACTTCATGATCCAACTCGACAAGGCCAGGAGGGCAGAGGGCAGAGGGCAAGGTGGCAGTGCCAGGCTCTGTGTGCACTGGGAAGAGCTGGCCAGGGTCTGCTGTCTGGAGCCTCAAGGACCCCAGGGCTCTGCAGCAGGCTCTCCACTTTCTGAACCCACCAGCACTGCTCCTCTCCAGGTCCAGCACAGGCATCCTGGGGCAGTCCAGGCACATCTCCTGGGGCCTCAAACTCAGGTTTCTCCCTCAGCAGCACAACCACCACGTCCCTCCTGCCCCTCCTGCCCCTCCTGTCCTCCCCCAAAGCTGGACCAGCACAGAGTGCCGTGGAGGGCTCTGCTCCCAGGCTGGAGGGGCAGCCAGGCTGCTGCCAACTCTTCTTTGCTCTTGTATTGCCCTAGGGACACCCGACAGCTGCCCCATTGCCACACCTGCCTGTGCCCAGGGCTGCCATGGCATCTGCAGAGGAGGGGTCCTGAGCAACAGCTGCAGCCACACACTCCTGCAGCTGGGCACAGAGGGTGCTCAGCACCCCCCAGCTGGTGAGCCTGGGACTGGCAGGCTGGTGGCTCCACAGCTCTCCTCTCCTCCACAGCTTCCCAAGACCTGTGGAGCTGGTCTGAGAGGCTGAGGTGTCTGCAGAGATGCAGATGGGGTGGGGGAGGGGGGGAGGCTGGGGGGCTGGGAAGGTCTCTCTTGGATGTAAATAGGATATTCTGTGGGTGTGGGAAGTGTTTGAGTGAAATCCAGTGTTGAGCACAGCAATGGTGGCAAAGCACAGAGGCCTCACTCCTGGGGCTGAACTCACTGCAAAAAACCCAAGCAACGGGCTGGGGCTGGGGGTGGGGCTGGGGGTGGGCCTGGGGGGAGCTGGAGAAGGGTTGGGGGGAGCCACGCTGCCTGCCAGGGCCCACAGCACCCTGCCTGGGCACTGGCACAAATCCAGCATCACTCTGCACAGGGCCTGGTGGGGTCTGGCCTGGGGGCTGCTCCTGCCAGTGCTGGTTGGGCACCGGGGGGGGGGAGGGTGTTTCTCAGCTGCAATAATGCCAGCTCAGCCTCTCTGGGGCACCTCTGTCCTGCTGGGCTCTCTGGCTGCGGCGGGCACTTACTGCTTCCCATGGAAGCTCTCTGTGGCCGGGGACAGAGGCAATGTGCTGCTTCGTTGCACTGCGCCCCGTGCCCTGCACCCGCCCCTGCCGCCCCTGCAGCCAGCAGCGCTGCCGAGCCCGGCCCAGGCCCTGCAGCACGGCGTGCTGCTGCTGGCCACCTCCTCCCTTCCCAGCGTCTGGGGCTCTCCAGAGGCTGAGTCCACCCTGCACAAGCTGGGGAGGGCAGAGGCCATCACCACAGAGCTGCCCCGGGGGCTCGCGGGGCAGCCCCGGCAGCGGGCTGCAGGATCTGAGGCTGGGAGCTGCCAGGGGGCCTCTTGGCAGGGGCTCGTGGGCCAGATCCTGCAGCATGGAGTGGCTGGGCTGCTCCTGGCTGCTCCTGGCTGCAGGGAGGCTGGGGCAGGGTTTTCCTTTTATGTTCAACGTGTGCACCTCTTCCTGGGCAATAAAACTTCTTCTTCCCACGGGCTGCCTGGCTCCTCGCCTCTTGCGGTCACTGTGCTGCACAGAGCTGCTCTGGGGGAGCACTGGGGGCCTCCACAGCTGCTTCAGAGGCACACTGGGCACAGCTCTGGCATGCTCAGCTTGCCACCACCTTCCTTTGCTCCAGAGAGCCTCTCACATGTGAAGGAAGCTTCCCTGGAGAGCAGGAGGGGCTGTGGGCTGGGGCCCAGAGGTGCAGGGAAGGGGCTGAGCATTTGCAGGGGCCCGTGGGGGGGGGGCTGTACTGGGGATGGGAGAAGCCTCATGGAGGAGCATCTCATGCAGGAGACCAGGCAAGCACAGGAGAGGTGCAGAGGCTCATCTGAACCTCAGGGATCCCTTGCAGGCTTTCCCAGCCCCAGGCTCACCCTCTCCTCTAAATTCAGTAAAACCTCATCCCCTGAAGCCTGAGCTGAAGTAACCTCACAAGGGGGGGTTGCAAAACTCTCCTTGCAGCTGCCCTCCAGTGAAGGATTTAGCAGCAGGTGAGTTACAGGGCTGAGAGACCCCCAGGAAAGCAGCAGATACAAAAGCAAAGGGGAAGGGCAGCAAAGGGGAAGGGCAGCACAGCACAGGGTGGCACTGGCTCTCTCCATGTCACTGCTCTCCTGCCCCCAGCTTTCACAGCCCTCAGGGGTGCAGGGCTCTGTCCCCAGCCTTGCTTGGTGTGGGCAAAGGTCAGCCTGACCCCCCCACACCCCCCTGTCCCTCCAGGTACCCCAGACCCCTTAGTGACAGAACTGTTCTGGCTGGAGAAGGCCTCAGAGACCATCCAGTCCAACCAGCAATCCAGCACCACCACGGACAGCAAACCCTGGCCCCAGCTTCAGTGGGTACAGAGCTGCCTTGATGGCAGCAGCCAAGGGGTGGCTGCCAATGGCCCATGGCCAAGGGGAGGCCAGGGAAAGTGGAGTCCCTCAGGGGTCAGGGCTGGGACCAGGCTTGGTTACCATCTCTGTTGGGGCCCTGGACAGAGGCACTGAGTGCAGCCTCAGCAGGTTTGCTGGCACCAGGCTGTGAGGTGCTGCTGACACAGGGAAGGATCCAGCCAGAGGGACCTGCACAGGCTGCAGAGCTGGGCCCAGGACAGCCTCAGGAGGCTCAACCAGAGCAAGGGCAAGGTCCTGCAGCTGGCCTGGGGCAATCCCAGGCACTGCTAGAGGCTGGGCAGGGCCTGGCTGGAGAGCAGCCCTGCAGGAAAAGCCTTGGGGGTGCTGGGGGAGGAGAAGCTCAGCAGGAGCCAGCAGGGAGCACTGGCAGCCCAGAGAGCCAAGCAGAGCCTGGGCTGCAGCAAGAGAAGTGTGGCCAGCAGGGCCAGGGAGGGGATTCTGCCCCTCTGCTCCACGCTGCTGAGACCTCCCCTGGAGCTCTGGGTCAGGTCCTGGAGCCTCTGTGCCAGGAAGGGTCTGGAGGGGCTGGAAGGTGTCCAGAGCAGGGCCAGGAGGAGGAGCAGAGGGCTGGAGCTGCTCTGCTGTGAGCACAGCCTGAGAGAGTTGGGGTTGTGCAGGCTGGAGAGGAGAAGGCTCCCAGGAGACCTCATTGTGGCCTTCCAGGATCTGCAGGGGGCTGCAAGCAAGCTGGGGAGGGACTTCTGAGGGTGTCAGGGAGGGATAGGCCTGGGGGGGTGGAGCAAAAGAAGGAATGGGGAGATTGAGATTGGCTGTGAGGAAGAAGTTGTTGCCCAGGAGGGTGGTGAGAGCCTGGCACAGGCTGCCCAGGGAGGTGGTGGAAGCCTCCTGCCTGGAGGTGTTTGCAGCCAGGCTGGAGGTGGCTGTGAGCAACCTGCTGTGGGGTGAGGTGTCCCTGCCCATGGCAGGGGGTTGGAGCTGGCTGAGCCTTGAGGTCCTACCCAGCCCTGACAGCTCTGTGGTTCTATGATTCTCAGTGCCATGGCCACACCTTTCTTGAACACCCCCAGGGCTGGGGACTGCACCAGCTCCTGGGCAGCCTGGCACAGAGCCTGGCAACCCTTGCTGGGAGGAAGTTTTTCCTCATAGCCAGCCTGAACCTCCCTCGGGGAACTGTTCCCTCTTGTCCTGTCACCTGCTGCATGTCAGAAGAGCCCAACCCCCACTGAAGAGACCCTTGAAGCCCCTCAGTCCCCACTGCCCATTGCAGGTGCTTGTGCCCCCTGCCCGAGCCCAGCCCTGCCCTGGCTTTGGGCACCGAAGCTCTCCTTGCTTCACCCAGCATGGCCAGCAGCAGGCTGAGCTCCAGGGATGCTTCATTCCCTGGCAACTGCTCCCAGCCAAGCACAACCCAGCCTGGCTCTGGCTGCTGCCTGCTCCCAGCCAGCCTTTGGGCCCCTCCGGTGCCCCCTCAGGACTCAGCTCAGGCCTGGGGGGTGCTGGGCCGGGCAGAGCAATGCTGCTGTGCCAGCTGTCACCAGGAAGCCTTGGAGATGCTGGCAGCAGTCAGCTGCAGGAGCTGGGCTTGTGCAGACTCACAGCTGGGCCTCAGCTGCCTTTGTCTCCAGCCTTGGAGCTCTCCTCCCTGCCCAGGTGCTGAGGGTTGTGTTCTTGGCCCTCCTTGCAGGCACTTTGCCGTTTCCCCTTCCTGCTCCATGCTGCAGCAGCTCTCTCCCCAGCCCCTCAGCCCTGCAGGCAGCACCCAGGTGGGAGTCCTGCTCCTGAGCTGCTGCTGCAGGAGCCACTCAGCCTGCCAGGGCCCAAGAGCTCAGCTCCTCCTGCAGAAGGCAGCTGGGGCTGTGTGGGAGGAGGCTGCCTGGCACTGCTCCTCTGAAGCATTCCCTGACTGACCTCCCTCCTGGGCTGCCCTGCAGAAGCCCCTGGGCAGAGGATGGGGAAACTGTCCATGGGAAGGAGGAGGTCAGCAGGCAAGCTCCCTCTGGGAGAGGTGAGGGAAACTCTGATTTATTTAGAAGAGTAGAGGACAGTCACACAGATGATCTCTGGAGCTTCTCTGGAGCTGTTCCAGGGACTTTGATGTCCTTCTTGTAGTGAGGAGCCCAACACTGACCACAGCACTCCAGGTGCAGCCTCACCCAGGTCTTGAAGCCTGTGGCAGATAAAGGCTCCAACATGCCAGAAAGGTGGAAAATGATGCCCAAGGATGTGCTTGGGAGGTGATGGGGAGAAGGAGGTCAGGAGCAAGAGCAGGAGCAACAGGAATCCTGCAGTCATGTTTGGGTGGTGGCAGTGGGGAATGAAGACACTGAAATGGAGTAGGTTGGAGATCAGGAGCAATGTCTTCCCAGCAAGGGCTGCCAGGCTCTGTGCCAGGCTCTGTGCCAGGCTGCCCAGGGGAGGTGGTGCAGTCCCCATCCCTGGAGCTGTTCCAGAGCCTCCTGGCTGTGGTGCTGAGGGCTGTGGTGCTGAGGGCTGTGGTGCAGTGGTGGTGAGCTCTGGGCTGGTGGGAGGTGTCCCTGCCCATGGCAGGGGGTCGGAACTGGATGATCTCTAAGGTCCCTTCCAACCCAAACCATTCCAGGATTCCATGAAAGCCCTTCAGATACCAAAAGAGCCCTCAGGCTTTTCACACTGTCTCAAATGCCCCTCGAGAGAGTTTTGTTCCAGCTGGCAGTGCCAGGAGCTGCCCTTTCCCTGGCCAAACAGCTTCCCCTTGCTACTCCCAGCCGGTACCACCCCGAGCTACCGAGAAGTCATCTCTGAAGCCTTTCAGTCACGGCTGCCCAGGCCAGCCAGGCCGTGCCAGCAGCAGGCAAGGCTCTGCGCGCTGTGTGTGCCTGGAGGTGGCAGTCTGGCCTTGCAGAGCACCTGCAGAGCCCTGCCCGCAGCGCCCTGCCCGCAGCCACTGCCTCAGCGCCGGGCCCGGGCTCAGCGGCTGCCGGCGCCGGGCAGGTTTGCAGGGGTGAGCTGTGCCCTGGCTGCTGCTAACAGATGGTGAACTCTGCTTCCTATTTGCTGAGCTGACTCCTGTCTGATCACACAGCAGCTCAGCCTGCCAAGGCAGCCTGTACTCCCCAGCCACCTCCCCGCTGCGTTCAGCGCAGTCGTTTAGCATCGAGTCCGAGCAAAGGGCTCGGGGTGATCCGAGGGGAGGGACAAACGTCCCCCAGGGCTGCTGCCTAACCCTGCCACGGGCCAGGGCTTGAGTTCTGAAGCATCCATAGGTCACATCTTGGACACCAGCATCAAGGAGTGTGATAGCAGCGGAGTTCATCCCTTGGGAATGCCAGGGCACAGCTGCTGCAGCTCCTGCTTCTGCTGGGTCCGTCTGGAGCGGAGCTGCAGGCCCCTGCAGGCGGCAGGGGGCTGTCTGGGAGCAAAGCTGGCAACACTCCCCCTCCACAGCGAGCTGCTCAGCCTGGGGAGGGGGAAACTACAAGCCAGAACGGTTCTCCCTGAGTTAGACCAGGCTGAGGGCTTGCAGAGCACCCAGGAGAGCTGTGCAGAGGGAAGGGCAGAGGCCTTGGCACCTGCTGCTCTGGACTCACCCCCTGGCACCTTAGAGGTTCCCATTCTGCTGATGCTGCAAGGAGCTGAAGTTGTTCCTAGGCACTCACTGATGTCTGATGTCAGATGTCTGAAGCCTTCCTGACCCCAGAGTCTTTCACTCACGGATTCCTTATTGCTCACCCTGTGTTTCCTTTCCTCCCTGCCTTCCCACCTGCCCCTCACAAAGCTGTCCTGAGAAGAGGCCTCTGTAGGGAGCAGGCAGTGGGGCAGTGCTGGGTGGCACTCAGCAGGCAGCAGCAGTGGAGGTGTCCCTCCCAAACACACAGAAGGCTGCACAGGACCCAGGTGGTTCACGGGGAGGGATGAGAAGCAGGCAGTGGTGAGAGGTGGTTTTCATGCTTGGATGAGCATGGGGCTGACAGAGGCACTCTGGGTGGATGTGCTTTGGTGCCCTGATGGCACACCAGCTTGGGGACACCTGTGTGCTGTGCCAGGGGCAGGGGTGCCCAGGGGTGATGGAGAGGCAGGAGGTGATGGAGAGGCAGGAGGTGATGGAGAGACAAGAGATGATGGAGGCAGGAGGTGATGGAGAGACAAGAGATGATGGAGGCAGGAGGTGATTGAGAGGCAGGTGATGATGGAGGCAGGTGGTGATGAAGAGGCAGGAGGTGATGGAGAGGCAGGAGGTGATGGAGAGGCAGGAGGTGATGGAGAGACAAGAGATGATGGAGGCAGGAGGTGACTGAGAGGCAGGTGATGATGGAGGCAGGTGGTGATGAAGAGGCAGGAGGTGATGGAGGCAGGAGGTGATGGGGGCAGGAGGTGATTGAGAGGCAGGAGGTGATGGAGAGGCAGAAGGTGATGGAGAGGCAGGTGATGATGAGGCAGGAGGTAATGGAGAGGCAGGAGGTGATGGAGGCAGGAGGTGATGGAGAGGCAGGAGGTGATGGAGGCAGGAGGTGATGGAGAGGCAGGAGGTGATGGAGGCAGGAGGTATGGAGAGGCAGGAGGTGATGGAGAGGCAGGTGATGATGGAGAGACAGGAGGTGAGGGAGAGGCTGGAGGTGATGGAGGCAGGAGGTAATGGAGAGGCAGGAAGTAATGGAGAGGCAGGAGGTGAGGGAGGCAGGAGGTAATGGAGAGGCAGGTGATTATGGAGAGACAGGAGGTGATGGAGAGGCAGGAGGTGAGGGAGAAGCAGGAGGTGATGGAGGCAGGAGGTGATGGAGAGGCAGGAGGTGATGGAGGCAGGAGGTGATGGAGAGGCAGGAGGTGATGGAGGCAGGAGGTGATGGGGGCAGGAGGTGATTGAGAGGCAGGAGGTGATGGAGAGCAGAAGGTGATGGAGAGGCAGGTGATGATGGAGGCAGGAGGTAATGGAGAGGCAGGAGGTGATGGAGGCAGGAGGTGATGGAGAGGCAGGAGGTGATGGAGGCAGGAGGTGATGGAGAGGCAGGAGGTGATGGAGGCAGGAGGTGATGGGGGCAGGAGGTGATTGAGAGGCAGGAGGTGATGGAGAGGCAGGTGATGATGGAGGCAGGAGGTAATTGGAGAGGCAGGAGTGATGGAGGCAGGAGGTGATGGAGAGGCAGGAGGTGATGGAGGCAGGAGGTGATGGAGAGGCAGGAGGTGATGGAGGCAGGAGGTGATGGAGAGGCAGGAGGTGATTGAGAGGCAGGAGGTGATGGGGGCAGGAAGGAGCTGCAGGCTCACAGCTCCCTGCCCAGTGGGACTGACCCCATCCACACGGAGGCCCAGCAGGGAGGGCTGCAGCCCATTTGCTGCTCTGAAGGGCTGAGGCTCCTCATTAGGATTCCTTCCTCTCCCTCCTCTCGGAGCTGCCAGAGGAGGGTCAGCAGCGCTGATGAAATTCTCAACTCTCCCAGGCTTTGCATTTCCATGTGTGGAGCTTTTCCTGTGCCTGAGCTGGGAGAAGATTATGAATAAAAGATTAAAATCAGAGGTCTGCAATCGTTTAGAGCACAGCAGTTGCAGTGATTCTGGGAGCAGGCAGAGCCCAGCACCGCTGCTGCATACCAACAATTAGCATCCAGCTTCAAACGGGCCCCAGACAAAAGGCTGTGCCCCGTGGGGAGGCTCTGCTGGGGGGCAGGCAGCAGCAGACCCAGGGAGCTGAGAATCATGGAACCACAGAGCTGTCAGGCTGGGAAGAGACCTCAAGGCTCAGCCAGCTCCAAGGCCCTGCCCTGGGCAGGGACACCTCACACCACAGCAGGCTGCTCACAGCCACCTCCAGCCTGGCTGCAAACACCTCCAGGCAGGAGGCTGCCACCACCTCCCTGGGCAGCCTGTGCCAGGCTCTCACCACCCTCCTGGGCAACAACTTCTTCCTCACAGCCAATCTCAACCTCCCCACTTCTACTTTTGCTCCATCCCCCCCCAGTCCTATCCCTCCCTGACACCCTCCAAAGTCCCTCCCCAGCTTGCTTGCAGCCCCCTGCAGATCCTGGGAGGCCACAATGAGGTCTCCTGGGAGCCTTCTCCTCTCCAGCCTGCACAACCCCAACTCCCTCAGGCTGTGCTCACAGCAGAGCAGCTCCAGCCCTCTGCTCCTCCTCCTGGCCCTGCTCTGGACACTTCCAGCCCCTCCAGACCCTTCCTGGCACAGAGGCTCCAGGACCGACCCAGAGCTCAGGGAGGTCTCAGCAGCGTGGAGCAGAGGGGCAGAATCCCCTCCCTGGCCCTGCTGGCCACACTTCTCTTGCTGCAGCCCAGGCTCTGCTTGGCTCTCTGGGCTGCCAGTGCTCCCTGCTGGCTCCTGCTGAGCTTCTCCTCCCCCAGCATCCCCAGGGCCTTTTGTCCAGGGCTGCTCTCCAGCCAGTCCCTGCCCTTCCTCTAGCAGTGCCTGGGATTGCCCCAGGCCAGCTGCAGGACCTTGCCCTTGCTCTGGTTGAACCAAGAGAACCTCCTGGGGTTGTCATGAGGTTGACCTCTGGGCTCTGCAGGGCCTTGGGAACAGAGCAAAAGCCTCCTTGAGCCCAGGTGCTCCAGAGGAGGCAGGAGTCCCACCAGCTCCACTGCCCAGAGATGTTCATGGCAGGGAGCAGCAGCATGTCCCAGCAATGGGGATGCTCAAGAGAGAATGGAGGAGTGGATGGTGGGAAAAGGAAGGTGAAGGGGACAGATTTGGGTGAGCTAGGATGTGGCTGGGAAGAGCTGAGGCAGGAGGAGAAACTGGGATGACATGAGGAGCACAGAGGAGTGGAGGCAGGACTGAGTGGGAGCTGGCACAAGAATGCAGAGTGAGCCGTGGCTGGTGTGGCAAAGGGCTGCTCAGAACCAGGGGCAGTGGCTCTGGAGTGCTGGCTTAGTGCTGGCAAGAAGAAAAGCCCCAGGAAAATCTTTGCTCAGGGAGGTGAGAACAGGATGGGGCTGGCTGGGGCACGGCTCCTCCCCTGCCACGGGCACCCTCTGTCCATGTCCTCACCACACTGCACCCCGTGCCCCTGCCGGCACTGCTGCACCCTCCCCTTCCCAGGCACTTTGTTTATCACCACCCTGGTACCCAAGGGGATAGGCACAGGCAGGGCTCTGCTGGGCTAAGAGACATCCAGCCTGAAACAGAGGTGTTAGTGCCTCAGTGCTGTGTCCTCTGTCCTGCTCCCTCTCCTGAGCCAGAACTCAAATCTCACCCCTGCAGCCCACTCACAGCTCCTCTGCCCACACCATGCCTGTGCAGGTGCCACCAGACATCCACGCCTGGAGGGGCCTGGGATGGCCTGCCCAGAGACCCCAAGTGGTGCTGGTGGGGGAGGAGGCAGCAGAAAGGCTCAGGAGAGGCCGGGGGGGGCCCAGCCATGCACAGCAAGGACACAGCACAGCACTGCAGGAGCCTGAGGGGAGCGTGGCGCCGCGGGACAGCCTGGGCTGTGACAGGTGCCAAGCCGGGGGGATGCTGCACAGGACAAGCTGGAGCTGCATCCTGTGAGGCTGCCAGGCAGCCTGCAAGCAGCAGATCTCCTCAGGAGGTGCTGGGCACAAAGACTCAGCTGCCAAGGTGCAGCTTTCCAGAACACTTCCAGGCCTCTCACGCTTTCTCTGAGCCAGGGCCTGGCAATGAGGTTGTAGGGAGGACCTCCCCCAGCTTGTGCCTGTCCTGCAGCCTCTCCCCCTCCTGGAGCCGTGGTGGGCTGAAGCCAGACGTGGCAGAGGACAGCAGGCACGGAGGGGCTGCCACTCCTGCAGGCGTGATGGAAGCAGATGACAGTGGCGGAGGCTGCGCTGCAGCAGTGCCCCCGCAGGCAAGAGGGTGGCAGCCTCGGCTTGTGCCTCCAGCTGCCCAGGGGAAGGCAGGGCACAGGGACCTGTGACAGCTCGCAGGGAGCCTTGAGAGGCTGCCCTCAGGAACCGGTTCCCAAGCTCCCTGGCAGCACAGGTGCTCTGCTTGTCCATCCTCACCCTCGCCCCTGCCCTCCTGACACTGCCTTCAGCTGCTCCCTGCAAGTCCCCTCTGCCATCCTCCTGGCCCCGTCTGGGCCGGTCCTGCAGGCTGCTGGGGGCAGTGGGCAGGGTGTGAGACGTCCTCGGAGGGGAGGGGGTCCGGTGGTGCTCACAACTGCCAGCCGTGTGGGCTTTCACCCGCCGGCCTGTGTCCTTTGAACAAGGAGGACGACTGCGATGGGGACAATGCACTGTGCGCGGGGCTGGCAACGCAGAAGCTCCTTCTGGTGAGGAGCAGAGTCGGAGCCTCTTTGAAATTCCCTGCACACGGCTCCGGGCAGCCGGGAGGGGGGCACCGAGCTGGGGGGGGGGGGGGGCTGGGCTGTTGTTTGCTCTCTGCAGAGTGCCTGTCAGAAATGCCCACCTCCGGGAGGAAGGGATGGACAGATGGACGTGGCTGGGCTGAGCAATGCCGGCGGTGGGCTGCTGGGAGCTCCCTGTGCTTTGCAAGCCCTCCGGCATCGCTGCCGACAGCTGCGGCGCCGGCCCTGCCCTCGCCGAGCGGCTCCCGCAGCCTGAGCCTCCCCCGGCGCCGCTCCCGCCGCTCCCGAAATCCCTTCCAAGGCTTTTGCACATCCTCATCTCAGCAGCCGAGCCCCTGGCACTGCTCCCTCCGCACAGGGACCCAGTCCTGCCCGCGGGGCACAGCCCTCCTTGCCGGCCGTGCTCCGGGTGAGGATCCCCGGGCTGCCTGGCACAAACGTTGTCCTCTCACCCTGCCGCTGTGGGAGGAGCGCTGGGGGTGACAAGCAAGCTCCTGGTGTGGATGTGAAATGGCTCAAGGATGAGCTGTGCCAGCTCCACCGGCAGCTCTCCAGGGCCTGGTGGAACGCCTGGGAAGGTGAGCAGGTCCATGCCTGCTGCACCCCTCCTGTGTCCTGCAGCCTCTTGTTCTCGTTGGGTTTCCCCAGCCTGCTGCCAGCCCTGCATTCACATTTGTTTTTCAAGCCTCTCAAATCCCAATGCACTGCAAGGTGGGGAATGTAAGAGCAGGTGATGAAAGGGACTCACAGCACACACTGCTTGAAGCTCAGAGAGCTGGCCCCTGGGACTGCCTTTCAAGGGCCAGCATTAGAGCTGGAGTGAGAGTCCTCAGAGCTTTAAAGCTGTTTGGGTATCCATGGGAAGCATTTGTGATGGCTGCCGGCAGCTCCTGCTTCTGCCAAGTGCTGAGCCTGGCTTTGTGTGGGTGCTGGGCGGCAGAGCACAGACCAAGGAGCAGATCCAGGCACCAGGCTGTGAGCTCCCAGCCTTGCTGGTACGGGGGGGTAGGCAAGGCCCCCGCTGGAGATGCTGTGCAGGAAATTGCTGGCATTTGGGCTTGTTTTCCCCAAACCTTTCTTCCCCTGGGGTGGTTTCAGGATCTTTTGTTGTGGGTGGAGGGAAGGATGCAAATCTGTGACCTCTGTGGTCCAAGACAGGCAGCTCCTGCCCTGGGTCACCTGCAGGAGGCTTGAGTTTGCCCTCAAGTGAGCCTCTTGCTGCTGCAGGCTATGTGAGGTCCCTGGCTCCAGACCCCTGACTGCCCACAGGTCCCACCACAGGACCTGCCACCTGCACACCACTGCACAGGCTGAGGGTGCAGGATGCCACCTTAGGGGACACCTGGGACACCCAGGTTCAGTCGGTGACTCACCCCCCCATCGTTAGCTTCCTCTGGGAGGAGGATGAGAGGTGCCACAGCCTCGTGTCCATCCCTGAGCAGCCCCAGCCTCAGTGACTGCTGTTGTTGGCCCCCTCTACCCTCCCCCCATGCTGGCATTTCTCTGTGTCCACAAGGCTCCATCAGCCCAGAGCCTGCACTGGCCACCCCCTGCCTCCACATCTTCCTGGGGTGGGGTGAGTCTGCTCTGGGGAGGAGTTGTCTGCCCTGAGAGTGACCCTCCTGACACCTCAGAGCTGGGGGAGCTGCCTGGGACCAGACCTCTTTATTTGCTGCTGAAGTCTTAGCTGGAAGGTTGGGGGAGTGCAGGAGATGGTTTCTGGCTGACAGCAGGGTGCAGTGCCCACAGCCCCTGGGGAGCCAGCAGGGTCTGCTGCCTGCAGCAGGGTGCAGAGACCCCTGCACTTTTCACTGGCATCTGCCTGCACTCTGCTCCTGGAGCCTGCAGCAGCAGTCTGGACACAGCAGGCAGCCCCTGCCCACCAGGTCAGGACATCTGGCTCACAACCAAACCATGCTTCATGGAGGGCAGGAGCCACAAGCTGCCACTGAACTGCCTGAGAATCTCTGAACTGCTGCAGGCTTTTGTGCACTGACACAGTGGAAGGGCTCAGAGGAGAGGCGTGAGGCAGGCAGGGTAGGCAGGCACCCATCAGTTGTTCTGAGCCAGCCCCAGGGGCATCTCCACCAAACAAGTCACTTCTCCATGCTGGATCCCTGTGAGAGGCCAAAGCAGTCAGGGAGTGGGAGATGGAAATCCAGCACAGGGAAGGGAAAGGCAGCAGCCTGCCCCCAGGGACAGGTTCACAGCTGCTGCTGTGCTGCTCTGGGCAGGCTAGGGATAGGCACCAGTCAAGAGCCAAGGCTCTGGAGCTAAGCCAGGAGTTTCCTGTCTTGGTTCTCTGTCCCTCTGTGACACTACCACGGCCCCAGAGCTCCCAAAGCAGTGGAGATGGCTGCACACCCATTCCTCTAATTCCTTTAATCCTGTTTTTACCTCTTCCTGTTTATCAGCCTTGATCCTGGGCTCCATCAGCCTTCCCTTCCCTGCACACCTCCCTCCACCATCCCTGCTGGGAGCTTTGCAGCAAACTGCCCCCAGAGCTGCTCAGCTCCCCTGGCTCTGGCAGCTGGGACTCCAGCCCAGCTCCTGCTGCAGGCTGAGGACCCTGTCTGCCTTCTGCCTCTGCTACACCAGCTCCACGCAGCCTGTGGATGGGATCTGAGCCTCACACTCCATCCCACAGCAGCAGGGTCTTTGGAGCCTTGCAGACGAGGGGAAAGCCCCTAAGGAGCAGTTTGGTGGGGAGCAGCCACTGCCTGCCACGGGTGCTGTCTTCTCATCTTGCCAGCTGTGATCATCTTGGGCGTCCCTGGGCTCCCACCCAACACTGGCAGGACTGAGGAGCAACTGCCCCACAGCCAGGGGCCAAGAAGTGCAGGGAGAGCCCCATGCAACCCTCTTGCTTTGCTACCTTCAGAGGCCACAGCCTGAAAGCTGGAGCACACCTGGGACACCACTGACCTGCTGGCAAGTCCCAGTCATGCTCCAGCCCCTGGCCCCAGCCCATGTGCTGCTCAGCCCTTGGCTCCCTTCTCCTCGTGGTCCTGGGCTCCCACCCAGGCCGGGCAGGGCTCCCCCGCCCGTGGCAGGGGCCCTCCTCCGGCCGAAGTGGGGCAAGGCATGAAACATGGATGAGGGCGGGGGGCTGCGGCGCGCTGCCGGGCCGGCCCTGATTCGATTAGCGCTGATGTTTCTTTCATGAGCCAGAGCCTTGCTCCCCGCACAGCCCTCTGCTGCAGACCTCGGGCTCAGTCACGGAAGCAGACGGCTGATTAACCACCCGCTGCCTGCCTGCCCCCTGCCCCCCGCTCCCTCCCTCCCGTCCCCGTCCCTGCCTCTGCCTGCCGCTGTCCCCTGCCGCCTCCCACCGCTCCGGACCGAGCCCCACAGCCTGCTCTGCCTGCTGCTGCTGCCAGCCTCTGGCCCGGGGGCTGGCGTTCGCCTCGGGTCCCTCCCGTGCCCAGCACAGGTTGGGCCGGGTGCAGCTGGACACGGAGCAGCACTGCCAAGCCAAGAGGTGGTCAGACCCTGCCTGCCGTTCAACCAGGTACCTCCTGCACCAAGGGGACAGCTTCTGCTTCTGCTGTGGAGGTGCAGGGTCAGCTCCTGAGCAGGCTGATAGACTCTGTCTCCAGCAAGAGCTTGATGATTGTCCTAATGAGCAGGCCTGCAAGAGCAGCCTGGCTCCTGAGGCTCAGCTGGGCTATTTCAGGCAGCTAATTGTACCGAGCAAGGACGTTCCCTGCTGTTCAAGTGTTTCACTTATCTGGGACACTGCGAGTGCTGAAGGGCTTCCCCAGAGCTGCTCTGCAGGGCAGGGAGAAGTGGGCTCAGCAAAGATCCTCCTGCAGCTGTCGCTCTCTCTGTCCCTGAGCTTTTGCCAGGTGACCTTGAAGCTGAAAGCAGCAGCTTGGAAGCATCCTGCAGCCTGCCCTGCCTCAGCTCACTTGGTACAGCTGCTCCTCCCCGGCTCAGCCACACACAGGAGCTGAGGCCTCTGCTCAGCAGGATCTTGGTAGTCTCCTTCCTGCACAACCAGCTGCAGGAGGCCTCGAAGGCAGCAGAACTTTGCACGAAACGGAATGCTGGGGTGTCTGGAAAGGGCTGGGGAATTCTGTGGCTGCAGTCTTTCCCTCTGCCTTTCCCACCCCCAGGCTGCATCTCTGCTGTTAATCATGTGCATGAGGAACACTTCCCAGGCACTTCTGCTGGGGGCCAAAAACTCTCCATCTGTGAAGATTTTCAGCTCTCAGTTGGCCAAGGGCAATCTGCTGTGGCTCTGAGGTCAGTTGTGCTTGGAGCTGGGGGCTGGACCGAGGCCTTTCAACCTAAATCCTTGGCTGAGCCTCATTTCATGGCAGCTCTGGCAACTTGGATCCTCTGGGCAGTGTGGTTCTTCTTTTTCCCTGCTGGAATAATCCAGCTCATCCTCTCCAGAGCTGCTTTGCTCTGGGAAAAGCTCTGTCCCTGCTCACAGGAGGACTTCAACTGCAGCAGTGCACTGCCCAGGACTCGCCCTCAGCAGGTGCAGTTCAGGAGGGGGCGACATTCACCCCAGAGCTCATGTTTCTGTCTGCCCACAGGAGGTGGGACTTCTGGGGTGCAGTTTGGACTGGCAGTGACAGCAGTGATGCGGGGGGATCACACAGCAGCTCTCTGTGCCTCCCCTGCGCTGTCCCTGAACCAAGGGTGGTGTAAAGGAGCAGGAGCAGCCTCCAACAGATACAGCTGTGAGTCTGAAATGACAGAGAATGGGAGGGGATGGAAGAGAGCTCTGGAGATCCTTGAGTCCAACCCCCCTGCCAGAGCAGGGTCACCCAGGGAAGCATCCAGGTGAGTCTTTAATGTCTCCAGGGAAGGAGACTCCACAACCTCCCTGGGCAGCCTGCTCCAGGCCTCCAGCAGCCTCACACCAAGGAAGTTTCTCTTTATGCTGAAGTGGAAGCCCCTGGGTTCCAGTCTGTGTCCACTGCCCCTGATCCTATCACAGGGCACCACTGCAAAGAGCCTGGCCCCTGCTTCTAGCCCCCCACCCTTCAGATACTTGTCAACATTCATGAGATCTCCTCTCAGCCTTCTCCAGCCTCACCAGCCCCAGGGGCTCTCAGCCTTTCCTCCTCACAGAGGTTCCAGTCCCTTCAGCATCCTCTCAGCCTCCCCTGGCCGCTCTCCTGTCACTCCCTGTCCCAGGGGAAGCCACTGCCGCCGGAGCCCTCTCTGCCTCGCTGCCCAGCGGGCTGGGCCGTGGGTGGGCTCCCACCAGGACGCCGCTTCCAGACGCTCTGCGCTGCTGCGGCTGTGCGTGTGCGGGGGGAGGGCCGGGGGCCGGCGGCAGCGATCCGGCAGCCCCGGGGAGGGCTGACACGCGAGGCTCGGCGCAGGCGGCGCTTTACACGCCACGGCCGGCGCCGCGCAGCGAGGGGCAGCGCCGCTCCCGCGCACGCTCCCGCGCACGCTCCCCGGGCTCGGCCCCCGCCCAGCCCACCCGAGCCCCCCGGTGCTGCCCGGGCAGCAGGAGCGCGCTGCGCTCGTCAGAGCCCGGGGAACGCTGGCAGAGCAGCCTCGGCTGCATTTCCCGGCCGAAACAGTGCCGGGGAGGGCTCGGTTGGAGCTGAGGAGCAATGTCTTTGCTGTAAGGGTGCCCAGGGGCTGGCAGAGGCTGCCCGGGGAGGTGGTGGAGTCTCCTTGCCTGGGGGTGTTGCAGAAAGGTGTGGCCATGGCACCTGGGGCCGTGGTTTGGTGGCCATGGCGGGGCTGGGTTGGGGGTGGACTGGATGATCCTCGAGGGCTTTGCCAACCCAAACAATTCTGTGGTCCTGTCTCTCTTTGCTCTGCTCCCTACTACCCCTCCACTGCCTGGCTGCCCCTGGTCATCAGTGAAGCCTTGAAGGGGGTGGGGATGGCTTTGCCCCTACAACATCACAGGATCCCAGATTGTTTAGTTTGGAAAAGACCTCCATGGTCACTGAGTCCAACCACTGACCTCACACCACGGGGGACTGGGCTGAGTCCCTGGTGGGAGGTGACCATCCCAGCCACAGCAAGCACTTGGCCTCCCCACCGGTCCAGCTGAGTGTCTGTCAGGTTGGATCTATCATGCCTGGCTCTTGTGGCCAGGCTCTGTGGCCTGTCTCAGTCTTCTGGCAGTGTCTTCATGCAGCTAACAGCGATTGGCACTCCCCCGGGCCAAGCTTAGTGGTGCAAATCCAGGTCCTTCCTATGCTGGTTTCAGTGGTCCTACCTGGTCTTCACTTACCCTGGAACTCCTCCTAGTCCCTCACCCAACCTGCTGCACCCATCCTGAGGGGGGACCAAACCCTGTGGTGGTGGTGTTAACACCTCCAGCGGTTCCTAAATCCTGGGCCACTTCTCCAGCTCTTCACCTGGGGCCATTTGCGTGCAGAGAGGCTTCAGTGTGGTTTCATCTCCCTGCATCTGGCAGCGGTGCAGCTGAGCTGCTGTTGGGTTGCTGTGCACCACGCTCAGCCAGCTCTCCCCAGCAAGCCTAACCTGGGGCTCAAAGCTCCAGATGAGAGGGGTGGGGAGCACTGGGGGCAGAGTGAGTGGCTGCCAGTGCACCATCCCTGGGTGTGCTGGAAGTGAAGGACAGCAGATACACTGCTGGGGGAGTTCCATCTGTGGCTCCCCAGGCATGGGAGAGGCCCCAGGGGCTCCAGTCCAAGGGGGAGGTTCGGGGGGGTTGGAACTGGGAATGCCTTAAGCAAAGGCATTTCCCTGCTGCTGACATCTCTGCACCAAAGGGCAAACAGCTGATGTGTGCCGGAGCAGGATGGGGGGGAGAGGGACACTGGCTGCCCACATCACAGAGCCACAGAGCTGCTGAGCCTGGGAGAGGCCTTGGAGCTCCTCAAGTCCAACTGCTCACCCACAGCTCACAACCACTGCTGCTGAGCCACTGCCACTGCACCCCAGCCCTCAGCACCCCAGCCCTCAGCACCCCAGCCCTCAGCACCACAGCCAGGAGGCTCTGAAACACCTCCAGGGCTGGGGACTGCACCACCTCCCCGGGCAGCCTGGCACAGAGCCTGGCAACCCTTTTGGTGAAGAAATTGTTCCTAAACCCCAGAGTGACCTTTCCCTGGCACAGCTTGAGGCTGGTTTCTCATCTCACCTCGCTGTATGTGAGAAGACACCAGCCCCCACCTGGCTCCAGCCTCCTGGCAGGGAGTTGTAGAGGGTGAGGAGGTCTCTCCTCAGCTCCTTTGCTCCAGACAAAACAACTTCAGGTTCTTCAGCTGCTCCTCCCCAGCCCTGTTCTCCAGACCCTTCCCCAGCTCCATAACCTTTCTCTGGACCTGCTCCAGCCCTCAATGTCCTTTTTGTAGTGAGGGGCTCAAAACTGAACCCAGTCCTCAGTGAGTGGCCTCAGCAGTGCAGAGCAGAGGGAGATGATCACATCCCCAGCCCTGCTGGCCACACTATTTCTGATGCAAGCCAGGATGCCACCCTGGCACACCTGGGCACCCTCTGGCTCACGTTCAGATGGCCATCAACCAACACCCCCAGGTCCTGAGCAGCTCCCCAGGCTACAGAGGCTATCGGAGCAGAGAGGCTGACCCTTGAGGGCACAGAGGATGCTGCCCTGGCTGGAGGTGTGGCCTGGTGTGGTGGTTGTGATCTCCAGGCAGGCTGTGCGGGCTGAGGCCGGGGGCTGCTCTCCTCCTCTCCTGGATGCCAAGCTTCGGACTCCATCTGCTGTACCAGCAGCGGAACTTCCCCGGCGAGCGCCGAGCTGCCTGCGCTGCGGAGCCGCCGGGAGCCGCCGGGAGCCGCCGCGCTGCAGGGCTCGGCCGTCAGCAGCACGGAGCGCGGCAGGCAGCGGCCCAGCCCGC
>JAAWVA010000038.1:6261916-6388189 GCA_015227895.2 Colaptes auratus | reverse complement strand
CCAGGCCAGCATCCCTGGACCTGGTGGCACTGAGGACCCAGAGGCCACACAGAGCCTCGGCAATGGACGGATGAGCCCAGGGCAGGACACGAGGAGCTGAGGAAGGTCCCCAGCCACTCTCCTCTCCCCGCCGTGCCCAGGGAGGTGCCTGCTGGGAGGCTCAGCAGTGAGCAGCAGGCGCGGGGCCGGGGGCGCGGGCCGGGAGCGCGGGCCAGGAGCGCGGGGCGGGAGCGCGGGGTGGGAGCGCGGGGCCGGGCCGCAGGTTACCTCTGCAGACGGTTCCGTTCTCCGCCGACTCGTAGCCCGGGCGGCACATGCAGCGCCCGATGGGCACCAGCCACTCGCCGTCGCCGTTGCAGTAGAGCTTGATGGGCACGTCCACCTCCTCGGCGTTGGCGATGCAGGTGCCCCGCGCTGCCACCAGCGAGGTGCTCTCGGCGCCCGAGAGGGTCTCCTGGAAGACGGCGCCGTTCTGGATGACCCGCGGGCACTTGCGGTAGAAGACGCGGACGGCGATCAGCGACATGCAGCCCCCGTAGTCCTGGAAGGCCAAGTAGAAGCCGCTCCTGGAGACGGGCCCGAAGCTGCGCACCTCCGTGTTGATCTTCATCACCCGGCCGCCCAGGTCCACCTGCGAGAAGCTCTCGTCGGCCGCGATCGTGTCCACCTTCATCCAGGGGTTCTCCATCCAGCTCGGGAAGGTCTTGGTGGCCGAGTCAAAGTCCGACTCGAAGTAGTAGAGGTTGAAGGTCTCCTTGCAGGAGCCGGGGACGTTGGGGATGCTGCTGCAGTCGCGGACCGAGAACTTCATCTCGACGTGGATGCGGTGGGCGCCGCGCCGCCGGATGTAGTTGGTGCGCAGCCAGTTGTTCTGGCTGGACTCGAAGACGTTGCACACCTGGTAGGTGCGGATGGTGTTCATGTTCTCGTCGTAGCCGCTCACCTCCTCCCACTGCCGGCAGGACACACAGCGTCAAAGGGCTGCTCCCAGCGCGGCTTCCGCACCCTCCCTGCCCCGCCCCCGCCCCGGCCCCCGCCCCGGCCCCGGCCCAGCACAGGCTTCGGGCAGGTTGGAAAAGACCTTCGAGGGCATCCAGGCCAACCTCTCGCCCAGCACTGCCTCATCAGCTGCTCTGGCAGGGGGGTTGGACTCAGTGATCTTCGGAGGTCCCTTCCAACCCCTAACATCCTGTGAGCTAAACCCTGGCTCCAAGTGTCTCATCCAGGCTCTTCCTAAACACCTCCAGGGATGGGGACTCCACCACCTCCCCGGGCAGCACATCCCAGTGGCCAATCTCTCTTGTTGGGAAGAGAGCTTGAGACTGTGTCCTCTTGTTCTGGTGCTGGTTGCCTGGGAGAAGAGCCCAACCCCCACCTGGCTACAACCTCCCTTCAGGGAGTTGTGGACAGCAATAAGGTCTCCCCTGAGCCTCCTCACAACAGGCAGCCCCACTGGTGCCCAGCGCCTCTGCCTGGCCCAGCTCCAGCAGCACCCAGTGCCTCCACACCTCTGCCTGGCTCTGGCAGGCTGTGACCCACGCTGCACCCCACTGCGGGCACAAGGTGAGCCCAGCCCCCAGCAGCGCTCGGGGCCATCTCCCTGCCAGCAGCACTGTGCCCGGGGTTCGGGCAGAGCACCTCTGCCAGGGGGCAGGGCACGGTGGGGCCATGCCCCTCCTCTGCAGCAGGAATGTCTTTAGCAGGGTTCTGCCCACGGCAGAGCACAGATGTGCTCCCAGGGCTACTGTTACAGCCGTGGCAGGCAGCACCTGCAGCTCAGCAGCACAAACTGCACCAGGGGTGGCAGCAGGGCCCTGGGCTGGCAGCCGGCAGCCTAGCCCCAGAGGAAGCTTTATGGGAGACTCTTTGACCCCACTGAGTATCCAGAAAGGGAGATGCTGGGCTGTTGGGAGCCCTCACCCCTTCCCCTTCAAGAGTCGCCCTGCTTTGAGGTGCCTCCTGCAGGTGTGCACAGGCCCCAGCCCCAGCTGCCCTGAACCGGCCCCGGTGGATGTCCTGCGAGCTGCGGTAACAACCTCAGCAAGACAGCTCACAGCTGAAGCTCAGCCGAGGCTCCCCCAGGCTGACTAACAGCTGACTGCCAGCTCGGGAGGATTCTGCACACAGCTCTGGGCTGGTGTGACACCTCCCAGCCCTCTCCAGCTCTCTGCCCTTCCCCAGATCCTTCAGTGCCTGATGCTGCCTCCACGCTCAGGGGAGACCTCGGGGCAGGCGATGCAGCAGCCAAGGGCAGCCCTGCAGCCTGGGAACAGCCAGCGCTCCCCTGCGGTAAGCACCGACAGGAAAGGGTCTTCATGGGAGGAGAACCTTTCCCTCGGCTCCCCAGAGCACCTCTCCCCTTTCTGGCAGGCAGGGCACCTCCCCGTGCTGCCCCCTCCCCAGGCACAGCACCCTCGTGACGCTGGCAGGAGGCAGCAGGGTGCAGGCAGCCTGTGGCACAGCCCCAGCCAGCTGGAACAGCTCAGGAACTTGTTCACAGAGCTGCTCAAGTGGAAGCTGAGCTGTTTCCCACGGACCTGAAACCCTGGGCACAGCCTTCCCCTGGACCACGACACCCAGGGCAGGGCAGGGCAGGGCAGGGCAGGGCAGGGCGGCAGCACGGCCTGGGTCCAGCACCCGCCCCAGGAGCGAGGTCTGCAAGGACGACCCCGCAGAAGCAGAGCACCCCCAGCCCCTCAGCCTGCCAACAGCCTCACAAGGGCATCCAGGACTGCAGAGGGAGGCCCAGGAGATGGGAGACAGATTGCTCCTCGCACATCAAGGCTAACAGCCCAACAGAAGGCTGTCAGGGAAGATTCCCCAAACAGCTCCAACCACTTCTGACTGGCAGCGGCTGCAAGGCTGCTGCCACGGCGGGGGGAGGAGGAGAGCATCCTCACGAGCCACAGAGGCAGCAGCTGCCTGCTTGGCCTCAAATGCATTCGTTGTGCCAGTGGGAAACTGCAGGATCTCCCCAGATTTTAGGGCACTGCTTGGGAGGGGGATGGAAAAACTGAGGGCAAGGCACAGGGAAGCAATTCCTGCCCTGCCCTGCCTCTGCCCTGCCTCTGCCCTGCCTCTGCCTCACCTGGAGCCCTCCTGACACCTGCTCCCAGGCAGCAGCTCAGCCCCCAGGGGCAGGGGTGCCCAGTGCTGCCCTGTCCCCAGCCATGGTCCCCAGGGAGGGCTCAGGACAGCAGCCTCAAGAGCTCAGCCCTTGGCACATGGTGGAAGGGGAGTCTGCAGCTCAGGGATGATGCAGGCAGGGCCTGGGGACACCTGCCAGCGCCATGGGGACACCTGCCAGCGCCATGGGGACACCTGCCAGCGCCATGGGGACACCTGCCAGAGCCATGGGGACACCTATCAGAGCCATGGGGACACCTACCAGTGCCATGGGGACACCTACCAGCGCCATGGGGACACCTGCCAGCGTCATGGGGACACCTGCCAGCGCCATGGGGACACCTGCCAGAGCATTGGGGACACCTGCCAGCGCCATGGGGACACCTGCCAGCGCCATGGGGACACCTGCCAGAGCCATGGGGACACCTGCCAGCGCCATGGGGACACCTGCCAGCGCCATGGGGACACCTGCCAGAGCTGGGACACCTGCCAGCGCCATGGGACACCTATCAGAGCCATGGGGACACCTGCCGAGCCATGGGGACACCTGCCAGAGCCATGGGGACACCTACCAGCGCCATGGGGACACCTACCAGTGCCATGGGGACACCTACCAGCGCCATGGGGACACCTGCCAGTGCCATGGGGACACCTACCAGCGCCATGGGGACACCTGCCAGAGCCATGGGGACACCTACCAGAGCCATGGGGACACCTGCCAGCGCCATGGGGACACCTGCCAGAGCATTGGGGACACCTGCCAGAGCCATGGGGACACCTGCCAGCGCCATGGGGACACCTGCCAGAGCCATGGGGACACCTACCAGCGCCATGGGGACACCTGCCAGCGCCATGGGGACACCTGCCAGCGCCATGGGGACACCTGCCAGAGCATTGGGACACCTGCCAGCGCCATGGGGACACCTGCCAGAGCCATGGCAGCAGGGGAAGAACAACTGCTTGGGCTTTGGGACCTCTGAGAATCGCCAAAGAGGCAATAAACCAGAGGAGCACCCAGCAGCCTTCACGGTCCAGGGGATGCTGGCTGCACCCAGCCTTGCCACTGCCCCACTGGGGGGATGCCCTGCCCTGTCCTGCCCCCCCGGGAGCAGCTCTGAAGGCAGGGCAGCGTCACCACCCGAGCCAGGCACCCTGCAGGGCACCACCAGTGCCACATCCCCCTGGGCACCTGCCTGCAGGTGGGGACCGGAGACGATGCCACCAGCAGCGTTGGACTTTGCAGCTGGGCATCTCCCTGCTGAGAGAGGGACAGGGGCCCTGGGAGCGGCCCCCAGCATCTTCCCACCCCCCTGCAGCCGGGAGCAGGCGGGGGGGGGCTCCCCAGCTCCCTCCTCTCAGCTGGGAGACAAAGTCAGCCCCACACGGCAGCCCCTGCGCGTCCTCGCCGCTTAATGAGCAGCCTCTCCCTTGCTGCCGGCTCTCTAATTAAGCGCCGGGCGCTCAAAGGCAGCCAGCAGCACAATGGCCGGGGGGAGCCGGCCCCCAGCAGCCGCGGGGCTCATTACGCGGGGCCGGCAGCCGGCAGCGGCCGCGCCGCACAGATGGAAAGGCTGCCGAACAGGAGGGCTGGGCCGGGAGAGAAAAAGACTTGACCCCTGCTCCCGCCCATTGTGTGCCCAACACCCCCCTGTGGGCCCAACACCCCCCTCTGCGTGCCCAACACCCCCCCTGTGGGCCCAACATCCCCCCTCTGCGTGCCCAACCCCCCCCCCGTGGGCCCAACCCCCCCTCTGCGTGCCCAACACCCCCCCTGCGTGCCCAACACCCCCCCCGTGGGCCCAACCCCCCCTCTGCGTGCCCAACACCCCCTCTGCGTGCCCAACACCCCCCCCGCGTGCCCAACACCCCCTCTGGGGCCCAAGATATCCCCCCTCTGCGTGCCAACACCCCCCCCGTGGGCCCACCCCCCCTCTGCGTGCCCAACACCCCCCCTCTGCGTGCCCAACACCCCCTCTCAGTGCCCATCAGACCCCCTTGGCAGCTGGGCCGTGCTCGGGTAGTTTCAGCCTGGCACTGGGGGAGCAGGGTGGCAGTGGCAGTGCCAGGCTGCCCAGCAGCAGCTTCCATCTCCTCCATGGAGGCTTTTCTTGGCCCCATCTTTGCCCCTGCCAGGTCGGCCTGGGGTGGGGGCTGGCTGCAAGCCTCGGGTGAGGTCTGCACAAACCTTCCCCCATCCTCTGCAGGGGGGGCAGGGGGCAGCCTGAGCCAGCAGCTCTGCACGCAGGGCTGGGCAGCAGCACCAGGCTTTGCCCCCAAGCGCAAGGGAGCAGGGCAGTGGGTTCCCTGCTGCTGCCAGCTGGCACCGGCAGCGCTGGGCAGGAGGCTCTCGGCACCTCCCTGCCCCCCGCGGGCCCTGTGGGACGTGCAGGGGGCTGCAGGGGCTCCAGGCTTGTGGCGTGGGAGGAGCAGAGAGGCACAGCCTTGTCCCAGCTCTCCTCCAACGCACTCTGCTCTGGGTGGCCTTGGCAGGCAGCTCAGGGCACTCTTGGCAGCGCTAAGGCAGAGGCACAGCCGCTGCTGAGCCATCAAATGTCCCTCCCTGAGCTGCCAGGGGCGCTGGGCTTACCACACAGCTGCTCGGGTGCCACCCACAGGCACTGCCCTCACCCCTGCCCTGCGTGCCAGGCAGCAGCTGAGGCACTGGGGACAGACACAGCGGCCTTGGCCCTTTGTGTCTTCCCCTCCCTGACCTCCAAGTGGCTGCAGGGCAGCCGGGGGGAGAGGCTGCTCCCAGGCACCACGCTGGCAGGGTGAGCACTGCGCCCCCAGCCCTGGGCTGCCCTGCAAGTGTCCCCTCCCAGAGGACCCCTGGAGCCCTCAGCTCTGCTCCTCTCCTGCGCTCCACTGAGAGCTCTCCACGTGGCCAAGGCACTTTGCCTCGGGGCTGACTTCCGCTGGGTCGAAGCATCTCTGCTCCTGCGCAGCAGGAGACCCCAGAGCAGGCCCCAGCCCCCCCGGGCCAGCAGCGGACTCACCCCTGAGGGAGGATGCACTGTCCAGCCCAGCTCGGCCGTGGCTGTGGTGGAGTCCATCAGAGTCTCTGCAGGGAGAGGAAAGAAGGAGTCAGAGGCTGTGTGGGGAAGGAGCTCAGGCTGCTGAGGGGGAGAGAAGGGGAGAGAGGTGGAGAGCAGCCCAGGACGGCAGCCACGGCGCCCAGGCTGCACCCAGCTCCCAGCCAGGCTTCAGGCCCTCCACACACCTGGGAGCTCAGGCTGGAATCAGGAAGGACTTTCTGCCCTGGCAGGGATCTCAGCCCTGGAATGGTCTGCCCAGGGCAGTGCTGCAGTGCCCAGCCCTGGGGGGGTGCCAGCAGCTGTGGGCCTGGGGCTTAGGGCCATGGTTTGGTGCTGAGCCTGCAGTGCTGGGGGGAGGCTTGGGCTGGCTGAGCCTGGAGGCCTCTTCCAAGCAGCTCTGCTCTGTGACTGTTTCCCCTCCCTCTGCCCATTGCTCCTTGGCACTCCTGCCCCCTGCAGTGCTTGGTGGCCCTTGCCCTCCTGCCTGCCCAGCTGGACCTTCCTCCTCGAACCCCACGATCAGGGCACCACAGGTGAGGAGCCAGGCCTGAGCAGCTTTCCTCCATGGCCTGCCCATTTCTTGTACCACAGGTGGCTACTTCTCCCTCAGCAGCCCCACGGCAGGCAGGACCCTTGGCAGGGGCAGGGAGCAGCACTGGCAGGACTTGAAAGCAGTGGCAAGTGGAAGCTGAGCTCCCAGCTGATCCGGGCTGAAACAGGCCAGGTGATGCCTCCAGTGACCAGCACAGAGCAGAAGCTTCCCTGAGCCACAGGGGCAGCAAATCACAGAATCAGAATTGTTTGGGTTGGAGAAGACCTCTAAGAGGAATGGAATGGAATGGAATGGAATGGAATGGAATGGAATGGAATAGACCAGGTTGGAAATAACCTCAGAGATCACCAAGTCCAACCTCTCACCCAGCACCATCTGATCAACTCAACCATGGCACCAAGGGCCTCATCCAGGCTCTTCCTAAACACCTCACCAAGTCCAAGCTTCAACCTGAGACTAGGGAGCAGAACCCAACCCCCACCTCACCCCAGCCTCCTCTCAGGGAGCTGCAGAGAGCAAGGAGGTCTCCCTCAGCCTCCACTTCTCCAGGCTGAACACCCCCAGCTCTCTCAGCTCCTCCTCATCCTGTCTGCAGCTCGTCAGCCTCCCAGCCCTGAGGGACTGCCATCCCCAGCAGCAGCAGGCTGGGCCTAGCTGCTCTGGAGGCACTGGCAGGGATGTCCAGGTCATGGCAGCCCAGTGAGTCACAGACCAGGCCAGACAGCCCCACCAGAGCCACACTGCACAGACACCTCCAGGGGTGGTGCCCCCAGCCTGGGCAGCTCTCCTGCCTCAGGTCTGCCCTCACAAGCTCACTGCAGCCTGGAGGCTTTTCTGCACCATGCCCACCGCTGGCG
Organism: Colaptes auratus; assembly: GCA_015227895.2. Taxonomy (NCBI): domain Eukaryota; kingdom Metazoa; phylum Chordata; class Aves; order Piciformes; family Picidae; genus Colaptes; species Colaptes auratus. The sequence goes on along the minus strand of JAAWVA010000038.1, from coordinate 6,380,618 downwards.
AGCTCAGAAGAGAGGACACCAGCCCAGGGCTCAGGAGGGGGAGGCTGGAAACCATGCCCAAAGGGCTCAGCACACTGAGGCTGGACACAGGCAAAGTGGCACAGGCAGTCCAGGCCAGTGGTCCTGTGGCTGAGACCAAGGTGGTGCCCACAGAAGAAATGCCAGCCCCTGATGCCAGCACCTGCACACAGGATGCCACCTGAGTCTGGAGGGATGCTGGAAAGCATCCACTGCACAGCTGCCACCTTCCCTGCCCCCCAGCCCGTGCAGGAGAGGCAGGGGAACAGCCCTGCCTTAGGGCTCTGCAGCTCCCAACACAGCACCTCCTGCACAGGGTCAGTGCCCACTCTGTGCCAGCCCACTGGCAGTGAGCAGCCAGAAGGCCAACAGGGTCAGGGTCTCCAGCCACCACCTCCCCATAGCCCCACAACCAGTGCCACCTGCCACAGCCAGCACAGGGATGGAGGCTTGCTGGCTGTGACCACATCCTGCAGCTGCTCCTCACCCCAGGCACCCTGCAGGAATTCCCCCAGAGCACCATCTGCACCTTCTCCACCTTGATGAAACAGGTTCAGAGGGCTGGAGCTGCTGTGAGGCAGGCTGAGGGAGCTGGGGCTGCTCAGCCTGGGGAGGAGAAGGCTCCAGGGAGACCTCAGCAGCTTCCAGTACCTGAAGAGGCGCCAGGAGAGCTGGGGAGGGACTTTGGACAAGGGCTGGGAGTGGCAGGATGAGGACAATGGCTCTGAGCTGGGAGAGGAGAGACTGAGACTGGAGAAGAGGAAGAAATTGTTGGCAGTGAGGCTGGGGAGACTCTGGCACAGGCTGCCCAGGGAGGCTGTGGCTGTGCCCTGCCTGGAGGTGTTGAGGGCCAGGCTGGATGAGGCCCTGAGCAGCCTGTGCTGGGGGGAGGTGTCCCTGCCCGTGGCTGGCTGAGCTTTGGGGTCCCTTCCAACCCAAACCTTTCAGTGGTGCTATGAAGAGCAAGGAAGGGAAGGCTGAGCCTCGAGCAGCCCCAGCAGTCAGGAGGGGAGCAGCTCCTGGGACCCCCTCCCCCCTTTCCCCCCGGGAAGCCAAGGAGTGCCTGGGCAGAGGCAGGCTGCCTGCACCTACTGCTGGCAGTGAGTCACTTCCAGCCCGTGGGATGCTCACTGCTGCTGCCTGCAGCCAGCAGTTTCCAGCTCACAGGAAACCAGGACTGCAAAGCTTGGGTGTGCTCCAAGAGGGAAAAAAAGGCCAAAATAGTTCTTTTCACGTTTTCCCACTAGGAAAACTGGCTCTGGAAAAGAGCTCATCCAGCAGTGCTCCCAGCCAGGGCTTGTGAAATCCCTTCCCAAACTGGCTGCTTCTTGACACAGCTCCAGGACTGGGCTGATCCTAGCACAGGGCCCTGCACCCCCAAGGGAAAACAACATTGTCCCCCCCAGCTACCCAGCAGCTGCAGATGGCACCAGGCTGGAGGCTCTGCAGAGGCTGCTGGCCGGGCTGGATCCAGGGCTGAGGGCAATGGGATGAGGTTCAGCAAGGCCAAGGGCTGGGTGCAGCACCTGGGCCACAACAACCCCACAAAGGCTCCAGGCTGGGGGCAGAGTGGCTGCAAACTGCCTGGTGGGCAAGGCCCTGGGGGTGCTGGGTGCCAGCAGCTGGAGAGGAGCCAGCAGTGCCCAGGTGGGCAAGAAGGGCACCAGCAGTGGTGTGGGCAGCAGCAGCAGGGCAGGGATTGTGCCCCTTCAGTGGAACTGGGGAGGCTGGACCTCAAATCCTGCTTTCAGCTTTTGGGCCCTCACTCCAAGGACACTGAGGGCTGGAGCAGGGCCAGAGAAGGGCAGCAGGGCTGGGGAAGGGGCTGGAGAGCAGGGCTGGGGAGGGGCAGCTGAGGGAGCTGGGGGGGTTCAGCCTGGAGCAGAGGAGGCTGAGGGAGACCTCCTTGCTCTCTGCAGCTCCCTGGGAGGAGGCTGGAGCCAGGGGGGGTTGGGCTCTTCTGCCTAGTCTCAGGTGATAGAAGAAGAGGAAGTGGCTTCAGGTGGCACCAGGGGAGGTTCAGGATGGGTACCAGAATATTTTGTTTGCTGCAGGGGTGGTCAGGGACTGGCAGAGGCTGCCCAGGGAGGTGCTGGAGTCACCAGAGACTCACAGAGTGCTCTGGGCTGGAAGGGGCCTCCACAGCTCAGCCACTCCAAGCCCTGCCCTCAGCAGGGACATCCTCCCCTGCATCAGGCTGCCCAGAGCCCTCTCCAGCCTCCCCTTCAATAGCTCCAGGGATGGAGCCCAACCCCTCCCTGGGCAACCTGCTGCAGCCTTCCAGCAGCCTCCTGCTGCACAACTTGTTCCTCCCCTCCAAGCTCACTCTGCTCTGCTCTGCTCTGAAGCCATTGGCCCTGGAGGTGTTCCAGAAACCTGTGGCCATGGCACTTGTGGCCATGGTTTGGTGGCCCTGGTGGTGCTGGGTTGAAGGTTGGACTCCATGCTCCCTGAGGGCTTTTCCAGCCTAACCAACTCTGTGATTCTCCTGCCAAAACCCCTTCCACTTGTTGCTTTCTCTCAGCTCTCACTGCCAGTGGTGCAGAGGGAGTCCATGCACAGCAGTGATACCAGGTGAGCTCCAAACCAGCACAAAGCATTCCCCAGACTGAAAGAAGCTTTGGAAGCCTTCTGCATTCTGAAAGCCTTTGCTTTAAGGGGAGCTCAGAGCAGTGGGGACCTTGTGCTGGGTGCACCACCGCAGAGCAGGCTGCCTGCAGCCCTCCCTGCTGCCCCTGCAGTGCTGTGCAGCTCCTTGGAGCTACACATCTGTGCCAGCAGGAGAGGGAGGAGCAGGGATGGGAAGGGTTCAAGCAGCTGGGTGTTCTTTTTCCATGGTCAGTTGATCTTCACTCAGAAAAGATCCTCCATGAAGTCCACTCTGACCTGACCCCACTCAGCTGCCAGCCAGCAGCACAGGATCTCTGCTCCCCAGGCCCTTCCCTCCCTCCTGTGCTGCTCAGGGGTGGCAAAAGAATCACCTCCACCACACCTGAAGGAGCTGAGCCTCCTTATTCCTCCATCCTGAAACAAGCTCCTTCCTCTGAGGCTCCTCTTTCTCCACCTTCTTGTGCAGCCTGGACCCCAAGGCTGAGCTCCCCACGGCTGAGCTCCCCACTGCACACAGCCCTCTCTGAGGAGCTTTGCCACCAAGCTGCTGCCCTGGTTGAGGCCCACCTGAGGTGGGCTGGGTTGGCACATCAGCACTCAGCAGCAGCTGCCTGAACTACAGAGAGCTGGCACTAAGTGGTGCCCACCAAGCAGAGGGCACCTGGCCAGCTGCCCTGCCTGCAAACCTGGGTGTGAAGGCAGGGAGGGGTTCCGTGGTGGGGGTGGGTTTGCTCCATCCTGCACTGATAACCAACTTCACAACACCTTCCTGCCCTGAGAGCAGCCTGCCAGAGGGTTCTCTCACCCAGACACCTGCCCAGGACCACCTCAGCTGAGGCTGAGGCCATGTGGTCCTGCAGAGCAGATCACTGCCTCCTCCCTGCTCTCCTGAGCAAAGCAGCACAGGAGGAAACAAAAGCAGAGCAATGCCCACAGCACCCCTGTGAGGGTGAGAGAGCCTGGAGCAGGCTGCCCAGGGGGGCTGTGGAGGCTCCTCCAGAGATATTCAAGACCCACCTGGATGTGTTCCTGTGTGAGCTGCTCTGGGTGACCTGCTCTGCAGGGGGCTTGGACTGGATGAGCTTTGGAGGTCCCTTCCAGCCCCTGGCACTCTGTGGCTCTGACACCACTGCCCTGAGCCATGCAGCAGAAGGGCTGAGACTCCCCTGGGGCCAATTCCTTCTGCAGCTGGATGGCTTTTTACTGCTGCAGAGGGACTGTGGAAGCTCCTCACAGAGGAGCCTGCAAAGGTGATTGATTGTGGTCTGCAAGGGCAGGACTCAGCAGTGGACAGAGCTCCTGAGCCCATGTGGGAAACTGCAGCTGCAGCTGGGCCTGGGAGCTGCACTCAGGGGGAAACCAAGATCGAGTTTTAGCAGGGGCAGTGACTGCCCCTGAAGAGCATCATGGAACCATCTCAGAATGGCTTCACTTGGAAGGGACCTCAAAGCTCAACCAGCTCCAACCCCCTGCCCCCCAGCACAGGCTGCTCAGGGCCGCATCCAGCCTGGCCCTGAACACCTCCAGGCAGGGGGCAGCCACAGCCTCCCTGGGCAGCCTGTGCCAGAGTCTCCCCAGCCTCACTCTCAACAATTTCTTCCTCACCTCCAGTCTCAGTCTCCTCTCTCCCAGCTCAAAGCCATTGTTCCTCATCCTGGCACCCCCAGCCCCTGTCCAGAGAGCTCCCCAGCTCCTCTGGAGCCCCTTCAGGTACTGGAAGCTGCTCTGAGATCTCCCTGGAGCTTTCTCTTCTCCAGGCTGTAACACATCCAACTCCCTCAGCCAGTCCCTGTAGAGGAGGTGCTCCAACCCTTTGTGTCCTCCTCAGGACCCTCCCCAGGACCCTCCCCAGCAGGTCCCTGTCCTTGTGCTGGGGGCTCCAGAGCTGGATGCAGTGCTGCAAGTGGGGACTCACAAGTGATTGCCAATAGCTGCAGACCTGGCACCGTTTGCATCTTGCTCCACCCCAGGTGAGCCATGAGCTGCAGAAGCTCCTGCTGAAGGAGCACACACTGGGCAGGAGGCCTCCTCGGCTGCTTCCAGCCACAGTGATGCCCAAAGAGACACTCATGGACTGCTCTGAGGGATGTGTGGCTGCAGGCACCACGAGGCCAGCTGTGCAGGGCTCTCATGCAGGTGCAAGCCCCACATGAGCTGTGCCAAGGCCCAGGGAATGGGAACCCTCCATGCCCCAGAGGCAGTTCCTCCCCCTGCAGCAGCCCCAGCGCTGCCCTCAGCACACTCAGTCCCCTGCGGCTTCTGCACCCACAGCGGTCCCTGGTGGGCTGCCATGGCCACACCTCACCCAGCAGGCCTCCTGACCCCAGCTGTGGGCTGCCCCTGCCCCGGCACCCAAAGGGACCAACTCCTGTGCTGGGGACAACAAAGCCAGAGCCATTTCTGCAGAGGCAACCCCAAGCCCAGCTGTGAACTCCCTGCCAGCTGGAGAGGAGAAGATGCCTGCTCCAACCAGCAAGCTCAGCAGCCCCTCTCAGTGCCACAGCCACGGCTTTCACGGTGCCACCCTGCTGCTCTGGCAGCACCAAGGAACAGGGTGAGGAGCTGGTGCCCTGGCAGCCACCTGAAGAGCCCCAGGGCAGGGCGAGCCCTTGGCAGCCACAGACTCATAGAGCAGTGGGGGTTGGAAAGTTCCTCTGGAGAGCATCCAGTCCAACCCCCTGCCAGAGCAGGGCACCCAGGGCAGGGCACCCAGGAGCACATCCAGCTGGGGTTGGAAAGTCTCCAGGGCAGGAGACTCCACAGCCTCCCTGGGCAGCCTGCTCCAGGCTCCAGCAGCCTCACACCAAAGAAGTTTCTTCTCATGTTGAGGTGGAACCTGCTGGGTTCCAGTCTGTGCTCATTGCCCTTTGTGCTGCCACAGGGCACCACTGAGCAGAGCCTGGCCCAGCCTGGCCCCTTCTTGCCCCCCACCCCTCAGACATTTGTAACCACTGCTCAGATCTCCTCTCAGGCTGCTCCTCTGCAGCCCAAGCAGCCCCAGGGCTCTCAGCCTCTCCTCCTCACACAGGTCCCAGTCCCTTCAGCATCCTCATAGCCTGCCTTGGCCTCTCTCCAGTACACCCCTGTCCCTCTGGAGCTGGGGATGAGCTGGAGCCCAGCCACGTGGGAGTGGCAGGCGTGGGTGCCTGGCCCCAGGCCCATCCCTGGTGGCTGTGGGTAGCTGCAGCTCTGTCCCTGCTCTCTGGGAGCAGCCTTTCCCCGGTGTTGTTGTTTGTGTTCCTCCCTCCTGTGTTTATCTCATTCTGCCCACGGCGTCAGAAATAAATCCGCAGCTGCTCGGCAGCAGCAGCAGCCACAGCCCTGGCCGGCTTCCCACCGGCAAGCACCAGGCTGCTCCCCACGGGACAGTTAGGAGATAAGTGCCTGTCCTTTTCACTTTGAAGATGCTTTCAATAAGCAACTTCCTGCCAGCGCCGAGGCTCAGCACCACCGCCGCTGCTCCCTGCCAGGGCACGCAGGGCTCCGGCTCCGGCACTTCACACCCGCAGAGGCTTCATCACCACCAGACCACCACCCCCAGGGCTCAACAGCCAAGCTAAGACACCGCCGAGCCGCCCTGCTGCTCTGCCAGCGACCCCGGGCGGGGGGGAGGGCTGCTGTGCCTCTGCAGAGCCTTCCTGCCGCTCAGCCCCGGGCAAGATGAGCTGCACCAGTCCTTCCCAGCTGCCCAGGGCAGGTCTGGGACCGCGGAGCAGACCTGGGAGGGGAGGACAAGACCGGGATCATGCTGGCTGATGGCAGTGACTGGGGAAACCAGCACGGGATGGCCGGGAGCAGGGGCGGAGAGTGACAGCACCAAGGGAGAGTGGCAGAGAGGCAGCGGGGGCAAGGGCTGAGCGGAGAGCTGTGACGGTGCAGACACTTCCCTGTGACTGCCTTGGAGGTTTGCCAACAGCTCAGAGCATCTGGCCCCCAGTTTCTCAGAAGTCCTGGCAAGCCCTTCACAGTCACAGGCTCCAAACACATCCAGACCGAGGAGCAGCTGGACAAACAAACAGCCCCACAGATAGCTGCAGCCTCCACCCTCATTTTTCCACCCACAACTTTTTCCCTTCCCCTTCTCGGGCCAGCTCCTCCCTCGGGGGCAGGAGCGGCGCCAGCGCTTCCAACCCGGTGCGATGCTGCTGACACAGGGCCGGAGCTGCTGGGCCCGACCCGGGACCTCCGCAGCGGAGCAGGCGAGGAGCTGCCCAGACCTCTCCGATGGGCTGGGAGCACAGCATCCCAAGGCAGACACGGGGAGGAGGCCACTCGTCCCTCTTGTCATCACCATCGCCTAGACGTGACCTGCAAGCCCACCCAAGACACCTCGCCAGGTCAGTGCGAGCTGGAGGGATGCTGGAGAGCAGGCTCAGCGCCGAGCCCAGCCGGCTGGAGCAAGCCCGAGCCGTGCACCGGAGGTGTCCCAGCCGGGGACAAACCCTGAGCAGAGGCAGCAGCGCTGCTGCCACCGCCACGGCCACCGCAGCCCTGCCCGGGGGGCAGCTAATGAGAACCGCGGCTGCCCCCCGCCCCGAGCAGCCCCTGCGCAGCTCCGTTTACCCTCCCAGAAGCTGGAAGGCCTCTCGCTGCCTCCCGTGCGTTCCTGGAGCCTCATTGTAATGTTTTTGCCAGCGTGAGCCGAGCAGGGCTGAGAGCCCCGCGGCTCCTGCGCAGCCCCCGCTCTGCTTTGCCTGGCCGGGGGCCAGCGGCGCAGCCTGGAGCCCAAGGCGGCCCCGGGCGCGGCAGCAGCGCAGCACTGCGCGCCCCCGGCCCAGGGATCCGCTCCGGCTCCAAGAGAGACAGCGATGGACAGGGAGCCAGAAGAGGCGCCGGGGGTGGGCACCGCCCGCCTGTGCCCTCGGCACCGAAGGCCACTCCGAGGGCAAGGGAGAGCCGGGGCTGAGCGTGGTGCTGACCCAAAGCCGCCACACCGCGAGGAGCAGCTCCACAGCTTCTCTGCCCAGCTCCTCTCCTCCTTCCGCTGAAGCCTCTGGGCGCCGCAGGTGCTGCCCTGCGCGGGGCCGGCTGCTCCGCTGCTGGGAAGCTCAAAAGCCAGGGGAAAGCCAAGGGGCCCGCAGTCAGCCAAGCGCTTCTGCTGCTCCCTGAGCACCTCGCTGAAGGTGAGCCGGCCCGGCCGCCAGCACCGCGGGCACACAAGGCTCAGGACCGTGCCTCGCCCCCGCCCGGCATGGGGGGATCCGGCCCAGCTCCGGCTCTCAGCCGGGAGGGGCTGGGGCTGGGAATTCAGATGTTGTCACCCTTCAGCCTGCAGCTTGTGCCGAGGCAGCAGGGCAGGCTGGATGCCGGGCAGGACCGTGCTCTGTCCCGCGGCCACCCCGCCCCTGCTCACCCTCTCCGGCCCCAGCGTCCTGGCATCATCTGCCCCAGAGGTCAGCAGAGACCCCAGCAAGCTGCTCCAGCAGCACCAGGGACCCCCGGTCCTCGCCGGCAGCGCCCGGAGGAGCTGGCACTTGCAGGTCTGGGTTGAGCCGCGGGCAGGCGGCCGGCAGCAGACGACGCCGATGCTAAAGGCCAGCGAGCGGCGAGCCTGCCCCGGCACGGCTCCAAGGACGGCCCAGGGGCACTGCTGCTGGCACTGCGGCTGCCCTGCCCCTGCCACGACCCCACCGCCTGCCAGACACCTCGCCAGAGGACTCCCAGTGCTCAGCAGGTGCACGCAGCTCGTCCAGCCCCCCAGGACAGCCCCAGACTGAACTGCCCACCCAGCCCCCTGCCCGGCGGACGGAGCAGGGCCGTGGCCCTCCCAACAGCCTCCGGCTCCCTCTCCGGGGGCCACAGGGCTCCTGCAGGGGGTTGGAGACCCCAGGCCCATGAGCTCCTCCTGCAGAGGCTCCAGCCCTGGAGGAGCCACCAGCCTCCACCGTGCGCTGCTCTGCTCCACAGCCAGGGCTCAAGGCTGGCCCTGCAGCGTGCATGGAGCTCAGCCACGCAGCCACTACCAGCGGTGGCAGCAGCAGATGCCCTGGGCACCTCCCGACTGCTGCACCCAGGGCACAGAGCTGCTTCAGAGCACAGCAGCCTGCTCCCACCGCTGTCCCCCGGGGCCAGCTGGGACAAGGTCGAACTTTCAGGGTGCAGGGCCACATGACCTAGCCCCAGACCCACAGCATCCTGCATCCCCAGACCCACTCCCCTGTGTCCCAGGCACAGCATCCTGCATCCCCAGACCCACTCCCCTGTGTCCCAGGCACAGCATCCTGCATCCCCAGACCCACTCCCCTGTGTCCCAGGCACAGCATCCTGCATCCCCAACACCACTCCCCTGGTGTCCCAGGCACAGCATCCTGCATCCCCAACCCACTCCCCTGTGCCCAGGCACAGCAACCTGCATCCCCAGACCCACTCCCCTGTGTCCCAGGCACAGCATCCTGCATCTCCAGACTCACTCCCCTGTACCCCAGGCACAGCATCCTGCATCTCCAGACTCACTCCCCTGTACCCCAGGCACAGCATCCTGCATCTCCAGACTCACTCCCCTGTACCCCAGGCACAGAGGTGAGGCACCCCCAGGAGATTTGGGATGCAGCAGGAGCCTGGATGCTGCAGGACATCCCCAGGAGCAGGTGCTGGGCCCTCACAGGACATCCATCCCCTCCCTTCACCATCCCCTGCCCATCATCCTATGTGCATGAGCCCAGGGCACAGGGGTTTGGCCACCTCTGCCTCCCACTCCCCCTGGGGATGCTGTCACTGGCCAGCCCCACCCAGAGCAGCTCCCATCCCACCTCCCAGCCCTGCTCCCAGTGAGGCTCTGTCCCCCTGCCTGGTGGTGTGGGCTGCAAGCAACTTGCTCCCAGCAGGCTCCAGAGCCCTGCTCAGCATCCCAATCGAGCTGTCCTTAATGGGCTTCCATTTTAATTTGCTTTTATTGGCACTCACAGATGGTGATCCCCCCTCCCCCAGCCCCAGCACACACAGGGCACTAACATTTATGGGGGACAGACATGATCTCCACCCAGCTCCAGCCAAAGCCCCCCCCAGGCAGCTGCAGCACACAGCCTGTGCCTGGCTCGTGAAGGCAGGGCCAGGGCCACCCAGAGCCTCCCTGGCAGGGCAGGGGGAGGGCAGGCAGGACCTGGCTCCAGCACAGGAGCAGCCAGCCCCTGGTGCAGCCAGGCCCTGGCAGCTTCACCTGGGCAACTTCTGCCGTGGGCAAAGCTTTGCACAGTGCCACAGGGAGGGCCCAGAGGGGAGGGGTGCCCAGAGCTGCTGCCCAGGGCTGTGCTGCTGTAACCCCCCAGCCACAGCCAGGGCCAGAGCCAGCCCCTCCTGCAGCCTGGGGGGCTGCTCCCTGCATGCTTGGCTCCAGCCACCCACAGAACCATTCAGCTGGGAAAAGACAATGCAATACAATAAATCCAGGTTGGAAGAGACCTTCAAGCTCATCGTGTCCAACCTATCAACCAATCCAAGCCACCCAAACAACTAGATCATGGCACCCAGTACCCCATCCAGTCTCCTCCTGAACACCTCCAGTGAAGGTGACTCCACCACCTCCCTGGGCAGCACATCCAGTGGGCAATCACTCTCTCTGTAAAGAACTTCCTCCTAACATCCAGCCTAAACCTCCCCTGGCGCAGCCTGAGACTGTGTCCTCTTGTTCTGGTGTTGCCTGCCTGGGAGAAGAGACCAACCTCTGCCTGGCCACAGTCACCCTTCAGGTAGTTGGAGAGAGCAATAAGACCTTCAAGGCCACCAAGCCACCAGCCCTGCTCTGCCAGGTGCCCCACTAAGCCCTGCCCACAAGCACCTCATCCACACTGCTCCTGAACCCCCCCGGGGCTGGGGTCTCCCTCACCTCCCCGGGCAGCCTCAGAGCCCTGCCAGGGCCTGCAGCAAGCTCCTGCTGGCGGCTGCAGGGAGGCGACAGCAAGGCCGGGCCGGGCAGGCGCTGCTGAGCAGGCAGCCGGGCCGCAGCTCCTGCGAGCAACCCAGGAGCACCAGGCAGCCCCCGGGGTGCAGCAGAGGCACCCAGGCACCCAGCCCTGGATGCTGGCACTGCCCACAGGGCGCTGCTGCCAGCCTGCCCAGCTCGGGCAGGGTCCCTGCACAGGCAGCTGGCAGCCAGGCTGGCTGCTCCGCTCTGCTGGCCCTGGCAGGCTGCAGGCTGGCTGCTGGGTGGCAGCTCCAGCAGGGACCAGCTCGGGAGGCGCCGCTGCAGCCAAGCCATGGGGGTGCCCTGTGCTGGCTCTGGGGGCAGGGAGCCTCACATCAGGCTCCCCCCGGGGGAAGCCTCCGGGACACAGGCAGGAAACCCCTCGACTGCCACCAGGAGCTTGGCTTTCTGCCAGCCCCCCCAGGACCACAGCATCCCTCCACCACCATCCCTTTGGGGTCTCCTGGGGGTTGCTCACAGCCACACCAGGAACACACAGCCCCCAGCCCCCCCCCAGCCCCTCTGCAGAGCAGCAGCTGGGAGCTGGGAGCATTCTTAGCAAGCTGGGAAAGCCCTTCCCTGGGAAAGCCTCTCCTTCTGCCCCCCCACCATGGAGAGAGCTGCCTCACGCCTCGGCAATCCCCAGCACACCAACACAGCCTCCACAGGCAGCAGCTTGAAGCACGAGGATGCTGCACTGGTGGATGCCACAAGGCTCCTGCTCATGGGTGGCCCTAGGCAAGGGAGGTCCTTGCTCCATCCCTCCCTTCATCCCTCCATCCATTCCCCCTCCCTCCCTCCTTCCATTCATCACAAAGCCACAGAGTCAGCCAGGCTGGAAGAGACCTCCAAGGTCACCAAGTCCAACCAATCACCCAACCCCAACTGATCAACCAGCCCCTGGCACCAAGGGCCTCCTCCAGGCTCTGCTTAAACACCTCCAGGGACCCCACCCCCACCCCAGGCAGCACATCCCAGAGGGAATCTCTCTGTCTGGGAAGAACTTCTTGCTAAGCTAAACCTCCCCTGGCACAGCTTGAGGCTGTGTCCTCTTGTTCTGGTGCTGGCTGCCTGGCAGAAGAGACCAACCCCCCCCGGCTCCAACCTCCCTTCAGGTAGCTGTAGAGAGCAATGAGGTCTCCCCTGAGCCTCCTCTTCTCCAGGCTAAGCAACCCCAGCTCCCTCAGCCTCTCCTCCCAGGGCTGTGCTCCAGACCCCTCCCCAGCCTTGTTGCCCTTCTCTGGACACCTTCCAGCACCTCAACAGCTTTCCTGACCTGAAGAGCCCAGAGCTGGACACAGGACTCCAGGTGTGGCCTGAGCAGTGCTGAGCACAGGGCAGGATGAGCTCCCTGCTCCTGCTGGCCTGAGAAGCTCTGGGGTTCAGTTCAGCATCACTCCCCTGAGCACACAGAATGCAGCAGCAGCAGTGCTGGCAGCCAGGCCTGGAGGCAAACCAAGGCAGGCTGGAGCTGGGTGCTCCAGCCCAGACCCCCAGCACAGGAGCTCTGGTGCAGAGGGCATCCATGGCCAAACAGAGTCAGCACCCCCGGGGCAATGCCCCCCATGGGTCACAGCCAGCTGGGGCAGCGACCCCGGGATGAAGAGCACAGGCAGGGTTTGAACCCTGAACCTGGCTGTCCCCAGGCTGGAAGCAGTGAAGGGGGAACCCAGCTCCCCCCTCCCAGCTGAGCTTCTCCTGCAGAGGTGACTGCAGAGGGAGCCCTGGGCCCAGGGCAGACCTTTGCACAGGACAAACTCTGACCTGGGAGGCTCAGGCTGGACACTTGGAGATGATTTAGGACATGGCTTCCTTGGGAGGGTGGCACAGCCCTGAGGCAGCCCACCAGAGGAGGGGGACCTCCAGCCCTGGGGGCTTCCAGGACTTGCCTGGGTAAATCCACAGCCACCCTCAGGCAGTGGGACCTTAGGGACAGAGACCAGCGCTGGACCTCTCCTCTGGCCAGAGCTGCAGAGGTCCTGGGGTTGAAAGCCTCCTCCTAGGGGGTAAGCAGGCAGGGCAGGACACAAACCACTCCTCCAGTGCAATGCCTCCTGTCCTGCAAGCCACTGCCTCCCCCCGAGCCCTGCTTGCCACCCCAGTGCTCCTTCCTTCCGGCAAGTGGAGCTGCAAGCCTCAGCTCTGAGCTGTGCCGGCTGCAAACCAGGCTGGGAAGCAGTCCTGCCCCCCAGCCCCATCTCCACATCAAACACCCAGGAGCCAGGAGCCACCCCCTCCCAGGGGCCTCCTCCTGCCCCCTCCCAGCGCCCACCTGCCCAGCAGGAGGGCTAGGTGGGAGCAGGCCCTGGCACTGCTCCTCCCGTGCAGGGGAGCAGGGGGCTCCCAGCTGCGGGGCAGCGAGGGGCAAGGAGAGGGGCCCCAGGCTGCAGGCAGGGGGCTCTGCACCTCGGCACCCACCCTGCAGACTCAGAGGCTTGCCCACCCTGCAGTGGGCACCAGGAGTCTCCTTCCCTAGCCAGGGGCAGCACAGCCCCAGGCCCAGGGAGCCAGCAGCACCTGGAGCAGGAGCCACCCTCTGGGGCGAGAGCTGCAGCGCAGGCAGTGCTCCCTCGCCACCAGCAGAGCAGGGAGCTCTCTCACTGCTCCACTGCTCCCACTGCCACTCTCACTGCTCCCACTGCCACTGCTCCCACTGCCACTCTCACTGCTCCCACTGCCACTCTCACTGCTCCCACTGCCACTGCTCCCACTGCCACTCTCACTGCTCCCACTGCCACCATCACTGCTCTCACTGTCACTGCTCCCACTGTCACTGTCACTGACTGCTCTGTCACTGTCACTGTCACTGCTCTCACTGTCACTGCTGTCACTGCTCACTGCTGTCACTGTCACTGCTCTCACTGTCACTCTCACTGCTCCCACTGCCACTCTCACTGCTCCCACTGCCACTGCTCCCACTGTCACTGTCACTGCTCCCACTGTCACTGCTCTGTCACTGTCACTGCTCCCACTGCCACTGCTCTCACTGTCACTGTCACTGCTCTCACTGTCACTGCTCTGCTCTGTCACTGCTCTCACTGCTCTGTCACTGCTGTCACTGTCACTGCTCTGTCACTGCTGTCACTGTCACTGCTCCCACTGTCACTGCTCTCACTGCTGTCACTGCCACTGTCACTGCTGTCACTGTCACTGCCACAGCCAGCTCCAAGTGGCCTTTCTCCAGTCCCAGACCATCCTGCTCAGCTCAGCTGAGGCTGCACCCAACCCAGCAGCCCTGGATGCCATTCTCCACTGTAGCAAGAGATGTGGCCAGTGCTGCTGAGGAGGAGGATGGTGAGAGGCAGGGGCCCCAGCAGGCCCAACCCAGCCTCTCTCAACAGCAGACTCTGCTGTCACCTCCCTAAACCATGCCTGCTCCAGCCCTTAGCTTGTCCACACAGGAGGGCTCCAGCCAGGACGTCAGGGTCAGGACCATCCCAAGCACAGCTCCAGGCTGGGTGATGAGTGGACTGAGAGCAGCCCTGCAGAGAAGGACCCTGGGGGGCTGCTGGATGAGGAGCTTGACAGGAGCCACCCAAAAAGCCATCAGAGGCCTGGGCTGCACCCAGAGGTGTGGGCAGCAGGTCAGGGGAGGGGATCCTGCTCTGGTCAGACCTCACCTAGAGTACTTCATCAGCTCTGGAGCCCCCAGCACAAGGACATAAATCTGCTGGAGAGGGTCTAGAGGAAGCCATGAAGATGGTCAGAGGGCTGGAGAACCTCCCCAGAGGGGCTGGGGCTGTTCAGCCTGGGGAAGAGGAGGCTCCAGGGAGACCTCAGAGCAGCTTCCAGTACCTGAGGGGCCTCCAGGAGAGCTGGGGAGGGACTTTTATGGAAGGGTCTGTGGTGACAGGACAAGAGGCAAGGGTTTGAAACTAGAGCAGGGGAGACTTAGACTGGACATTAGGAGAAGCTCTTGAGAGTGAGGCTGGGGAGAGCCTGGCACAGGTTGCCCAGGGAGCTGTTCCAGGCCAGGCTGGATGAGGCCCTGAGCAGCCTGGGCTGGTGGAGGTGTCCCTGTCCATGGCAGGGGGCTGGCACTGGATGATCTTCAGGGTCCCTTCCAACCCAGAGCAGTCTATCACTCTGTGACCCCCATGCCCCCCAGCTGGCACCAGCCCCAGCCCATGGGGTAAAGCCATCAGGGCACCAAGGGGCTGCTGGAGGAGAGCCCCCAGCTCACAGCAGCTCAGGTGAGCCCCAGCTGCAGCCATGGCTGGGGAGGGGCTGGGGACTGTCACAGCTACAGGCTGCTGCCTGGGGACAGTCCAGAGACTGCCAGCAGGAAACAGGATCATAGATCACAGAGCTGTCAGGGCTGGAAGGGAGCTCAAGGCTCAGCCAGCTCCAAGCCCCTGCCATGGGCAGGGACACCTCACACCCCAGCAGGCTGCTCACAGCCACCTCCAGCCTGGCTGCAAACACCTCCAGGCAGGAGGCTGCCACCACCTCCCTGGGCAGCCTGTGCCAGGCTCTCACCACCCTCCTGGGCAACAACTTCTTCCTCACAGCCAAGCTCAATCTCCCCACTTCTAGTTTTGCTCCATCCCCCCCAAGTCCTATCCCTCCCTGACACCCTCACAAGTCCCTCCCCAGCTTGCTTGCAGCCCCCTGCAGATCCTGGAAGGCCACAATGAGGTCTCCTGGGAGCCTTCTCCTCTCCAGCCTGCACAACCCCAACTCCCTCAGGCTGTGCTCACAGCAGAGCAGCTCCAGCCCTCTGCTCCTCCTCGTGGCCCTGCTCTGGACACCTCCAGCCCCTCCAGACCCTTCCTGGCACAGAGGCTCCAGCACTGGACCCAGAGCTGCAGGGGAGGTCTGAGCAGAGTGGAGCAGAGGGGCAGAATCCCCTCCCTGCCCTGCTGGCCACACTTCTGCTGCAGCCCAGGCTGGGATTGGTCACCAAATTGCCCCTGGGCAGAGCAGAGAACAATGCTCAGGTCTAAAGGATTCCTTTGCCTTGCTAAGAGGGATGGAAGCAACACTTCTGCCTCTCCACTCTGGCTGCTCCCAGCTGCTGCCTCTGCTTGGCTTTGCTGACCTTGGCTTCATTCCTGGCTGTGGCTCAGTACCAGCAGGGCTTCACTAACTGCTTTCTCCTCTTCCCCTGCACAATGGGCAGGGGGGAAGGGAGGGGGAGGGGAGGAGGCTGTTGGTAGCCCCCTCCTGGCTTGCCCAGTGGGGTCCTTGTGCTGGAGAGGAATTGTAACCCTGGGTAAATGGTTGTAGCTGTTGCCTGCATTCCATGCTTCCCAGAACTGAGTTTGCTTCCAAGCAGAGCTGCATTTGCTTCCACACCTCCTGAGCTCCTCTGGGGACTCGTTTTGGGGGTAATTCTCCAAATTCATGGGAGGGGAGGGCAATTCCTAAACCCACCACCATGGCCCAGGGCTCCCCAGCAGCTCTCTGCTTGCCCCCTGCCTGGCAGCCCTGGTGCCCTGCCCCTGTGGCTACCTGCCAGCAGCAGCCTGCAGCCTCCCCTGCCCTGGCTGAGGACAGATCCCAGCTACAGAACCAATGCACAAAGGGCATTAGAGCCCCTGAGCCCTGCACTCTGGGACCTCCTCACAACACACACAAGGGCTGAGCCCAGCACTGATCCAGGCTGGGCAGGGCCTGGCTGGGGAACAGCCCTGCAGGAAAGGCCTTGGGGGTGCTGGGGGAGGAGAAGCTCAGCAGGAGCCAGCAGGGAGCACTTGCAGCCCAGAGAGCCAAGCAGAGCCTGGGCTGCAGCAGGAGAAGTGTGGCCAGCAGGGCCAGGGAGGGGATTCTGCCCCTCTGCTCCACTCTGCTGAGACCTCCCCTGGAGCTCTGGGTCCGGTCCTGGAGCCTCTGGGCCAGGAAGGGTCTGGAGGGGCTGGGAGGTGTCCAGAGCAGGGCCACGAGGAGGAGCAGAGGGCTGGAGCTGCTCTGCTGTGAGCACAGCCTGAGGGAGTTGGGGTTGTGCAGGCTGGAGAGGAGAAGGCTCCCAGGAGACCTCATTGTGGCCTCCCAGGATCTGCAGGGGGCTGCAAGCAAGCTGGGGAGGGACTTCTGAGGGTGTCAGGGAGGGATAGGCCTGGGGGGGATGGAGCAAAACTAGAAGTGGGGAGATTGAGATTGGCTGTGAGGAAGAAGTTGTTGCCCAGGAGGGTGGTGAGAGCCTGGCACAGGTTGCCCAGGGAGGTGGTGGCAGCCTCCTGCCTGGAGGTGTTTGCAGCCAGGCTGGAGGTGGCTGTGAGCAACCTGCTGTGGGGTGAGGTGTCCCTGCCCAGGGCAGGGGGTTGGAGCTGGCTGAACCTTGAGCTCCCTTCCAGCCCTGACAGCTCTGTGGCTCTGTGATTCCATGCCTGGGAGCATGCCCCTGCCCTGGGGCTCCCAGCCTGTGCTGCCCACAGAGCCCCCAGCCCAGCCCAGGAGCAGCTTCACTCACTGCTCCAAAACCCTCTGAGTGCCCAAATCTCAGCACATCCCAGGCAGGGGCAGGCAGCACAGAGCAGCAGAGCACAGGTGGAACTCAGAGGGGCTCTGGAGAGATGGTGCCTGGGGAGCACTTCCAACCCAACCCATGCTGGGATCCTCCAGCTCAGAGGAAAAGTTTCCTTTGCTTTCTTTGGGTTCTTTCCTGTCGGTTTGACAACCTGAGAAGACAACAGCTTGAGCCCAGCCAGAGCCACTGGTGACAACTGCACAGGCAAAGGAGGGGCATGAGGAGAGGAAGGGGAAGGAGGAATGGAAGGAGGAGCAGCAGGCAGCCCACACTGGCCGTGGCTGGCACGGAGTGGAGGTCAGCAAGGGAGAGCGATGGCAAAGCCAGGCCTGGCCTGGCTGAGGAGCTGGAGGGCTGCTGCTGCTCCTCTCAGCACAGCAACTATGGCAAGATGGTAAAATGCAGAGAAACACAGAGAAAAGCAGGGCCAGTGCCCAGGGATGAGCTGCTGCCAGCCTTCTGAGCCCTGCTTCACCAGCTGCAGGGGGATGAGTTCCCTCTGGGCCCTACAGGCAGCCAGCCCTGCCCTGCCCTGTGTGTGAAGCAGGGCTGTGGGCATCTGCCAGCTGGGAGCTCCACAGCCCTCAGGACAGGGCTGCTGCCTTCCTCAGCTGGTACACAGCCCACAGCCCTGGGACCTGGGCTGGAAGTCCCTTACCAGCCCCAAGCAAGTGCCCAGCAAAGAGCCAAGGCTTGGGGCACAGCTCAGTCGTGCAAGCACTGAGTCCCAGGCTGAAAAGGACCTCAAGGATGATCTGATCCAACCTCTCTTGTCACACCCAGCAGGGCCCAGCAGGCTGAGACCTTAGTGCCAGAGATTTCCAGCACACACATCCCTCCCAGCCACATGCACAGCCTGAAACAAACCTCCAGACACTGAGGATGAGAAGGGAGCCTGGAGAGCCACCTCTGACACCTGTGATGAGACCAAAGCAGCAGAGGACCAGAAGCTGCCACTTCTGCACCTTTCCTTCCTACACTCGAAACATTTCTGATCATTTGGCTCTCTGAGTAAAATCTGAGGCTGCTGGCATCAGATCCTGACCCTTCCTTCCCAACTGGGTGTCCATGGAACGAGGGAAAGGGAATCAAGAGTCAGGAAGTTCTGCTCAGGAAGCTACAGAGCTCTCTTTCAGTGACAGACTCCAGAGCACCCCAAGGACCTTGCTTAGAGTCACAGAATGCCTCAGGTGAGAGGGGACCCTCAAAGGTCTTCCTGTTCAGCCCCCCCTGCATGGACACCTCCTGATCATCTGGTGGCCAAACACTGCCCCTCTTCCCCGAGGCTGGCAGGGGAAGCCACAGCCACCATTGCTCCTCGCCTCGGGGCTCCCCAGCTCTGACACCGCCATGCAGGAGGCCAGGACATGAAGCTCCTGGGCAGCATCATAGCATCACAGTATCAGTCAGGCTTAGAAGGGACCACAGGGATCAGCCAGTTCCACCCCCCTGCCATGGGCAGGGACACCCCACACTAGAGCAGGCTGCCCAGAGCCTCATCCAGCCTGGGCTGAAACACCTCCAGGGACAGGGCCTCAACCACCTCCCTGCACAACCCAGTCCAGGGCTTCACCACTCTCATGGGGAAGAACTTCCTCCTCCCCTCCAGCCTGAATCTCCCCACCTCCAGCTTCAGTCCATTCCCCCTAGTCCTAGCACTCCCTGAGATCCTGAGCAGTCCCTCCCCAGTAGGCTGGAAAAGGCAAATTCTGGGACTGGACATTAACACCAAACTGGAAGAGAACCACCAGAGAGCTCCACAGCCTGGTTCCAGCACCAGCCACTGCCTGCAGGACCCACTGAGCAGTGCAGGCAACCTCAGCAGCTCTCCCCAGGACCATGTCTACAGAGTCTCCACATCTCCTTAGCCAAGGAGGGCAGAGCTGAGGCCAGAAGCACTTTGGGGGCAGGAGGAGACTTTAAGAAGCTCTTTGTCACTTGCCACAGCAGAACTGTCAGGCTTGGAAGGGACCTCAATGATCCAAGGCCCTGCCATGGGCAGGGACCCCTCACCCCACAGCAGGTTGCTCACAGCCACCTCCAGCCTGGCTGCAAACACCTCCAGGCAGGAGGCTGCCACCACATCCCTGGGCAGCCTGTGCCAGGCTCTCACCACCCTCCTGGGCAACAACTTCTTCCTCACAGCCAATCTCAATCTCCCCACTTCTAGTTTTGCTCCATCCCCCCCAGGCCTATCCCTCCCTGACACCCTCAAAAGTCCCTCCCCAGCTTGCTTGCAGCCCCCTGCAGATCCTGGGAGGCCACAATGAGGTCTCCTGGGAGCCTTCTCCTCTCCAGCCTGCACAGCCCCAACTCTCTCAGGCTGTGCTCACAGCAGAGCAGCTCCAGCCCTCTGCTCCTCCTCGTGGCCCTGCTCTGGACACCTTCCAGCCCCTCCAGACCCTTCCTGGCACAGAGGCTCCAGGTCCCTGAGCACCACCAGCCAGTGGAGAGCATGAGGCAGGGGACAGCTTCTGCCTGAGAGGAATCAGAGCTCAGTGGGATGGGCAGTGGGAGAGCTAAGGAAAACAAACAGATTTCCCAGGGCAGGCTCAGAGCCTTCCAGAATTAGCAAGCAAGAGCCTAGGGGAGGCCTGGGGGAAGCAGCAAGCTGGGAAGTCCTTGAAGACAGAGCTGCAGAAGCATCTCAGGGCAGGAGGCTGACGCTGAGCAGATGCAGGAGGATGGGAGCAGGATGGAGGGGCAGCACTCCAGGCCTGCCTCAGCCTGGAATCACTGCTGGGAGGAGAATGGAGATACTGCTGGAATCCAGCTCATGCAGAATTCAGGAGCAGCAGAGCAGTTCGCAGCAGCCAGCTCGGGGCTGCAGGACGCAGGGCGTGGCAGGCACAGCGCAGCCCACCCCGCACCCCGGCTCACTGCTGAGCAGAGCCCTGCCCCGGGCTGCCAGGCACCCCAGGCACAGGTGTGAGGGCAGCTCCAGCAGCAGAGCTGCCTGTGCCAGCACTGCCTGGGCACACAGCTCCCCAGCACCCTCAGCATGCCAAGGGCACCAGGCTTGGCCTCTCCTCCCTAGGATCAGGTGACAGAAGAAGAGGAGAGGGCCTGAAACTGTGCCAGGGCAGGGTCAGAGCCCTACGAGGAGAGGCTGAAGGAGCTGGGGTTGCTTAGCCTGGAGAAGAGGAGACTCAGGGGAGACCTCATTGCTCTCTACAACTACCTAGAGGGAGGTTGGAGCCAGGCAGAGGTTGGTCTCTTCTCCCAGGCAGGCAGCACCAGAACAAGAGGACACAGTCTCAGGCTGTGCCAGGGCAGGTTTAGGCTGGATGTTAGGAAGAAGTTCTACACCGAGAGAGTGATTGCCCACTGGAATGTGCTGCCCATGGAGGTGGTGGAGTCACCTTCATTGGAGGTGTTCAGGAAGAGGCTTGATGGGGTGCTTGGTGCCATGGTTAGTTGTTTAGGTGGGTTGGATTGGATTGGATTGGATTGGATTTGGGTGGGTTGGATTGGTTGATGGGTTGGACGTGATGATCTTGAAGGTCTCTTCCAACCTGGTGTATTGTATTGTATTGTATTGCATTGTATTGTATTGTATCAGGTTGGAGATGAGGAGCAATTTCTTTGCTGCCAGAGTGGTCAGGGGCTGGCAGGGGCTGCCCAGGGAGGTGCTGGAGTTCCCATGCCTGGAGGTGTTCCAGAAGCCTGTGGCCATGGCACTTGGGGCCAGGGTTTGGTGCCCATGGGTGGCTGTTTGGACTCCATGACCTTAGAGGTCTTTTCCAACCAAACCAATTCTGTAATCCCAGGCAGGAGCTGGCAGGGTTGGAGCAACAGCTCCCAGCACTGGACCCCAGTGGGCTCTGCTGGGACCAGCCCCTGGTGCATTTCTGCCTGCCAGTCAGCAGGCTGGGGAGGGATGAGGGAGGCCCAGGCTGGGGCTGTGCTGCTCCCCAGGCTGGGGCTGTGCTGCTCCCCAGGCTGGGGCTGTGCTGCTCCCCAGGCTGGCAGAGCATGCTCAGGCAGACAGAAGGGCCCTGCCCCGCTGCTTGCTGTAGGCACAAACGCTGCTGCTGCTTCCATGCAGCAGTTACTTTGCTGCAGGCAGCAAGGACAGAGGAAAAGGCCTCCCAGGGCAAGGCAGAGGATCTGAAGCAGCCCAGGGGGCCTGGATGGCCCTCGGCAGGATGCTGGGGGAGGAGGTGCTGCCAGCAGCTTCCACTGCAGCTCCACTTGGGTGCTGCTGATTCCATTGACCAAATCACCTCCAAGGGGAAGGGGAGGAGGGGAGAGCACAATCCTGAAACCCAGCTCTGGCAGGGAAAGCCCTGGGAAGCTGCTCTGCCCCAGCCATGCCCTCCAGCTGCCTGAGCTCAGCAGATGCAAGCTCCTCCTGGTCCCAGTGGCACTGGGCAGGGCCAGCACCCTGTGCCCAGCTCTGGCACAGCAGCACAGATGCCACCCAGCAGCCACTTGCTGTGCATGGAGCAGCAGCACAGCTCCAGCCCTCTCCCAGCTGGGCAGAACTGCCACCACAGCCTGGCCCTGCTTGGCAGCCAGCAGGATGAGAGCTAGGCCTGGGGGTGCCAACACATGCCGGCTCCTCTCCTCCTGCCCCCACTGCTGGCAGAGCAGGAGCACCACCACAGGCTTAAGGCTTTCAGCAGAGAGAAGATGACTGCCCCCAAGGTCCCAGAGATGACCTGCCCCAGGCTGAGGAGTGCAGAGAGCTCAGGGACGCAGCAGCCAGCACCAGGAACGTCCTCAGCACTGCCTCCAGCCAGAGCTCCCCGGAGGGTGAGCTTCAAAACCCAAAGCACCACAGCAAGGCCCCAGGAGGGTCTCCAGGGAGGCCTCAGAGCAGCCTTCCAGGACCTGGAGGGCTCCAGGAGAGCTGGGGAGGGACTCTGGACAAGGGCTGGGAGTGCCAGGATGAGGACAATGGCTTTGAGCTGGGAGAGGGGAGACTGAGACTGGAGATGGGGAAGAAATTGCTGAGAGTGAGGCTGGGGAGACTCTGGCACAGGCTGCCCAGGGAGGCTGTGGCTGCCCCCTGCCTGGAGGTGTTCAGGGCCAGGCTGGATGAGGCCTTGAGCAGCCTGGGCTGGGGGAGGTGTCCCTGCCCATGGCAGGGGTTGGAGCTGGAGGAGACTAAACCGTTCCAGGATTCTGTGGTGATAAACTGGGAGCTGTGCCATGGCAGGCAGCAGAGGGGAAGGGCAGGGGCAGGGTGGAGGTGAGGGTGAGGATGAGTATGAAGGTGAAGGGGATGAAGGTGAGGGTGAAGGTGGAGGTGAGGATGAAGGTGAGGGTGAGGGTGAGGGTGAGGGTGAGGGTGAGGGTGAGGGTGAAGGTGAGGGTGAGGGTGAGGGTGAAGGTGAGGGTGAGGGTGAAGGTGAGGGTGAGGGTGAGGGTGAGGGTGAAGGTGAGGGTGAAGGTGAGGGTGAGGGTGAAGGTGAGGTGAAGGTGAGGGTGAGGGTGAAGGTGAGGGTGAAGGTGAGGGTGAAGGTGAGGGTGAGGGCACAGCCATGGCTAGAAGGAAACCATTGGGTGCTCAGCTTTAGAGCCTTTGGTACCTTCTGGGAACTTGCTGAAGCTGCAGCAGAGCTGAGCCAGGCCAGGCTGGGGGCCGGGAGAGGCACCCAGGGGCAGGGAGCACTCCCCAGTGCCCTGCATCGGGCAAACGCAGGCAGCAGCCGCCCCGAGCAGCAGGGAGGCAGCAGGGAGGCAGCAGGGAGGCAGCAGGGAGGCAGCAGGAGGCAGCAGCTGCTCCCTCGGCGCCTCCTGGGCTGCGGCTCAGCCTCCCAGCCAGACCCTCTGCCACCCACCGCCCCCCGGCCCGGCGGGGCGCCCCCACTGCTGCCAGCAGGGCAGGCAGGCTGGGGGGGCTCCCTCAGAGCGGTGCCTGCCCCTGGGCGCAGCCCGCGGGGCGCTGCCGGACTCCCGGTGGAGTCCTTGACGGAGGCAAGGGAAACCCAGTCCCGGCCACAGCCTCTCCTATGCTGCTCCACCAGGCTTCAGCTGCGATTCAACCGCTGGCACAGTCCCAGGGCACATAAAACCACGGAGACCAGCGAGGCTCATCCCCGCTGGAGCCCTGCAGGAGCCGCCAGAGGAACTTCGGCAAGCCCCGAAGGGCACCGAGCTGCTCCCTGGTGCTGCCTGGCCACCCCCTGGCTGCCCCCTGGCCGCCCCCTGGCCGCCCCCTGGCCGGCCCTGCCCACAGCTCCAGCAGAGCACTGCCTGCAGGCACCAAAGCCGCAGCAGCCTCTGACCTCTGCTGAGGATTCAGCCCTGCTGCAGGCCACAACAGGGCAAAGACTCACAGAGCAGAGCTGCTTGGAAGAGGCCTCCAGGCTTGCCCAGTCCAGCCCTCCCCCCAGCACTGCAGGCTCAGCACCAAACCATGGCCCTAAGCCCCAGGCCCACAGCTGCTGGCACCCCCCCAGGGCTGGGCACTGCAGCACTGCCCTGGGCAGACCATTCCAGGGCTGAGATCCCTGCCAGGGCAGAAATCCTTCCTGATTCCAGCCTGAGCCTCCCCTGGGGCAGCTTGGAGCCATTGCCTCTGCTCCTGCCCCTTGGCACCCAGGAGCAGAGGCTGCCCCCTCCTCACCCCAACCTCCCTGCAGGGAGCTGCAGAGAGCAAGGAGGTCTCCCTCAGCCTCCTCTGCTCCAGCCTCAACCCCCCCAGCTCCCTCAGCTCCTCCTCATAGGTCATGTCCACTCCCCCAGGACTTGTCCTGGGTCCCAGAGGCTGGGGGCAGGAGATGCCCTTGCACAAACCTGCTCTCAGCAGCAGGCTTCAGCATCCTGCTCTCCCAGAGGCAGTCCCAGGAGCAGCACAGAGCCCCCTCCACCCCCCTCAGACACTGGATACACCCTGCAGCAGTGCTTCCTGAGCACTGCCAGACCTGGTTTGCAGCCACTCTCACTAAGCTGATGATCCAAGCTGTGTCCCTGCTGCCTCTGCCAGGCTGCCACTCCATGGCTGGAGCAGAGACTGTGGCCCCAGCCTGGACAAAGTCCTCCCAGGAGCCAGGCTCCAACTGGCTCAAGCAATGTTGTCCCAGGAAGCCCAATGCCCACCTGGGACAAACCAGCCCCAGGGTGCTCTGAAGGGGAGGGACTGGAAGAGTGGGAGTCCTCCAGCCCTGTGGATAAGCTGCTTGTGGAATGGAGAGCTGGCAGAGAGGAACCTGCTGAGGCTCAGCCCAGGAGGAGAGCAGAGTCCTGGGCAGGAGGAACAAACTGCAGCAGCTGAGGCTGGAGGGGATCTGCTGGAGAGCAGCCCCAAGGAGAAGCACCTGGGGGTGCTGGGGGGCAGCAAGGTCTGCAGGGCACAGCAATGTGCCCTGGGGGCCAAGAGGCCAAGGGGGTGCTGGGGGGCAGTCAGCAGAGTGTGGCAGCAGAGCCAGGGAGCTTCTCCTCCCCCTCTGCTCTGCCCTGCTGAGCCCTCCCCTGGAAGATTGCAGCCAGCTCTGGGCTGCCCAGCTCAGGAGGGACAGGGATCTGCTGGGGAGAGCCCAAGGGAGGCTGCAAGGATGCTGCAGGGCCTGGAGCACTGCCTGGGGAGGAGAGGCTGAGAGCCCTGGGGGGGTTGAGTCTGGAGAGGAGAAGGCTGAGAGGGAGCTGATCAATGGCTATCAATAGCTGAGGGCTGGGGGTCAGGAGGGAGGGCCAGGGCCAGGCTCTGCTCACTGTGCCCTGGGACAGGCCAAGGGGCAGTGGATGGAAGCTGCAGCACAGGAGGCTCCAGCTCAGCATGAGGAGGAACTTCTGCACTGTGAGGCTCCCAGAGGCCTGGAGCAGGCTGCCCAGAGAGGTTGTGGAGTCTCCTCTGGAGCCTTCCCAGCCCTGTCTGGATGTGTTCTGTGTGACCTGGGCTGGGTTCTGTGTCCTGCTCTGGCAGGGGTTGGACTGGAGGATCTCCAGAGGCCCTTCCCAACCCCTACTCTGATCCTCTGATCCAGCCTCAGCCTCCATTAGTGCAACCTGAAGCTATTTCCTCTTCCTTGGGAGAAGAGGCTGACATCCACCTCACTGCAGCCTCCTCTCAGGCAGCTGCAGAGAGCAGTGAGGTCTCCCTCAGCCTCCTCTGCTCCAGGCTCACCACCCCCAGCTCCCTCAGCTGCTCCTCCCCAGCCCTGCTCTCCAGACCCTTCCCCAGCTCTGTTGCCCTTCTCTGGCCCTGCTCCAGCCTCTCAATGTCCTTGAGGTGTGGGCTCCACAGCTGGCCCCAGTTCTGAGGGTGCAGGCTCACCAGAGCTGAGCCCAGGGCACAATCCCTGCCCTGCTCTTGCTGGCCAGGCTCAGCACAGGGTCACCCCAAGCCCAGGCTGGGGCAGAACAGCAAAGCTCCAGCTGCAGACCCTCAGCTCAGCTGGAGAGGGGACAGGAGGTGGGGTGCTGGGGCAGGGACCCCCTTTGCTGCAAGGCCCCAGGGGGGCTGTGGGGGTGCCCCCTGCCAGCCCAGCAGGGGCTCCCTGGGGCCGGTGCAGGGTGGGATTTCTTCAGGCCTTTTGAGCAGGAAGCTTGTTTCAGTTCATTGTTGTGGAGCTGGAACAGCACCAAGGATTTGCTGGCTGTTTGGGGTTTGTTTTATCTCTTGTTGCATTGTTGACTCATCCACCAGACTGTCTGCCTGCCCTCACGATGCCCCCTGGCACCACGCAGCATCTCCCTCACAGCCACCAGGCTCTCGCTCCAGGTGGGTGCCCGATGCCCTCCTCAGCCACAGCCAGCCCCGGTGGCCTGAGCTGGAGCCCTGCAGCACGCCAAGAGCCCACAGAGCTCAGATCCCTCTCCTGAGGCAAAGCAAAGGCAGCACCAGCCCGGGAGCCCTGCCCCGAGCGCCCCCAGCCGCAGCAGGCAGCAGGGGGACCTGTCCCAGGGGCTCAGCCAGGCTCCTCTGGGGGCAGGGACTTTGCCAGCCCTTTGATGTGGCCCTGCGCCTGCTGCCAGGGGGAAGGAGACCCTGAGGGGGGTTGGATGCCATCGCCTGAGCCGGTCCCCAGGAGTCCTCCCAGCACAGGCAGCACAAGCTCGATGGGTGATGGGCACCTGGACGGCCACACAGCCCCTGGGGCACCCCGGGCAGAGCCAACCCTCCTCTGGCCAGGGAGGGACCGGAGGCTGCTGGCCACCACGCCCAGGGCTGCCCCACACAGCCTCTCCCCCCTGCAGCCCACACAGCCAGGACCTCCCAGGCACAGGGCAGTGCTGAGCCAGCTGCCCCGGCTCAGCACCCACAAGCAGCAGCTCAGGTCAGAGTCAGGCCACCCAAATTACAGGGCAAGGCTGCTTCTGGAGGGTGACCTGCAGCACCCCCAGCACCGCGCCGCGGGGGCAGCCCTGCCCTGCCAGCCGGCAGCCCCCAGCACTCCCTCCTCTGGGCCCCCAGCGTGCCACTCCCAACCCCACCACAGCCCTGGCACTGTCCCCTGCCCAGGGCAACGTGCAAGCCCCCAGGGCAGCTCCTCCTCCCCTTGCACAGCCAGGGATGGAGACAGGGAGCAGCACAGCAGTGCCTGGCAGGGTGGCACTGCACCCCCAGCCTCACAGGTCACCAGGGCTGGCCTTCTGCTATGCCAAGGGGTGAAGGCAAGTGCCAGGGACCGACTGGCTCACTCAGCTTTGGCACAAGCCCACCCCTGAGCCATGGACCACCAGGAAGGGGACAGCCACTTGCTCAGCCCTGGTGCTTGGCCCAGAGGGATCAGCCCAGCACCATCTAACCAACTAAACCCTGGCTCCAAGTGCCTCACCCAGGCTCCTCCTGAACACCTCCAGGGATGGGGACTCCACCACCTCCCTGGGCAGCACAGCCCAAGGGCCAATCTCTCTCTCTGGGAAGAACTTTCCTCCTCACCTCCAGCCTAAACCTCCCCTGGCATAGCTTGAGACTGTGTCCTCTTGTTTGGCTGCTGGGGGCCTGGCAGAAGAGACCAACCCCACTGGCTCCAACCTCCCTGCAGGGAGTTGCAGAGAGCAATGAGGTCTCCCCTGAGCCTCCTCTTCTGCAGGCTAAGCAACCCAGCTCCCTCAGCCTCTCCTCCCAGGGCTGTGCTCCAGACCATCCCAGCCTTGTTGCCCTTCTCTGGACACCTTCCAGCAGCTCAACAGCTTTCCTGACCTGAGGAGCCCAGAACTGACACAGGACTCAAGGTGTGGCCTCAGCAGTGCTGAGCACAGGGCAGGATGAGCTCCCTGCTGGCCACACTGCTCCTGCTGCAGACAGGTTGCACTCAATGATCTCAAAGGTCTTTTCCAAGCTGGTTGATTCTATTCTATTCTATTCTATTCTATTCTATTCTATTCTATTCTATTCTATTCAGTCCCCAGCAGAGTCCTTGCAGGAGTCTGCACCTCCTGCCTGTTCCAAGGTGCCCAGGAGCTCTCCCCAGCCACTAGCTCGACCCCAGGAGAGCCTCAGCACCCTCCAGGAGTGGAGCAAGGCTCAGCTAAAGCCAGGGACAGGGAGCAGAGCACAACTGGGAGCAGCTGCAGCAGACTTGGTGCCTGCAGAGGATCTGTGCTCACCAGGAGCTGCTGCTCTCCCCAGGGCAGCTGTCAGTCACCGCACAGCCTCCTGGCAGCCACTCAGGCTGAAGGCACCAGGGTTTGCCACCGGGGCCAGCAAGGCCTGGGGAGCAACCTCCCTGCTCTCCTCCTCACCTGCTGCCTTGCAGAAGGGAAGTCCAGAGCCAGCAGCAGGAGAACCCCAGGAGGCAGCAGCAGCACAGCCACCTGCAGCAGACATCCCCCCAGCACCAGGAGATGCTCCCAGCAGACCTGGCCCCATCCTGACCACCACCCAGCTGCCAAGGGAGGGCTCCAAGCAGCTGCCCCAGGGGGCTCAATGGCAAACCCAAGCTGGCCTCACCCCACCCACAGCCTCCTCACCTGCTGCTGGGAGCTTTACACCGAGCTGGCCACGGAGCAGCCCCTGCCCAACACCTCCCACAGCCACAGCCCAGCCCTGCTCCTGCTGCCAACACCCTCCTGAGCACCTCTGCTGTGCCCCCTGCTCCCCACTGCTCTGCAGCTGGCCAAGGACTCTCCCAGAGCTTCCCTGAGCAGGCAAACTGGGGAGGATGGATGATGAGGAAGGTGATGACAGCGAGTCCTGGAGGTGCTTCCCCTCCTGAGCAGCAGGCACAGCCTGCTCCCCCAGCCCATGCCAGCAGCCTGCTGCTCTGCCCCGTGGCTGCTCTGCCCCGTGGCTGCTCTGCCCCGTGGCTGCTCTGCCCCGTGGCTGCTCTGCCCCGTGGCTGCTGGCAGGGCATTCCCCCATGGCATCATGCACACGACTGAGCTGATCCTTACTGAGCCTCCAGAGCACTGCTACCAGGCACTGGAGGAGCTCAGGAGAGTCCTTGTTACAAGGGGACCACCCCCCCTGCAAGGTGCTCCAAGAAGGCTGCAGAGGGGACTGCTGGCCAAGGCCTGCAGGGCCAGGCCCAGGGCCAATGGCTGCAGAGCAGAGCAGAGCAGATTGAGCTTGGAGGTGAGGAACAAGTTGTGCAGCAGGAGGCTGCTGGAAGGCTGCAGCAGGTTGCCCAGGGAGGGGGTTGGGCTCCATCCCTGGAGCTGTTGAAGGTGAGGCTGGAGAGGGCTCTGGGCAGCCTGATGCAGTGGAGGATGTCCCTGCTGAGGGCAGGGGGTGGCACTGGGTGAGCTGAGGAGGTCCCTTGCAACCCAGAGCACTCTGATGCTGTAGGGGGGGTGGAAGGAGCAGGGCATTGTCCCAGGTTTGGCACCAAGAGGGCAGCTCCAGCCCAGCCTGGCTGCAACCTGTGCCTGCTGGGGGCACTCTGCCCTGCCTCTGTCTGCTGCCCCATGCCCAGCTCGGGGGGGCAGAGGGCTCCACCCCACCACCTGGCATTCTCCAAGCACCAGGCAAACACCCTGCTGCCAGCCACCCCCCATGGCCAAGCTTGTGGCACTCTGCTCCTCGGGGCAAAGCACCAAGCCCTCCGGCAGGCTGTGCCCACTCCCGTGCCAGAGCAGAGAGGCAGCCAGCTGCCCGCTGGCACTCACCACTAGGCTGCCCTCTGGGCACTGCAAGGGCAGCATGCCAAGGCTGGGGACCAGCACAGCCACCTGCAAGGGCACTGCCAGGCAGCCCTGGAGGTGGGGGGGTCCTGCAGGAGAGCTGCAGAGGAAATGCTCTCCCCAGAGCTGCCCTATCCCAGCTAACTGCAGCAGGGGCAGCCCCACAGGCACTGCTCCAGCAGCTCCTGCACCCTGCAGACCACAGAACCTCCTGGCTGGAAGAGTCCAACCACAGCCCAACATCTGGCTGTGCACAGCTGCCAGACCATGGCCCTCAGCTTCACCCAGACATCTTTCCAACACCTGCAGGGATGGGGACTCCACCAGCTCCCTGGGCAGCCTGTGCCAGCGCCCCACGACCCTCTAGATGAAGGAATCGTTCCTAATGTCCAACCTGAAGCTCCCCTGGCACAGCTTGAGGCTGTTTCCTCTCACCCTATCACTGGGTGAAGAGGAGAAGAGGCTGCCCCCACCTGCCTCCGACCTCCTTTCAGGTACTGCAGACAGCAGTGAGGCCTCTGCCCCCCAGAGTCACATCTTCCTCCTGCTGCCTTTGTCCCCTGACACCAACCAGGCTTCCAAGCCAAACAAGACAAAGATTTAGGAGGTAAGGCTCACCAGGAAGGCTTCTGAGCTGCAGCTGGGGAGCCTGGGAGCAGGATTGCAGGTAAAGGAACTCACAAATTGTGTCCCTGACCTCTGCAGGGCCAGGGGTGACCTCCTGTGCTGCAGCCCATCCCATGCCAAGCACCCACGGGGCATCCAGCAAGGGTGAGCCCAGCACAGCCAGCTCACAGCTGCTCTCCGCCTCCCGAAGCTCTCCGCGGCAGCCCAGGGCTCCCTCGGCCTCCCCTCTGCTGCTCTCAGCTCACTGTGCTGGCTCAGCCTTAGTCTTCAGCAGACTTTCTGCTGCACCTTGCCTCAGCCCAGCTGGACACATCTTTGTCAGTCCCAGTCCAGGGCACTCCCAGCTCTTATTCCAGGCCAGAAATTGCTTCTTTGGACACAGCCTCAAGAGCAGGTGGAGGGCTAAAAGCATCGTTCTCAGACATGTCCCAGGGCCAAGCCCTCCTCCTAGGCCAGACTGGTGAGTCCCAAGGGCTCAGCCACTCCTGGACAACAGGCTGAGCTTGCAGGAGGGATGCATCTCCTGGCAGAAAGGCTGGAAGCCAAGCTCACAGAGGCAGCATCTCGCCCACACTCGGGGAGAAGGAGCTGCAGAGCCCCGGAGGCAGCGGCAGGCAGGGACGCTGCCAGCCCCCTCCAGGGGCACCGGCCACGGCCAGCAGCCCAGCCACAGAGCGGAGAGCAGGGGATGCAAGCAGACACAGGCCTTGGTAGGACACACAGCAGCCTCCTGGCTGACAGCAAACACCTGGGGGCACCTGGACAGCCTGCTCCTGCCCAGTTCATCCTCAGACACACCATGCCCAACCCTCTCAGCTCAGCAACCGAGCCAAAGCACTCGAGTTCAGCACCACCCCACCTGAAGGGGCTGGGATGTGCTCTGCAGACCAAAGAGCACCCAAGGACTCCCTGTACCCTGCTGCAGGACAGAGTGCTCCAGTTGGCCCTCTTTGCCCCAAGAGTCTCTGGGGAAGGAAGAACTTGCCCTGCCACAAATGATGCCTCTCATCACAGCCTCCTGCAGGGCCTGAGCACCAAGGCTGCAGAGCATGGAGAGGCCTTCTCTGCACCGCCTGCTGAAGCTGGCCAGGCTCACCACAGGGCTGGAGGGTCCTGTTTGAATCCTCCTCACCCTCCCTGGCTCTCCTCTTCCTCTGCCTCACAGCAGACTCCCACCCAGGGTCCCTGCCGGCCGTGGCTGGGTTGTGTCACCAGAGCTCACCAGGCTCTGGCAGAGCATCACAGGCTTTTGGGCAGGCTCTGGGAGCTGAGCTGACAGTTTCCCTGGAGCAGGTCCCCCCTGAGCAGGTCCTGTTCTCCCCTGGAGCAGGTCCCCCCTGAGCAGGTCCTGTTCTCCCCTGGAGCAGGTCCCCAGGTCCGGCTCTCCCCTGGAGCAGGTCTCAGCCCCCTCCGGGTCCGGCTGCCCCAGGTCCAGGGCGCAGCTGGGCGCAGGCAGAGAGCTGCTCCGTGTGTGCCATCCCCCAGCTGGGGCAGGTTGTGGACTGGGTGTCCCCAGCGCCTGGCTGGGAGCAAAGGGAGCCAGGTCCGGCAGGGCCCGCCCCAGCGCCGTGCCGTGCCGTGCCGTGCCGGGTCCTCGGCCGCAGGCTGCCCGGCGCGGGGCCATTGTTCCCTTTGTCTGCCCTGCCGAGCGCCGCTCCGGGCGAGCCCCGCGCCGCGGGGACCTCCACCGGCCCGGCCGCCGCCGCCCCCCCCCGCACCGACGGGCACGGGGCCAGCAACCCCCCAAACACCGTACCTCACCCCACCACCGAGCGGCCGGACCGGAGCGCCGCTGCTCCCCCAGCTCCCATCCTCACCAAGCCGGGAAGGGCAGAGGTGAGCGCCAGGACGTGCTCCAGGGGACCTCTGCCTCGCCCGGACCTCTCCCCGGCTGCCCTGCCAAAACCAAGAGCTTGCATGATCCTGGAAGGTGCTGCCACACCGGCAGGGTCGCCCACCACGGCCAAGGTGACGAGCAGCTGCGGCAACGTGCACCCCTCACAATACTGCCTTGGAAGCTGCAGATAGCTTGGAATCCATGCTAGGAGCATTCCCACCAAGCGTGGGAGCCTGGAGAAGACACCTCTCCCTTTGGGACAGACCACATCTACCACAGAGGCTGAGCCAAAGGGATTCCTGGATTGCACCCCACCTCCAGCAGCACACCAGGGGGATGCTCAGGGAGGAGGTGCAGAGAGCATCCTGGGCTCTGCAGCCCAGCACCAAGGGCTGCCAGGTGGGCTGAGGTGGGCTGACCCTGCCCAGCACACCATTGCTCCTGGTTTTAAATCTTCTGCTTGAGAACTCAAGAGTGAGTTGAGATGATTCCTTTGCAGCCCTTCACCAGCTGCTTCTCCACACCTCCCAGGGGTGACACACTCCTGTGCCCCCCACAGTGCATCTCTCCTGAAGCCCCCTTGCCCCTGTGCCTCTGCTGCACAAAGCACCTTCACTTCCTCTCACAGTTCTGAGCCGATCACAGAATCACAGAATTGTTTGGGCAGGAAAAGCCTTCTCAGATCCCCCAGCCCAGCACCAACCCAACCCCACCAAGGCCACCCAACCCCGGCCCCGGGTGCCATGCCCACACCCTTCTGGAACACCTCCAGCCACGGGGACTCCACCACCTCCCTGGGCAGCCTCTGCCAGTCCCTGACCACTCTTGCAGCAAAGAAATTGCTCCTCATCTCCAGCCTAACCCTCCCCTGGCATAATTTCAGGCCCTTTCCTCTCCTTCTATCACCTGAGACTAAGGAAAAGAGCTCAACCCCCACCCGGCTCCAGCCTCCTCTCAGGGAGCTGCAGAGGGCAAGGAGGTCTCCCTCAGCCTCCTCTGCTCCAGACTAAACAGCCCCAGCTCCCTCAGCCCCTCCTCCCAAGACCTGCTCTCAAGGAGTGGATGCTTTCAAAGAGCCATCCACAATGACTTTAAGATCTCTTTCTCCCAATGCTAATCAGTAATTTTAAAGCTCTGCCACCCTGCACGCAGGGTTTAGGCTCATTTTTGTTGCCATCTGAATCCCTCTCCATTCACCGCTGCCGACGTTTAATCTGCCACTTTCTGGCCTGCTTATCCGCTGCCATGAGATCCTTTCCCAGTGCCTTCGAGACAACTGTTGTGGGGTTTGGGTTGGGTTTTGGGTTTGGTTTTGCCACCCTGAATAATTTGCTCTGATCTGCAAACCTGCTGCCCCGGCGAGCCCCCAGCCCCTCTCCGCCGCCTGCGCAGCGCCGGCCCCACGCTGACCCCCGGCCGCTGGGAAAACCTCCTCTTTGTCTGCCCCTCTTTAAACAGATCTGAAGCCACAAGAGAGCCCTTTCTCCAGAACTACTGCTCTGGGGTCTCCTGGATCACCCAAGGAGTTCTTCCAAAGGATGCTCGTCCCCATTTGCTCTGCCCAGATACTCCTCGTAGCCATTTGTTTTCCTGTCGAAGCTCTTCTGCCCTCACTTCAGTGCCTCAGGGCTGCCCTGGGGAGGGAAGATCCTCGGCTGGGGATGTTTTGGAGGACAGTGACACCTCACAGAATCACAGGATGCTAGGGGTTGGAAGAGACCTTGAAAGTCCAACCCCCCTGCCAGAGCAGCACCACTTAGAGCAGATCACACATCCAGCAGGGTTCCAGAGAGGGAGACTCCACAACCCCCCTGGGCAGCCTGCTCCAGGGCTCCTTCACCTGCACAGGGAATCAATTTTCCCTCCTGTTTCCATGCCTCAGATTCCACCACTGCCTCTTGTGCTGTCACTTCCATCTCCCCAGGTGCTCCCTCCTGGCCGGGCTTAACCTCCCGATTCTCCTTTGCTGAGGGGGAGCCCGAGGGGAGAGCTCCCTTCGGTCCCTCTCAGCCTGCCATATATGGTTTCACGTTCGCCTTGCCACCCTTCGGGAGGTTTTCCTGTTTTCCCCTTTCAGACACCACTTCCACTTTCTAAACATCGTTTTACCTCTGCTGACCTCCTGCAATTTGCCATTTCAGCAAGACTATTTAGCTTTCTGGGGGTGGTTTTTGTCTTAAACCTCATCCATTGAACAGCCCTGGTCATTTATTCTGAGCTTTAATACCATTTCCTACGCCACTTCCACCACTTCAGCCGCTCCACTCGGCCACCTCCCTCCTCCTGCCTGGCTCACAGATCCTTGCTGCCAGGCATTCCCAAGCACTGGTCATCTGACCCAAGCAACGGTCTGCCCCTGAGGGAGGCAAGGTGGAAAGAACAGCAGTTATCAGATAAAGATTCACCAACTTCTGGGGCTCTCCAGCCCCTTCTCGTGCCTGCCAGGAGGTCCCCCGGCTCCCCCCGAGCCAGCCCCACGCCTCGCCCCCCATGGCACGTCACGCTCGGGTCTAAATCAAGAGCTGCTGCTCTGATGGCTCTCCAAGGAGCTGCAGTTCCTCACAGTCACTCAAACTATAATTTCTGAGCAGTCTCCCTCTGTGACACTCACGGAGGCATGGATCACCCACAGCCAGTGCTGCGCTTGCTGCCCCTGTGGCCTGTTCCTCCTCCCTTCCCGTCTGGCGGTCAGGCTTGCGGGGAGCAGAGCCCTAATGCTGCTTCCTTTCCTGAGCATGGAAGGGCAGAGAGGGGCACAACCCTGCTCTGCTCAGGGGGGGCCACACACCCTGCACAGCCAACCCTGTGCCAGCAGCCTGGCACAAAGTGCCATCCATCCAGCACGCTCCTGAACCTCCACTACTGAGCCCAAGCGGGTGTCGATGCAGCCCTGCAGAGCGCGCTGGGCACTGCTCCTTCCTCACGGCCTCCCAGCTGCCCCCTCCTGAGCCCCGAGGGGTCCCTGCCTGCCCCCAGCATCGCCCAGTCCCATCCTCCCTGCACCCGTGGGTCCCAGCCAGGGACGAGCCCCTCCGCACCCCGGCGCAGGGCGCTGCCTCTCTCTGCCGCCCGCCCCGCACGTCTCTGCCTTATCGCGGGAGGCCCCACGCTTCCCCTTATCAACCGCTGAACTTTTGCCTCCCAGGACCCCCCCCCGCTCCCCCCAGGCCGACTGAACCAGCGGGCAGCTTCGCTCTGGCTTCCCTGCGAGCCAGGGGGCGGCTTGGGAGGGACTGCAAACTGCGACGGGCGCAGACCGGAGTCCCTCCTGGTCACAAAGGGTTCGCTGCGGGATGGGAGCCCCACGCCCGCTCCCGGCCGAGCCAGGCACCGGCGCCCAGGCCGGCAGGGTCGGTGTGCTGGGAGCAGGCACCCTGGGGCAGGAGCAGGGGGCTCAGGCTCTCGTTTCTCACAGCCCCAGCTGCAGCGGCACAAAAGCGCTGGGGCCTGGGAGGTTTCTCGGCACTCAGTGTTTACCCAGCTCCGCAGGCCGGTTTCGCAGCCCCGCTGCTGCCCACCCCTCTTCCCAGCCAGCTCAGGTATGTGCACACAAACGGCTGCCGGCTAGTGCGGGCAGGTCCTCAGGCAGTCTGCTACGGGGACCACTGCCGCTCCCACCCTTGGGGACAGCCCCAAAACCCCTCCGCACCGCCAGACCCCTCTGCAGCGTGTCCCGAGGAGCCGGGGGGGCCACCGATGGCCACACCAGCCTCAAGCCTTAATCCTTCCCTACCCTGTTCCCTCAACATCTCCCTCCAGCATCTGCTCCCTCAGCTTTTACCACCCAGAGAAGCTGGAAATACAGCAGGGGCAGGGAGCAACTGCTGCCTCCGGCCAGGAGAAGCTGCGGAGCAGAGCTGCAAGGGCAGCTAAACACACGTTCAAATCAGGCACCACTTCATTTGGTCTCCAGAAGCAGCCCTCCCTGCTGCTGCCCCCAGAACACAGAGGGCACAAAGAATGTGCCTGGTCAAAAATTAACCCAGGGAACAGGGCCAGGAGGGGAGGCAGCAGCCAGGAGCAGCACAGATCGACCCAAAACCACATCCTCTTCTCCACACCTCAGACCTGTTTGTCTCCAGCCTGCGCTCAGGAGAGCGTTTGCAGGTCTGGAGCTCAAGCTGACGGCCACCTCAGCTTCCTGACACATCCTCTGCTTTTCCCTGGACCTGCTGCTCTCCTGCATCCCTCCAGAGTGCACTGAGCTCACCACGATGCTCCTGCAGCTCCTACAGCTCTGGCACACCCTGAGCAGGCACCTCCTCCCTGGAGCACCAAGGTCAAAGCAGCTGCCCTGGTGTGACCCCAAAGCTGATGCCTTTGATGGCTTCCGCCACTCCACTCCTTCCTGAAGCTGGACAAGGAGGCATAAACTAAGCCCTGTGGCATCCTTCACACCACCCCTGGGCCCAGGGGAGGCTGCAGGGGTACTCAGCAGCAGGTCATGACCACCTGTAGAAGAGAGGTGACCACATTCTAACGCTGAAATAGGTCACAGCAGCCCTCAAATACAACCCAGGGTGATGCTGTGCACAGCCAACAGAACCGATGCACAGCAGCTCCTAGCACATCGTTCACCACGCAGAAAGGCAGAGCTCCTGTCCCCGCCGGCTCGTGTCCTGCACCTCAGCCACAGCATGCCCTGGGGATGCCCACCCCAGGAGAGGATCCAGCCCTCCCACCCCAGCATCCCTATCCACACCCAGGGCCAAGCTCAGGATCTCAGCCACCCAGTACAGGAAGATGCTCGACATCAAGTCCCCTCACCCACGATGCCACTGCCCGGCAGAACTCGTGCCGGGCACTGCTCCCTCCCCGCTCAGAGCCCAGGGGTGCCTCCGTGCTGCCAGCACTCTGGCAGACACTGGGGCCATCTCCAGCTCCTCTGGCACAGGGCTGGCTTTCCTCCAGCCCTCGGGAAACTTGCCAGCGCGGCAAGGGTTGTGCAGAGCGAACCCCAGCGGGGTGCAGAGCGCCTTCGGGGTTCCCTTCCCCTCTGGCTGGCAAGTTGATTGGAAAATCCCAACGTGCCCTTCCCAGCTCCCCCCCAAAGCACCTGGGCAGCACCAGCACCCCGGAGCGGCGCGGCGCAGGCCGGCAGGCACACAAAGGGAGCCGGCAGTGATGGCAGCACCGCTACCGAGCGGTGCGGGATCCAGACCCTGCCAGGACTCCTTTGTTCTTGGCTTTCTGCCTTTGGGCTCGCTGGGGTTTTGCTGTTTGGTTTGCTTTTGGGGGTTTGGTTTGTTGGGTTGGGTTTTTTTCCTTTGTAGAACAAACCAACTTTCCTTTTCTGATCCTGAACTTTCTCAGCGGCAGAGAGGTTCCCTTGGAGCCGCCCCGCCGAGCGTCCGCGGCTCTTAACCTCTGCTTTCTGTAGGCTGTCATCCACCTCCCTGCCTTCCACCCTGATTTATGTTTTACCTCCTTTTTCACATTTCCTTTTAACAGAGCCAGTTTCCCCCCCCCCTTTCCCCTTCGCCTCTTCCCCAAGCCCCTTCCCTCCCGAGCCCCAGACACGCATTCTGCTGGCCGGCGAGTAATCAACTTCCAATTTCCATGCACGCTCCTGTTTATATTTCCTCCCCTATCGGCTTTGTTTCTAATTAAGGTTTGCTAAATGCAAGTGGATGTAGGGTGCAGGGAGAAAACAGAGAGCATGTAGATAAATAAACAGCCCGCAGCCGGGCGCGCTGGCCGGGGCTGCGCCTCCAGCCGCGGATCCCGGAGCACTTTGTCATGTTCATTACCACAGCCTCGCGGCTCCCCCGGGCACGGCGCGGGGGCTGCTCCGCGCCCCGCAGTTAGGGAAACTGAGGCACGGCGAAGTGAAGCTGCCGGCGTGACAGCCAAGCCTCCCAGCCAAGCCTCCCAGCGGAGCTGCAAACGGGGCTCGAGAGGCAGGATCCCCGGGCAAGCCACCAGAACGCAGGGTGGCTGGGGCTGGGTTTTTTTAACCCCCAAACCAGTCTTTTTTCGCCCCCGGTTTGGCCCTGGGAACCCGCCGGAGCTGGCGAGGGCAGCGCGGAGGGCAGCGCCACCACGCCGGTGCCTGGCGGCCCAGGGATGCAGCGGGGTCCAGCTGCCTCCTCCTTGGCCAGCGGCTGCTGTTGGGTCAGCGTGCCCACACCGGCGTGGCGCAGAGCACCCGGAGGTGCAGACGGACATCCAGGGATGACGGAGATCTCCGGGGAGCTCCCAACGCGGAGCAAGGAGCAGAGGCGCGCCCAAGGAGCCGCGTCCCGCACGCTTTGGCCTTGCTGCATCTCCATGAGCCTTTCAAGGAGGGGAAGGCTGGGACATGGCAGCTGGTTGCCCACACCAGCGCTGCAAGCCACCATCACAGCCCTGTGACACACGCACAGCAAGGGAGAAGGGACAGCAGCAGGGGCGCACAGGGGCCAGCGCCGAACCCACATCGACGCGCTCAGCCCTAGCTGGGGTCAGAGACCCTGCAGGCCAGCCCCTGGGAACGTCCCCTTCCATGGAGGAGCACACATCTCAGGTTGGAGAAACCCTCGGACGGTACTGGCCACCTCCCCATCCCCATGTGTATATCCTTGGGATCAGGCATCCAGTGCCCACTGCTTCTGCCATGACGGTGGGAAGGTCATTCACGTCTTCAAGAGCCCCCGGAGCCGACCCCTGACCACCCAGCAGCTCCAGTGGGCACGTGGGGAGGTCGGGGCGGCTGGAGGTGTCACCTCATCCCTGCACAAGGTGCCTGGTTCCCTCCACCGCCACGGGCAGAGCGGCATCAGCTCTGCGCGGCCAAGCTCGCTCGGGCCCCGCTGGACGAGCACCAAGCCCACTGTAAGCGTCCCTGGCGCCAGCTGACCAGGCCGGGCGTCCCACCCGGACACGTGTGCTCCCACCGAGGCACTCATCACCCCAACCCTCCCCCCCGTAATTAAAACCATACAGGGCTCACTGGAGTCGCATCGCTGGCGAGCGCTCCGCGCTGCAACGTAAATAGTCCTATTTATGCCAAGCTCCCATATTGTAAATATCACGATGTGCAGCCGGCCAACCCATGAGTCACCTCCCAAAACTCCAACTTCAGAAATGGTGCCTCATCCGTGTTCCACACCAGCACCGGCCCCGCAGCTCCCGCCGACCGGCACCTCCACGCCCAAGGCCGGCGGTGGCCACCCAGCCTGCCCCACCGGCCCGGCGACGCCGAGGGGGCGGCAGGGCCACCCGGCCCCAAGCCGGCTGGGTCCTGGGTCCTCCCGCCACGGGCAGGCACCCACGGCCCACGGGGCAGCCCGGTTTTGGCCTGGCACCTCCCGGTTCTCGCCACCCAGCCCGGTTCTCCGGCGCTTCCCAGGGCGCCCATGCAGCGGGCGGCCGGCGGCGCCGTGGCCGCGATGGCCCCGGGAGCAGGCAGGCGAGGCCCCCCTCGCCCAAAGCCCTGCGCCGGGCTCCCACCTGCCGCCGGGCGCTGCTTTGTCTCAGCACCGGGGAACTCCCGGGGCCGCCGGGAAAGCCACGCCGCCGCCGAGGAGCCGGCCATGAGCTCCAGGATGCCGGCGAGGCCTTGCCGAGCTGCGCCCGAACGCCTCTCCCGGGCACCGGCAGCGGGCACGGCGTGGCGAGGGCTGGGCATCCCCGGCAGGGGAGCTCGGCGGTGCCCAGCCCGGCTGCGGGGACCTGCTGCGGGGGTGCCGGGCTGCGGGCGAGGGATGCCCGCCCGGGCGGGGGGACGGCGGCGAGCGGAGCAAGGAGGCGACCGGGAGGGTGTGGGGACGGGGAGCAGACACCGGCACAGCAGGGCCCCCCCCCGCTCCGCACCGGGCTCCGGCGGCAGCACCTCCGGTGGGGCAGCACTTCCCCGAAACTTCGCCTGCCCTCGGCGCTGCGGAGGGGGTGCGGCGGGAGGGGGGGACACAAAGTGCCACCCCTCCCCCCTCCCCAAATATCCCCAAGGTGGAGAAAAGCCCCGAGGGGGGCTCGCCCTGCCCCAGCACGGCCCCGCGCCCCCCCTTACCTTCCACGGCGGCGAGCAGCGGCAGCAGGGCGAGGGGCAGGCAGCAGAGCCACAGCGGCCCCATGGTGCGCGCCGGGCCGGGCATCAGAGGCGGCGCGGCCGGCGCTCCATGGAGGCGGCGGGGGAGCGGCGGAGCGCAGAGCCCAAGCCCCCTCGCTGGGGCCGCCGCCGGCGCGGGCACGGCCGCGGGCACGGAGCTCACCGCCGGCCCCGCCGCCGCGGCCGGGCCGAGCCACCGCCGCCGCCGCGCAGGGGAGCGCCCCGCGCCTCCCGCCCCGCCCCGGGGAGCCGCGCTGCCGGCGGGGGTGGCGGGAGGCGGGCGGCGGCGGCGGGCGGGCGGCGGCGGGGCGGGGGGCGGCGGGGAGCCGGCGGCGCGGCGGGGGCGGCGGGAGGCGGCGGGCGGCGGCTCCCCCCGCCCGGCGATGGTTTGTCCCGGAGCTGTCGATCACCCGCAGAAAGCTGTGATTTCAGCCCAAATCCGCCTCGCCGGGGCTGGCTGCGCGCCGCGCAAACCGGGGAGGGGGAGCGGCGGAGGTGGGAGCGGAGGGGGCGGGGGGGTTCCCGGAGGGATGCCCCCGCCTCCGCCCTTCCCTCCGCCTGCGGCCCCGCGCTGGCCCCGCGCTCAGCATCCTCCGTCCGGGGCTGCGCCCCTCGCCCCCCGCCGCTGCCCACCGGGGCGGGCGTGGAGCGTTCCGGGCGGGGGAAGGCGGCGGCCGGGAGTGCGCTGGCCCCGAGCAGCGCCCGGCGGGAGAAAGGGACGTGACCGGAGGGACAAACAAAAACCAAGGGGCCGGCTTGTTGGTGACATGCTCCGGACAACCCTGACCCCCTCAGGACCCCCAGAGCCACCCCGGGTGAGGCAGGAGCAGGAGCTAGCTCACTTCCCATGTGGGGCACTTTGGGCCAGGTGCCAGCCCCGGTCACACGAGCTGGGGTCCAGGACTTTCACACACGGGGCAAGCTGAGTGCCAGCCCCACCCTCCCGTGACACCACCCAGCACCCCTGACTTCCCTGTGCCCGGCAGCCAGATCTGCCCTCTGGACACCTCATGAGCCAAGCCCTCTCCAGGACATGTGCAACTGTTACCTGGGCTGGTCTCCCCTCTGCCACCACCCTGCCATCTCCTCCTCTCCCCATCTCTCCTGCCAGGGTTCGCTCTGTGCCCAGCCATGCCCTTGCCAGCTCTGTAGCTGTGCCTCTGTGTCTTGTGGAGCAGGCTGCCCCAGGGGGTTGTGGACTCTCCTTCTCTGGAAGTATTCAAAACCCTCCTGGATGAGTTCCTGTGTGCCCTGCTCTAGGTGACCCTGCTCTGGCAGGGGGTTGGACTGGATGAGCTTTTGAGGTGCCTTCCAACCCCCAATATTCTGTGATTCCAGGACAGAGGATCAAATGCATTCTGCACCTGTGTCCTGGAGGACCTTCTCAGGGAAGGTCACACCCTGCACAGGAAGCTCTGTATGAGCTGGGCAAGGGTGATAGGCCCAAAGCTGAGGAGCCACTGGGCTGCCAGGATGGATCCCTGCCCCTAAACTCACCAGAGTGTCTTGAGGCACTGAAAACACAGACTTGGCTCACTGTGCCTTGTCCCTGTACTGCGCCAAGAGCTTGAACATCTCGGGCTCCGCGCCTTGCCCCACCACCAGTGACACATTCCCAGCCAGCCACAGGTGTCTCTGGAAGGGGCTGAGGCTCCCTGGTGCTGCTGGCCATAGGCATGAGCCAGATGCACTTCTCCAGCTCGGTGTGGCCAGCTGCAGGCTGATTCCATTTGGGAGCTGCTGTCACTGCAGATGTTGCTGGTCATACTGGTTGGCCCCACATCCAGTGCAGCAGCCTCCAGAGACTCCTGTGGCCCAGCTCCATCGTGTCTGGGGAATCTTTCATCTTCAGAGCCTCTTTAGGGTTCACTCTTGCATGGAGGGCGCTCAGTTCATTACAGAAGGAGGCAGAAGGGCCAGGGCCAGCCCGTGGCCTTGCTGCTTCTGCCTCGGATGTGTTCCTCCACAGGGCAGGGAGCAGAGGTATCCCTGCAGGGATCCAAGCATCCCAGGGCTTTCCCAGGGCTTCTTCATCTCCCAGCCTCTGCAGTGGTGCCCTGGCCCCCTGCTGCCCTGGAGCCCCCAGCATTTCCATCAGGTGCCAGAGAGCACTCAGCATTCCCAATCTCCTCAAACTGTTACTTCAGTGCTCCCAGATCCCAGGGCTGGGTTTGTGTCCTGCAGGGCCCTGGACAGTTATGACCCAGAGCAATCAGCTCCACGAGCAAGCAGCAGCCCTGCTAGAGTCTGCCCAGACCCTCAGGGGTTTTCTTGCAGCTCTCTAGGGCCGCACTGGTAGAGGCAGAAGGGATTTTGTCCCAAGGGAACTATCAGTGGAGTCCTTCCTTCTTCAGTTCCTCTGAGCACCCCCTTAGGCTGTCGGTGACAAAGGACTACACAGACTTATTGTGTGACTGCCTCAGTGACTTTGAATTCTGTGTTCTTGGAGTCCAGCTTGCCCCCTGAAGACACTCTTCAGAGTCAGTGATGGACTGTGAGCACAGGTCCCACCTCATGCCTTCACTCTGCCCCCAGGAAGGGCTTTCTATGACTGCTGCATCCCTCTGGCACGCCCTGGAAAGGCTGCCAAGGCTGCACAGTTACCCTCACAAACTCACTGCTCTCGATGCAGGGAGTGCCACCAGCTTCCACCTCCTGTCCTGATGCCCACGAGCTTCTCTGGTCGCCAGGCCAGAAGCTCTGAGCGAGTGCTCATGGTGAGTGAGGCTGGGCCTCCTCCCATGTCCTTCTGTGCACCTTCCCCTCACTCTGCACCAGAGTTCGTGGCCTCGGTGGAGGATGGTGGTGGCCCGAGGAGCGCTTGCACATCCTCGCTGCTGTCCTCTGCCAGCCACCACGCCGGGAGCTGCTGCTCTCCTTGCTGCCATCTGGTGACAAGTGGCCGCAGCACTGTGCCACACGGACCTGGGCACCGCCGGGCAGCAGGTCCCACCCGGGCAGCCAGGGTGCGTTGGTTGTGCTGGGAGTTGCTGCCCACCTCTAGCCCTTGGGCAGCACCGTGCTAGGGTGCCCAAACCCTGCTGCCAAGAGCATTAGGTAAAGCCTCGCCTGGCACCAAAAGGAAAGGCAGCCCTGGGGTTCCAAGAGCAAGGCAGCCAGCACTGCAGTGGCTCCCAGGTGCTGGTTCCCGCCAAGAGAGGGTTCCCAGGCAGGCAGAGCCAAGGCAGATGGCATCCAGGGGACATTCCCCCGGGTTTGGTGGTGACGCACTCGGTGCAGCACTGTCAGTTCCTGGTGCAGGTAGAACAGGTTTCCTTTCATTTGCACATGAAGCCCTTGGCTCATCACACCTGGAGGAGGTGGCTTCCTCTCATGCTCTGCAGGGCTAAAGAGGTGCAGCAGGCCACGGCCAGGAGTCAAGGGAGCTGCAAAGGGAAGCAGCAGGAATGAAGCAGCAGCCCTGCAGTGGGGGGTATGGAGCTGTCGTGCACATGCTCGAGGCTTGGTGCAGCCATCCCAGGAGCAGGAGTGGGAGGAAGCATCACCCAAGCAGCCTCACCTACCAGAAGGATCCAGAAGAGGCTGCTGCTTCTTGGGGTCCAGGGAAGCTCCATCCCCTGGAGCTCCTTGATCAAGCTCAGTCCCCTAACCAAGGGAGAGGGCAGTTGATTTGGGATGGGAGGGGTGGGCAGCGAGTCCCTTGGTGGCACCTAGAGCAGTAATCTGCCTGTGATGACCCAGCAGGGGCAGGCAGGCCAGGTCAGGGCCATGGAGGGACGCCCTGTGGGAGATGGGCACCCCGTGGGAGGTGGGCACCCCGTGGGAGGTGGGCACCCTGG
The DNA here is from genome assembly GCA_015227895.2 of Colaptes auratus. NCBI lineage: Eukaryota > Metazoa > Chordata > Aves > Piciformes > Picidae > Colaptes > Colaptes auratus. The sequence goes on along the minus strand of JAAWVA010000038.1, from coordinate 6,337,310 downwards.
CTCCCGTCTCTGTGTGTGAAAGCAAAGCTCTCCAGCTCCTGGCTGAATCCCTCAGGCTCCGAGGAGGCTCCGCTCCAGGGGCAGGTTGGGAGGAGGAAAGCACGAGGCTGTTTGTACAGCAATCGGAGTCTCCCTGCAGCGGCAAATGCCATAAAAGTGAAGCCCAAGTGAAAAGCAGCTTCAGCTGTCGTGGTGCTGGCGGTGACTGAGCCTGGCCCCGGGCCAGGGCGTTAATTCTGCCCATTAAGGAATAGCTCAGGACTGGCGGCAGGGATTCATCGCTCAGCTTCTGCTTGTAAGCTATCACTTAGCACTGGAACACTTAACTCCTGATCCCCAAGCATGTACAGGCACCGTGTAGCCCTGCAGCCATGCTGCAGATAACCAAAGCCACCGCTGGCTGCCGGGGCCGGGCGGCGTTTAACCCTTTTCCCCCTCTTTGTCTGAAGGGTAAATTGTCTGGAGCAGCACTTTCCAAAGGGGGACGCGGCCCTCCTGCTCAGGGACCTCTTATTATCACCTTCTTGATGTTCCCCAGCTCAGCAGGGACGGAGGAGCTGCTCCCAGCCGCGGGTTTGTGTAACCTCTGTGAAGGGTGTGTGAACAGCAAGGAACCCTGCGGATAGATGTGATTGCAGGCTGTCAGCAGGAACCGCCTCCCTCTGTCCTTCTCTGCCTTTCCCTGTCACCCCAAATGCTCTGCAGTCTGCTGGAGGAGCAGGGCTGGGCCTTCAGGAGGAAGGCTGGGAGCAGAAGGGGCTCTCCACCCGCCAGGGGCTGTGCCCTGGGTGCTGCCCAGCACCTTGCAGCTCTGGATCCCCAGGCCCTGATCTTGATGGTGCAGACACAGTTTGGGGGGACCTCAGGCTTCTCCCCTGATCCCAATCCATCCATCCCACCCCACCCCCCAGACTGAGCCTGCATCTCTGCCAGTTGTGCTGGGCTCCCACCACCAAGCAGGCAGGCGGTGCCCTCCCCACCCCACAGGTGACACCGTGGGGAGGCTTCCCTGTGCAGAGGTAAATCAAGATAAGGCTTTTACATCCCTCTGCTTTGTGAGGGTACCTGGCTGAAACGTGACACTGGGGAGCCCACCTCACTCAACCTGTTTAGCTTGTTGCAGGGTCCTGCCCAGCAGGAGCGCAGCCAGCAGCTCCCTCTCTCCTTCAGCTCTTTCCTCCAGCACTCCTGAGCTCATCTCTTGCCGACTGAAAGATTCATGGACCTCATGAACTCTGCTACCAGCAGCAGGGATGAGACAGAGAGGAAAGGAGGATGGTAAGAGGATGGATGGCACTGATCAGATGAGCACTGTCCTGTGCTGGGACCCCCAGGAACACAGCAGAGCCCCAGACAAGCTTCAGGCAAGGATTTAATCTCCTCAGGGAGACAAGGGTGGCTGCAGAGAGGAGCAAGGAAGTGGAAGGTAGCTCCTCACTGCAGGAGGGACACTGAGGTGATGGAGTGGGTCAAGAGAAGGGCAACAAGGCTGGTGAGGGGTCCTGAACATAAGTCCTGTGAAAGGGAGCTGAGCTTCTGTAGTCTGGAGAAGAGGAGGCTGAGAGGAGTCCTCACTGCTCTCTACAGCTCCCTGAAAGGAGGTTGGAGACAGGTGGGGGCAGCCTCTTCTCTCAGGTAACAAGAGATAGGATGAAAGGAAGCAGCCTCAAGTTGGACCAGGGTTAGGTTCAGGCTGGATATTGGGAGCAATTTCTTCACCCAAAGGGTAATGGGGCACTGGCCCAGGCTGCCCAGGGAGGTGCTGGAGTCCCCATCCCTGCAGGTGCTCAAAAGACATCTGGATGAGGAGCTGAGGGCTGTGGCCTAGCAGCTGTGCACAGGGAGATGTTGGGCTGTGGTTGGAGTCAGGGATGTTAAGGTCTTTTCCAATCTGTGCTTGACTCTGCTGCTGGTGGGAGATCTGCAGTGCTAGGGCTCAGAGCCTGCAGCTAAATGGGGAAGCAAAAGTCAACTGGTAGATTGCACTAAGGATCTGAAGAGTGTGGCACTCCCAACATGAATGAAACTTTTGAATGGTATCCATGGGAACAAATTAAAGAGGCACTTTGGAAGCACTTAAAATAGACTCAGAACTCCAGAACAGGGCAGGGAAATTTGGCTGGTTTGTTCACCAGATAACTTGAACCCAGATGAAGATGACAGAGCCAGGCCCAGGCAGGTAAAGCCCAGGTGAGACCTAAGGTTGGCCTCCATGAGCCGCTGTGGAAGTTCTCCCCCCCTGGCTGTTAGCTGCCTGGAGAGTCACAAAGGAACTTCTGAAGAGGGAAAGTTTATAAAGGTAGCTGCTGCAGGACAGGCCCTCTGGAAAAGTTGATACCATAAAGAGGCAGAAACTCACCGAGCTAGGGAGAGAGAAACAGGAGGTCCTGAGGGAAGATAGAAACAATGATAGTGAGGGCTGGAACAGTCCTCACTGTCAGCACAGACTGGGGGAGCAGGGGGTGGAAAGCAGCCCTGAGGAGAAGGACTTGGGGGTGCTGGGGTGGGGGGAAGCTGGCCAGGAGCAGGCAGGGTGAGCTGCAGCACAGGAGGCCAAGGGCAGCCTGGGCTGCATCCAGAGCAGGGTGGCCAGAGCTGGAGAGAGAGGATCCTGCCCCTCTGCTCTGCTCTCTCAGAGCTCACCTGCAGGCCTGGGGCCAGCTCTGGAGCCCCAGCACAGGAAGGACCTGGAGCTGGAGGAGAGGGTCCAGAGGAGGCCACAAAGATGCTCAGGGGCTGGAGCAGCTCTGCTGTGGGCACAGGCTGAGGGAGCTGGGGGTGCTCAGCCTGGAGAGGAGAAGGCTCCAGGCAGAGCTCAGAGCAACCTCCCAGTAGCTGCAGGGGCTGCAGGAAGGCTGCAGAGGGACTGCAGGGCCAGGCCCAGGGCCAATGGCTGCAGAGCAGAGCAGAGCAGATTGAGCTTGGAGGGGAGGAACAAGTTGTGCAGCAGGAGGCTGCTGGAAGGCTGCAGCAGGTTGCCCAGGGAGGGGGTTGGGCTCCATCCCTGGAGCTGTGAAGGAGAGGCTGGAGAGGGCTCTGGGCAGCCTGATGCAGGGGAGGATGTCCCTGCTGAGGGCAGGGCTTGGAGTGGCTGAGCTGTGCAGCTCCCTTCCAGCCCAGAGCACTCTGTGATGCAAATGTAGGAGGCAAGTGTAAATCCAAGCACACAGGTACCGAGGAGCTGCCAATTTCCCAGCATGCAGAGAAATGCAGCAGGCAAGAATCGAAGTCACTGCTCTGTGCTTGGGAAAATACACCCAGAAAACAAATATCTAGGTGGAGGAGTGAGCAGAATATCATCCCAGGGATGTAAATCTAATCCAGGAGGCTTTCCAGCCGCTGGGAGAAGGTGGGATTTGTGTTCTGGAAAATATATTCATGTTAGTCTTTGATTATTTTCACAGTTAGCCAGAAATAGCAACTGTTAGAGAATAAAACTGCCCAGTAGGTAACCTCTGATGAGAACCTGCCAGGCATTAGGCACTGACAGAGGTAAAGGACATCAAAGAATGCACAGTTTGATTGCTCTCATTTTCAAAGGTTTGTAAAAGGGAAGGATGTAACCCATAAAGCTGTTTTGTGGCAGGGCATCCACAGTCCAGAAGTCCTCTGGAAAATAGGTTTAAAGTCGTTCAAAGGGAGCTAGAAGAGCTGAAGAGACAAATTCAGGTCTCTGTTTAATAGTACAAAATTACAGGGTGGCATCCTTGCCACTGAGAATGCTGAAACGGCACCGAGCAGGCAACTGGGGAGAAAACGACCCGGCTTTTGTCACTGCTGGTGTGACAAGCCGGAGCTCTGCGAGCGCTTATCGACGCCGGGGGGGGAGAAAAGGCCACCTCAGGTGTTAGGTTCAAAGCGTTCAGCGGCAAAGCCCTCTGCTGCCCTGAGCCGGTGCAGGTTTACGAGAGGGCAAATAAGGATCAAAGGCAAGGGCCGCGGCGAGAGGGCTGCTCGCTGCCTCCTCGCAGGTGACTGCTGCAGAGGGGTTGAGCTGGAGCAGGCAATCAGCACCCCGCCCTCCGCGGCCGTGTCTGAGGCTTCCCAAAGGGAGGCAAACGAAGGGAGACGTGGAGGAAGCAGCGCGGCGCGCAGGCAGAAGCCCTGCGAGGTCTGAGCTGAAAGGTCAGGAGGCAGCGGAGCGGTGCCGCACGCTGCGTGCCAGGCAGCTCACGGCCCTGCTGGAGGCGGGGAACCTCCACTCCGTGAGCTCGGGGCTAAACCTGACCGAGTGGAGCAGGTCCCGCGGGAGAGAGAGCTGCTGGGTGCCAGCAGAGCCGGGCACCAGCTAATGTCTACTTACTTTCCTCTGCTTAATTGGAGACTCATCAGGGTAATAAACTCCAGCACCGAGGGGGCAGCTGGGGCTGGGCATGGGCTCCAGGCGAGCCGTTGGACTCGATGGTCTCAAAGGTCTCTTCCAGCCCCAACGGTTCTGTGATTCCTTGGGGCGTGTGCAGGGAGCAGCACCCAGGGGGCAGAGGCAGCAGCAGGCTGGGGCAGCACTGAGGGTGCACAGGCACCGTGGAGGTGGTGGGCAGAGAGGTGGAGGAAGGAGAGCGAAGGGTTCACACTGACAATGTGAGCAGGAGGGGAGAGGAGGCAGCCCTGCAGGGCTTCAGGAGTGCTGGCCGTGGCACAGCAGCAGAGCCCTGCTCTGTTTGCCCCCCAGCAGGAGCTGTGCCTGGCAGGGAGTGGGAGGGAACCGAGGCAGATGGAGCGTGGCTGCCCCTGCAGCAGCCTGGCACGTCTGCCCCTTGGGCTGCTGCCCTGCTGGCACAAGGCACTTGCCAACACAAAAGCACTCAGGTGACTCCCACCCCCCTGACACGCTGGCATTGCAGGGCTGGGACACAGCAGAGCGGGTGGGGAGGGTGCTGCACGGCTCCCAGCACACCAAGCCCAGGGCTGCTCGCTCAGGAGGGTCATGGGCTCAGCCTTCCATCAGTGGTGCTGACGGAAGAGGCTCTTTGCAGTTTTCCACACAGGACTTGATCCCTGCAGCTGCTGGGACACCCTTGGCCCACTGGTGTCAGCCTCCTGGCTGGTGTCTGAGAAACCTCCTCGAGTGCTCCCTTGGGGGACCCTTGTGGACCCCTGGGGCTGCTGAGCGTGCTGCACCCCTGGGGTGTGCCTCTGCTCCTGCACTGCCACAGCCTGAGCCTCGGGTTCCTCACCACGTTTTCCTGGCACCAGGAGGGGACTGGGTGTCATGAGGGGTGCTGTGGTGGCCACTGTGGCACCAGCCTGTGGCATAAGTGCCAAAAAAGGCAGAGAGGACCTCAGGGCTGCAGCCTGAGGCTGCTGGTATCAGGCAGAGGGTGTTGGAGTGAGGAGAGGTGAAGGCACCTGGGTTAGTGCACTCCTGGGTAAGTGCTGCCTGCCAGGGGACAGCCTGTGGGGCTTCTGCAAAGGGCAGTCCTGCTCCACAGCCCCCTGGAGCCCCTCAGAGCTGCCAGACACACGTGAGTCACTGCAATCTGTTCATGTCATCTGCTGGGGTTTCCAAAGGGTTTCCATTAAGCCTCTTGCCAAAAGTTCGTAGGGAAAGCAAGCAGCCAGGGGCTGGGAGGGAAGCTCCTTGTGCTAATTGCCTCTGAGATGGCAGCAGAGGAGGAGTAAGCAGCAAGTGCTGTAAGCAGAGTGAGGTCACCAGCCAGCCCTGTAGGGTCTGAGCTGGGACCTATCCTCTTCAACAGAGCCAGAAATGGAGCAGGGAGGTGACAGGAGGCACACGGGGGAAGACAGCCACAACCTCTCTTGCCAGCAGCAAGCTGGCTGCTCACTGCCTTCTCCCGCAGCCACACCAAGGCCACCAGATGAAACTCCTGTGGGTTTCAGGGCCAGGTTTCAGGGAGATGAGCTGTGGAGAGGATTCTGTGGCTACACAAAGCCCACAGGGAGTCAGGTGAAGCCTGGAGAAGTTCTTGGGAGAGAGGTCTGAGAATGCAACACACAGAGGGAAACCTATGGAAATGAAAGGAGTTGGGAAGTCAAAGAATCGGTCTGGGTTAGAAAAGACCTCCAAGACTGAGTCCAACCACCAGCCTCAGACCACCATGGCCACCAACCCTGTCCCCAGGTGCCTTGGCCACAGGTTTCTTGAACACCTCCAGGGATGGGGACTCCAGCACCTCCCTGGGCAGCCTCTGCCAGCCCCTGACCACTCTTGCAGGAAGGAAAATTTCCCTGAAATCCAAATCCAAGTCTTCAGTAAAGATCTCTCTGGCCCAGTGCAGTTCCCCCCAGCCTCCTTTCTGCCATGAAGGCCCTTGGTGGGTGTGGTGGGTTGAAAAGTCCCCCAGCAGGGCTGTGCCAGGCCAGCTCAGCTGGAAGCAGATGGAGCTGCATTTGCAAGCAAAACTAAATCTAAATGAAACACAACAAACGTGTAGCAAACACACAGCATTCACAGGGGTTTGCAGTTGACAGCCAGCACGAGAAGCACCCTGGACAAAACCAGGGGAGCTAATAGCTTCCCCCTGCTCCCTGCCCCCCGTCCCTCTACCCCCCTGTACACAGGACAAGAGCAAGAGCAGAGAGCTGTTTTGTTAGTACTTAGCCAAGGGCAGCAAAGAGCCAGCAGAAACCCCAGGCAGAGCCAGGGAGTGAAGAGAGGAAAAGTTAACCTGCCCAGCCAGCTGATGTCTGTAATCTCTCCAGTGGACTGCTTAGAACTTAGCATTGCTTTCCTTTTGACACCCAGTGGGGATTTATTTACATTCTACCACTCTCTGCTCAAGATCTGTGGAAAATTTTCCAGGCAAAGCCTGAAACTCCCACAGCAAGGCCACAGCAGGGCCACAGCAGGGCCTAGAGGAGCTGGAGGGGCTGCTGGAGGGGAGCAGCAGGAGCTGCACGGCCACCATGGGTGCTCCAGCCCCGGGAGGCACAGTCTCACAGTCTCACAGCATCACCAAGGTTGGAAGAGACCTCAAAGATCACCAGGTCCAACCTGGCACCACAGACCCCATGACCAGACCATGGCACCAAGTGCCACATCCAATCCCCTCTTGAACACCTCCAGGGACGGTGACTCCACCACCTCCCTGGGCAGCACAGCCCAAGGGCTAATGACTCTCTCGGTGAAGAACTTTCTCCTCACCTCCAGCCTGAACCTCCCCTGGCACAGCTTGAGACTGTGTCCTCTTGTTCTGGGGCTGGGTGCTAGAGAGAAGAGGCCAACCCCTTCCCGGCTACAACCTCCCTGCAGGAGTTGCAGAGAGCAATGAGGTCTTCCCTGAGCCTCCTCTGCTCCAGGCTAAGCAACCCCAGCTCCCTCAGCCTCTCCTCCCAGGGCTGTGCTCCAGACCCCTCCCCAGCCTTGTTGCCCTTCTCTGGACACCTTCAAGTCTCTCAATGTCCTTCCTAACCTGAGGAGCCCAGAGCTGGACACAGGACTCCAGGTGTGGCCTAACCAAAGCAGAGTACAGGGGCACAATGAGCTCCCTGCTCCTGCTGGCCACACTGCTCCTGATGCAGGCCAGGATGCCCTTGGCCTCCTTGCCCCCCTGGGCACACTGCTGGCTCCTGTTCAGGCAGCTGTCAATCAGCACCCCCAGGTCCCTCTCTGCCTGGCAGCTCTCAGCCCCTCTGCCCCCAGCCTGTAGCTCTGCCTGGGGTTGCTGTGGCCAAAGTGCAGCCCCTGGCACTTGGACTTGTTGAATGCCATCCTGTTGGCCTCTGCCCATCTGTCCAGTCGGTCGAGGTCCTGCTGCAGGGCCCTCCTGCCCTCTAACTGACCAACAACTGCTCCTAGTAATCAGAGCAGCCTCCCACCTTGGGCTAGAGAGGCAGGGATGTGCCAGGCTGGCTCTGTGCCGAGCACATTGCTCAGCAGGCATAGGGGGGAGGACACGAATCAGCTCCTGATTTACTTAGGAGGAGACTTCTTATCAATTGGTTTTTAACGTGGAGTCGATTTCCAGGACCACTGTCCCGATGCCTCTGCGGTAAGTGATCTGTGTGGCTCTTGAGTCAAAGAGGGTTTCCCTTCCTTTCAGGCCAGCTAAAGCGTGCTCTCTAAGTGGATGCTGCGGCTAATGAGGTGTTAAGTGTGAAGAGAATCACAAGCACTTGAGGGCAGAGCCAGCGGCTGCTGAAATCAACAACCAACACCAAGGTTCTCCTCAAACTCCAGGAGCAACTTCAGCCAGAGAAACTGTCCCAGGGGCAGGACCAGGAAGAAAGCTTGGGAATACAGCCACAACGCCATGGCTGTGTGGCATGGGACACTGTGTCCTGTGCCTGCCTCTGTGCCCTGTCCTGGGGAGCCTGGGACGAGCTGTGCTTGGAGACAGCACAGCTGGGAACAGCCTCTGGAGCCCTGAAATCATAGAATCAACAAGGTTGGAAAAGACCTCAAGGATCACCAAGTCCAAGCTGCCACCCAACACCTCCTGACTACTAACCCATGGCTCCAAGTGCCACATCCAAGCCCCTCTTGAACACCTCCAGGGATGGGGACTCCACCACCTCCCTGGGCAGCACATCCCAAGGGCCAATGACTCTCTCTGGGAAGAACTTTCTCCTCACCTCCAGCCTGAACTTCCCCTGGCACAGCTTGAGACTGTGTCCTCTTGTTCTGGTGCCGTTTGCCTGGGAGAAGAGACCAACAGTTTGCCACAGTTTGCTTCAGAAATGCCCCCAGGAGATGTAGTGGATTGTGCCAGGGAGGTTCAGCACAGGCACCTGCTGCCCAGGGAGAAGAGAGGCTTGGCTGGGACTGAGCCACACACCTTGCTTGGTCATCAGCCTGGAAGGCAAATTCATCATCTGCCAACTTTGCTTGCCCAAAAGCCCAGCTGCAGCCAGGCTCAGCAGCTCTGTCCCTCAGCAGCAGAGGGCATCTGTCCCCTCCACCCTGCCACAGCGCTGCCTGTTTGCCTCTACTGGCAGTCCGGGACCAGCGAGGCCTGGCACCGCCTGGCACCACCAAGGCAAGGGCAATGCAAATGGCACACACTGGGCTTTGCAGTGACCTTGGTCCTGAGGACACTTCCACCACACAGAGCCACAGAACCATGAGGGTCTTTCCTGGAAGGGGTCTCCTGAACCTCACACCATGGTCGCAGGCTCAGCTGGCACATCAGGTGGGCACCAAGGTTAGGGAGGGAGGCCGTGAGGAGGCTGAAGGAGGCAGAAGGGGCAGAGCAGTGTGCAGGTCCTACAGATGCAGTGTCAGCACACGGGTGGCTCAGCATGGGACTCAAGCATGGTAGGTGAGGGTCAGAAAGATGCAGGAGAGACGCAGCAGATCGCCTCAAAACCACCTTTGAGAGAGACCCTGTGTGGCAGGGTGAGTGAGTGCCTTTCTTAAAGGCACAGCCTAAAACGGTCACCCCCTGCTGGGTGGACATCACCAAGCGATGCTGAGAGCTCACAGTACCCCTGTGGGGTAGATGACGGTGGGGCACCATCAGCTTCAAGCCTCATTCGAGGGCTGCAGCAACCAGAGGAAACCTGGGGATGCAGGACATGCCCTGGAGAGTTTCCAGGACTTGGCCAAGCACAGCCAGCTCCACCCTGGTCCTGCTGCAAGCAGGAGGCTGGGCCACAGCCCTTGCACAGGTTCCCACCACCACCTCAGGGCTGGCACCCGTCTGATGCTGGGGTTGCAGCAGGAGAGGGAGCAGCTCTTCAAGAGCACCCCAACCTCTTGCTGCCCCACTGCTGCGGGTGGATAAAGACCCTCCCCCCGAGCAGGACAGGCCCCCCCGGGCAGCTAGGACACAAAAACTGGGAAAGCCTCCAGCAGCAGGACCCTCGCTGCCACCGCAGCGCTGGAGAGCTCTTGGCATGGGTTGAAAGAGGTCACCGGTGGATGGAGCCCTGGAAACAACACGAGGCTGGCGGGAAGCCAGAGCCTCTTGCAGCGCTGGGGTTTATCTTCAAAAATAACAGGGACAGCAGCTCCCACTTTGCTGGCAAATACCTGCCGGGTGCTGGGACCCTGCATCCCGAGGTGCCTGCCAGCGCCGGGCATCCCCCGGAGCCTTATCTGCCCGGGGGGATTACGCTGCGACCGCCGCTGGCTGGGCTTGTATATTAACAGGATGTGCTCGGCTGGTTGACAGGAAGCAATAAAGTAATTTGAAGGAGACCGAGGGAGAGTTGTGCGAGTTCCTGCGGCTCTGCTAAATCCCGGCTCTAGATAAGCAGCCGGCGCGGCCCCGGCGCCGCGGAGCTGCCAACAGCGGCTCGGCCGTGCCAGAAACCTCCGGGAGCTGCCTCCAGCCCAGCTCCAGCTCCAGCGTGGCGTGGAAACCAGCGGGACTGCAACTGCAGCTCTCCCAGTCCCTGCGGGGGCTCTGGTCCCGGGGTGGGCAGGTTGTGGTGGGTCCTGCCGCTTGTCACCCCGGCTCGGCACGGCTGCGTGCGTGGGGAGCATCGCGCAGCAGCTGGGACACCCCAGGGCTTGCTTGCAGGAGCCCGGCCCACAGACCTTTCAGGGGCTCTGGGAAGGAGCTGCTCCTCCCAGCAGGTCCAGGCCTGGAGGAGGAGGGGGAGGAGAGCCAGGACCAGAAATGCTGCAACTGCGAGACAGGAGGCTGCGGGAGCGGTGGGGTGAAGGGCGAGGCGGAGGCTGCCTGCACCGGCGAGGGGAGCGAGGGGAAGCCGCCGCAAACATCGAGCACTGCACCTCCAGCGTCCGGCACAGGCTGGGGAACGCTGCTGGGCTCCGGCCCCGGGAAGCAGTGCCCGCTGCGTGTGCCAGCGAGCACAGCCCCGGGCACGCCGGCTCCCGCCCAGCTTCCCACGTCCTGCTGGAGTCGGGCAGCCAAAAGGCAGCAGCGTCCCGTAGAGGCTTTGCTGGCCTCCAGGAGGGGACACTCGCAGGCCTCCAGGAAGGGGCATTTGCAGGTCTCTGATGCCATCTCTGATCCCTTCAATCAGGGCTATACTTGGACACTCCGTGTGGCTGCCCAAGGAGCTCACTGCCACAGAGGATGTGCTGCACGACCTGCAGAGGTCTGTCTGTGTTTGGTGGAGGCTGAAGACACTCAAAGTGCTCCCTTCAGAGCAACAGAAGTAAAAATGCCACCTTCCACCATAGGCAGACCCTAGTCTTGGACCTTCTTTCCGTGTGGGCTGACAGGCAGGACACTTCCCTTGGCAATGGATGACACCAAAACCTGAATCTCACCCTGAGGCACTAAGTTGCCCCTCTCAGAGAGGGCCTCCTGGTGCACAGAGCACCAGCCCAGTGTGGATGAGGCTGAAGCACCACCAAAGTTCTCACAGTCCTGCAAAGGATGCTTCCCTGGAAGCTGAAGGCATGATGCAGTTAGAGATCTACATGCACTGGAGAGTAAGTCCCTGATGGTGCTGATCATGAGCTTGTGGAGTGCATTTCATGAGGCACCACGAGCCCTAACCTGCTGAGGAGGCAGTGGTGAAGGGAATGAGGGTGGAAGAAATGGTCAGACAGAAACAGTGAGGCAGGGTCACAGCCACAGGTCTCACTCCCTCCCTGATCAGTGCTTGCTGGGAGGATGGAGCAAAACTGGAAGTGGGGAGATTGAGATTGGCTGTGAGGAAGAAGTTGTTGCCCAGGAGGGTGGTGAGAGCCTGGCACAGGCTGCCCAGGGAGGTGGTGGCAGCCTCCTGCCTGGAGGTGTTTGCAGCCAGGCTGGAGGTGGCTGTGAGCAACCTGCTGGGGTGTGAGGTGTAGTTGGAACTGGCTGAGCCTTGAGCTCCCTTCCAAGCCTGACAGTTCTGTGATTCTATGATCTGGTCCAGCAGAGAGGATCTTCACATTGTGGTAGGGTGACCTAAACCGGTCACACACATGAACCTGGCCCTGCACCATCCCTGTTGGCACTTGTGAGCCCCCAGCATGGTGCAGCTCCTGCCTGTTCTGGCTTCCCCATTTGCAGCCCAAGTCTTGAGGAAATGTAAAGTTTCCCTCCTGGTCAGTGACTTCCAGAAGCTTTGGTGCCAAGGGAGAGCTCCTCCCCAGCAGCTGCTCAGCACCATGCAGAGCAGCAGGTCACAGTGCTGGGGAGATGTTAGAGCCTCAAAGTGTTCTCAAATTTAAGGCAAGTGCAGGCTCAGCAGGGCTCCTGGAGAAAGTCTCTGCTACACTGGCCAGGAGATGAGAGGAAGTGGTTGTAAGTACAGCCCAGGGGCTGAAAGGCAGCAGTGGGGCAAAAGGAGTGGAGAGCTGCAGGTCAGTGGTGACCTGCCTGGGACTCAGGAACTGTGACCATCAAGGCCACCAGTGCAGCCTGGCACGAGAGCTGGGTGCTGTGGCCTGTGTGCATGGAAGGCTCTCAAGCCACTTGCTGGCACCTGGTGATGTCCAGGGCACAGTCCTCAGCCCTCAGCCCATCAGCACAGTTCTCCACTCACATGAGCTGCCTGAGCTTCAGCAGAGCAGTGGGCATGCAAAGGACCCAGAGGGCAGCAGAGCTGCTGGAGTCTTTCCCTCCCTGCACGTCCCTCAGCACTCCTGGTTCAGTGGACATTTATCTGCCAGGTCTCTCCCACCTTCACTGAGAGCTGGGAGAAAAGCAAACAACTTCATCTCTCTGACTGCAGCCCTTGGTGTCCCTGTTCTGGTTGGAGGCATCAGTCACAGCCTGGCTGCGCAGCTCCACGGAGGCAGCAGGGCAGAGGCCTGGCAAAGCAGCTCCTGTGTGACTGGGGGGCACCTCCCCTGCCAGGACACAGCCTGCTCTGCATGGGAACTTCACTGAGTGGGGCTGAAGGAAGAGCTTGGAGTGCTTCCCAGCTTTAGGAGCTTTTGGACCACCTCTAGGAAGAAAGGAGGTCTGGGACCATAGGTAGGAATGTTCAACCTTTGCTGCCTCCTTTAGCCTTGCAGTGAGCAGCTTCAGCTGGGGCAGGAGGAGCTCCTAGGGCTGGCTCAGCTCCTTCCTCTGGCAGCAGGGCCAGGGGAGCAAACTGGGGGCTGTGGCCTCTTCTTAGAATCACAGAATCCTTTTGGTTGGGAAGGATCTTTCAGATCACTGAGTCCAACCGTCCTCTAACGCTGCCGAGGCTGAACCATGGCCCTCAGCACCACATCTCTGCCTCCTGTAAACCCTTCCAGGGATGAGGATCCAAGCACCTCCCTGGGCAGCCTGGGCCAGTGCCTGAGAACCCTTTCAGTCAAGATTTTTCTTCCAGTGTCCAAACTAAACCTCCTGGAGTGCAACTTGAGGCCATTTCCTCTCGTCCTATCACTTGTTACTAGGGAGAACAGACCAACCCCCACCTGGCTCCAGCCTCCTTTCAGGAAGTTGTAGAGAGCCAGAGGTCTCCCCTCAGCCTTCACAAGCGGTGTTGTCATGCATTCACACACTGCCTGCATCCCTGAACTGGAAAGCAGGGATGCCACCTCCTCCTGTGCTGGCCCATGGCTTAGGGGAGCTCTCAGAGCTGATGAACTGCAAAGGCATCTTCCATGGATCAGCAGCTTCCACCAGTTCAGTGTGTGGCAGGGAGGAGCTGTGCCCAAGCTGTGGGTTTGGCTCTCTGTCTTCACTTCCTTCACTTCACTGTTCCCACTGCTCTGAGACTGGATCCCCTGTACAAGGAGTCACCAAGTGATGTTCTTGGACCCCTCCTCCCTCCCACACACCTCCCACGAGGTTGGGAATAGCCAGGCAGGACAAACACAACTTGTTCTGCCCGTGGGAGAACCGCTCCAGCTGGCTCTGCCAAATGCACCCAGGCCAGCCACAGCTCCAAGTTATCTGCTGCTGGTGTTCAGCAGCTAAATGGAGCCTACCTGGGAGCCCTCCCACACACCTCTCCTTCCCCAGTTTGAATGCTCTGTGCAGTGCCAGCTGGATGAGCACAGAGGTAGCCCTCAGAGCCTGAGAGGTGGCACTCGGGTGATGTGTTGCTCAGTCCTCCCCATCACAGCCCCCAGCAGACAGGTGTGGGTGGCCTGTGGTGCCCTCCTGAGTGGTTGTTTATCCTTCACCTTCCTTATCTCCTTCAGCCTGTCGCTGTTTGTGTCTCACACTGTCTCACCCTGGAGAGCCAGGCACAGACTGTCTGACCTTCATCACCAGCTTGGCACCAGGACTCAACCAACCTGCTCATGAGTCATTTCTGCATGCAGCAGAGAACAGCACCCTCCACATAACAGCTGTGCCCACTGGTAACCACCTCTGATCTGTGGGGCTCCCCAGCTTGGAAGCAGTGGCACCACTTCACCCCTGCATGCTTTCCTCACCCACATGCTTGAAAGCCTCAGGGCCTGCAGGGACAGGACCAGGGACAATGGCTTCAAACTAGGACAGAGCAGATTGAGACTGGATGTGAGGAACAAGTTCTTTACTATGAGGGTGGTGGAACACTGCAGCAGGTTGCCCAGGGAGGTGGTTGGGGCCCATCCCTGGAGCTATTGAAGGTGAGGCTGGAGAGGGCTCTGGGCAGCCTGATGCAGTGGAGGATGTCCCTGCTGAGGGCAGGGGTTGGACTGGATGAGCTTTGGAGGTCCCTTCGAGCCCAGAGCATTCTGTGGTTCTATGATTCTATGACCATGACCCTGATGGAACTGCCCAAAGCAGCCACATCCAGCCTCAGCCCCACTCCTGCTCACATCTCTGCTCCACTGCCTCCTGAAGAGACCTGGGGCACCCTGATCCTCTTTGCTTCTCCAGCACTTTTTCCTCCTTCCCTGACATCCCCACCCAGCTGCAGGAAAGAGGTTCTCCCAGTGCATGACCCAACCACATCACAGCAGAACTGGAAGGGCTCCTGGAGCGCTGGCTCCAGGCCACCAGAGAGGAAGGACCACTCCCTGGACTGGACTGCTGCCAGGCTAGAAAGAGACAGAAGCTGCCTTGGCTGCAGTGATGAAATGCTCAGCCCAGAGAGCACATCACAGCTTCCCCACGCTCCCCACGCTGCTGCACTGTGGGCAAGCCACTGGCCTCACCAGCCAGGCACCATCAGTCCTCCTCCCCACGAGACACTGAAGGCCTCAGCTGGGCTTAGGCTGTTTGGGCTTTGTTCCCTGCCTTGCTTTCCAGAAACACTCAGGAGCTGCTGGCCCAGGTCTGAGCACCTGAGCCTGGGGAAGCAGAGAGCAAATCCCTGCTGCAGACTGACTCAGTTTAGACACATTAGTCACCAGTGTACAGCACAGGGAGAGCTGAGGCTGCAGGAAAAAGGAGAGGTCCAAAGAGTGCAAACCCATGGGAGAGGACACCCAGCAGTGGGTAGCAGAGTGTGGTTTTTGCTGACTGCTTCTACAGAGGGACAGATGGTTCCTCCAGACAGAACTCGGTGTCTCTGGCTGTCCCCTGTCCTGGTGAGAAACTCCAGGCCTGTCAGCTTTGCTAGGTCTCCATGGGCACTGGGACCCCCAGGGAAATAAAGCCTCAGAGCTGCCTTGACTGCCATGGGGATTCCCTTCCCTGCCTGGGTGCCTGGTGCCAGGCTCTGGAAGCTGCTGCCCACTGCCTGCTGCGGCCCCACACGTGGGTCCTGTGGTCCCCACAACTGCTGGCTTCGAAGGTGCCTCAGGCAGCTGCTTGCACCCTGCCAGCAGGGTGCTGGAACCCATCCTTCTGACCTCCTCTGCATGAACCACGCCACTGCTTTGTGCTCTGAGAGATGTGCGGTGCTGGGAGCCCTGGAGGCTGCCCAGAGCCCTGCGAGGCTCCCCGGTGCTCCAGGAGCTGGGCAGCAGGGACACAATGGCCCAGCAGGGCTCGGCTTGCAGGGCACCAAGCAGCGCCAGGAGCACATCGGCTTCCCAGGGGCCAGGTCACCCCCACCCTCCTGCAGTCCCCACCACTCACGGCCCCATGAAACTCATGGAGGGTGTTGCTCTGTGCCCAAGGACCCAGCATCACCTACGTGCAGAGGCACCAGGCTCCTGCCTTGCCAACCTCCCCCCTCCAAGCCCCGCCACCGTCTCATCCCTGGGGGCCAAGGGGGGTCCGGCACTCACACAGCCCATGCCAAATCTGCCTCCCCCTCCCCCCACAAGCGAGACCCCCTCCCCGCAGCGCCGGCAGAGCCGCATTTACTGCCAGGCTCCGCACCGCCACGGCAGCGCCTTTCTTCCTTTTCATCCCTTTCTCCCTCCCTGAATGCGCTTTGCTTGCTTTGGCGGCGGGGCAGGGAGAGCCTCTCTCCCCCCCTCGCTCCCGGGGATCCCCCCCGGCAGATGGGGCCGGGGTCTGAATGCGCACACAGCGAAGCCCCTAAGAGGATTTGCTGTCGCCCCTTTCACGGCGAGCCTTTGTGTGCTGCTGCGCTGCGGTGGGACGCCCCCGAGCTCTCCCCCGGCTCCTCTCTCTTGCACTCCAGAAGAAAAGAAAGTGCCCATAAAGGCCTCGTTTGTCCGGCTCGGCTGAGGGGACCCTGCTGCTGTAGGTGCCGCGGGTCCCGGCGGGACAGCGTCGCCCCCTTTGAGGCAGGGTGACGTGAGGCTCCCTCCCGGGAGGGTCCGAGCGGGGCGGCTTAGCCAGGCGCTGGGAAAGAAAAAGGTTTCAGTTGCATTTCAATGTCCATTGAAGCCTCAATCCCCGGCCCTGCTTTCTGCGGGGGCTCCGCAGACAGACAAAGCAGCGGGGCACAGGCTGGGAAGATGCTGCGCGGCCGGCGGTGGAAGGGGGACCTGACGCCCCCTGCCCAGCGCGCAGCCGGGGGCGCGGCGGGGCCGGCGCTGTCGCTTTCGCCGTGACATCTAGCGGCAAAGCCGGGGAAGGGGCAAGATGTCGGCCGCCCCCCGCTGCGGCGTTTGGCCCTTTGCATGGCCGCAGACAGCCCCCGGCCGGCTGCGGAGCAACCCCGAGCTGCGCGGCGGCCTCTGCAGCCCGCCCCGACCCCTCTGCCTCCTCCCGGGCGCTCGGGGCCCCCAGCACGGTCCCGGGCTGCAGAGGGAAGCCTGCCTAGCGCCCTCCCCTCCCGCTCTGGCTCCGGCATGTGCCGAGCCTCTCCTGCCGGCCGCTCGCAGGCAGCCCGCTGGCCGCTGGGGCAGCCGGGGATAAACTCCCAGCCCAGGGCAGTGCCTGCGCCGTGCCTCAGAGCAGAGAAACATTGCAGCGGCCGGGGCAGAAGTGACCCTGCACCGCGGAACGTGGCTCTGAGGAGGCTTGCAGGGCATCGCACCCCAGCTAAGGAGGGCTCTGAGCTTGCGTGGTCCTGGCGGGGGTGGCACACTCGCGGGGACCGAGTGCCCAGAAGGCAGCAGTGTGCTGGCCTACACCCAAAGCAGCCTGGCCAGCAGGGCAGGGGAGGGGATTCTGCCCCTCTGCTCTTGTGAGACCTCCCCTGCAGTACTGTGTTCATCTCTGGAGTCTTCAACGCAGGAGTGACATGAGCCTCTTGGAGAGAGTCCAGGGGCAGCCACAAAGATGATCAGAGGCTGGAGAACCTCTCCTGTAGGGACAGGCTGAGAGAGCTGGAACTGGTTAGCCTGGAGAAGGCTCCAGGGAGACCTTAGAGCAGGCTTCCAGTACACGAAGGAGCTGCAGGAGAGAACTGCTTAGAAGGGCCTTGGGGACAGGATCACAGAATGTTAGGGACTGGAAAGGACCTCTGGAGCTCATCCAGTCCAACCCCCCTGCCAGAGGAGGGTCACCCAGGGCAGGTCACACAGGAACACATCCAGGTGGGTTCTGAATGACTCTGGAGCAGGAGACTCCACAACCTCTGTGGGCAGCCTGCTCCAGGGCTCCAGCACTCTCACCACACAGAAGTGTCTCCTCACATTGAAGTGGAACTTCCTGGGTGCCAGCTTGTGCCTGTTGTTCCTTGTCTTGTCACTGGGCACCACCAAACAGAGCCTGGCCCTTTACCCTGACCCCCACCCCTCAGATATTGATAGACATTGATCAGATCCTCTCTCAGCCTTCTCCTCCCCAGGGCTCTCAGCCTTTCTCCACAGCAGAGATGTTCAAGTCCCCAAGTCATCCTCATAGCCTCCACTGGTCTCTGTCTCTCTTGAACTGGGGAGCCCAGAACTGGACACAGCATTCCAGGTGTGGTCCCAGCAGTGCAGAGTAGAGGAGATGAACCTCCCCAGCCCTGCTGGACTCTCTTCTTGCTGCCCCCCAGGACCCCCCTGGCTCTCTGCCCCCCAGGGCACATTGCTGTCCCGTGCAGAACTTGCTGCCCACCAGCACCCCAAGGTCCTTCTCCATGCTGCTGCTTCCCAGCAGGGCCACCCCCAGTCTGTCCTGGTGCCTGGGGTTGTTCCTGCCCAGATGCAGGACTCTGACCTCGTCCTTGCTGAGCCTCATGAGGTTCTCCTTCAGCCAGCTCTCAGCCTGCCCAGACCTCTTGGATGGCAGCACAGCCTGAGGGGTGTCAGCCCCCCCCGGTTTGGTATCATCAGTGAACCTGCTGAGGGCCCACTCTGTCCCCTCCTTGAGGTCATTGATGAGGACACTGAACAGCACTGACCCCTGGGGAACACCACTGGGCACAGGCTGCCAACTGGACTCTGTGCCACTGATCACAACCCTCTGAACTCTTCTGCTGAGCCGATTTCCAGCCCACCTCAGGGTCCAGCCACTCACTGTTCCTGAGTTTGCCTATCAGGATGTTATGGGAGATGGTATCCAAAGCCTTGCTGAGGTCAAGCTGTAGCTACTGCTCTCCCTTCACCGACCCCTTTGGTCCTGCCTCTGTAGAGGGCTATCAGATGAGTCAAGCAAGATTTCCCCTTGGTGAGTCCACGCTGGCTGCTCTTGAGGACCCTCTTTTCTTTCATGTGGTCAGGGATGGCCTCCAGCACGAGGTGCTCCATCACCTTTCCAGGCGTGGAGGTGAGGCTGACTGCTACGTTTCCTGAGTTGCCTTCTTGCCCTTTCTGAAGGCTGCAGTGACATTGGCCCTCTGCCACTCCTCAGGCACCTCTCCTCTTCTCTGTGAGCTTTCAAACATGGAGAGGCACAGCACACTCAGCAGCTCCCTCAGCACTCGTGGGGGCACCCAGCAGGGCCCATGGAGCTGTGTGGGTTCATTCCATCCAAGCCATCTCAAACCCAGTCCACACTGACCAGTGCAGAGCCTTCCTCCCCCCGGTTCTGCTCTGTCACCCCCAGTGTCTGGGATTCCTAAGGGCTGTTCTGAGAGGTTAAGGCTGAAGCAGTGAAGCCCTTCAGGAATTCCACCATCTCTGCATCCTCTGCCCCAGGGCTTCCCCCTCCCTGTGTGCTGGATCCACTTTCCCCCTGCTGTTGATGGGTTTCAAGAAGTCCTTCTTGGTGTCTTTCACCTCCCTAGCCAGGTTTAGCTCCAAGATGAGGGCAAGGGTCTGAAACTGGAGCAGGGGAGATTTAGGCTGGGCATTAGGAGAAAGTTCTGCACCATGAGGGTGGTGAGGCCCTGGAACAGGCTGCCCAGGAAGGTGGTGGAGGCCCCAGCCCTGGAGACATTCAAGGTCGAACTTGCTGTGTCTCTGGGCAGCCTGCTCCAGCTGGAGGTGTCCCTGCTGCCTGCAGGGGTTGGACAAGATGCCCTTGGAGGATCCCTTCCAGCCCAATGCAGTCTTGGCTCTGAGAGAAACAGCTCCAGCTGCTCACTGTTTGACCAAAGGGTGTGAAGGTGTCACCAAGAGCTCCAGCACCTCAGCAGATGGGGAACACCCACCCTGAGAGCACAGGCTGGAGGGGTTGATCATTCAAGTCTCCACTGCAGAGTTTCAGTGCCATTTCTGACTCCTTACTGCACAGCTAAGGGTGCCCCTTGCTCCACCATGGGCTGCTGACAGCTGATGGATGTTGTCCCAAGCCAGGAGGGACCACTGACCCTAAACCTTCTTCTGCACAGCCTTCCTCCTGCAGCAGATGGCCTTGCCTTGGCTCACAAGGCGTGCAGGCAGGTGAGCCCACACAGTGTGAGGCAATCACTTGCTGCTGGCCACCCAGTTTGCCCCAGGAGGCCACCCAGGGCTGGGCAGGGCCAGCTGATCCCTGCCTGCCTCCAGGGAGCTCTTCTGTGTGCAGGGCCAGTGCCCAGGGCGAGGAGCACTGCACCCAGCGTGGCCCACACTCTGCCCTGCATCCTGCAGGCAGCTGGTGGCACTGGCAGGACCACCTCAGTGCTAGGCAGGGCTCTGGTCCCATCACAGGAGCAGGATCCAGGTCTCCCTGGGCGCTGGAGACATCCCACAGCTGAAACTTGCTCCTGCTAGCTGGGGAGCCCGCAGGAGCCAAGCCCCTGCACAAACCCCTCCCGTTCCGAGGGCCTGGCCCCACAGCCGGCGCCCCTGGCCGTCGGCAGGCTGCAGGGCCGGGTCCCCGTGCCGGGGGCCGTGCGGGGCTGCGCAGGGCTGCCTGGCGCCGCCGCTGCCCCGCCGTGCCCGTGCCCGTCTCCTTGGCGACTGCACATGCCAGCGGCCCCAGACAAAAGCTCTCCTGGCACATAATGGGAACAGAAGGGAGTGCTGGGCAGCAGCAGCCAGCCCTTGGGGAGCTGCTTTCCGAGCCCTGGCCTAGGGCTCCAGCCCCAGCTCTTGCCAGGACTGCAGGCTCTCAGGCAATGCCCATCCCCAGACCAGGTGGCTGCTCCAGGGCTGTGCCCACGCACACTGCAGGCATTTCCCTGGGGACCCTCCTGCAGTGCAGCAGCTCTGGTGGGGCTGCACATGGCTGGGGACTCCCAGAGATCTTGTTTGCCTTTCTGTTCTTTGATTCTCTGGGTGTAAATGCAAGATCTGCGGCCCCAGGAGCTGCTGCGAGCAAGCCGGGGCTCCTCCACCCTGCAGGCTGCCAGCCTGCCCTGGTGCCTTGTGTCAGGTTGCAGTGGGCTGCTGGTGGTGCCCATGCCTGTGCCATGCCCTGGCTCGAATCATGTGAGGCACAAGGCCACCTGTGTGACCAGGATGGGGCTTGGGGCTTACTGAGAATTTCTTCCTCATCTCCAGTCTCAATCTGCCCTCTCCCAGCTCAGAGCCATTGTTCCTCATCCTGCCACTCCCAGCCCTTGTCCAAAGTCCCTCCCCAGCTCTCTTGGAGCCCTTCAGGTACCAGAAGGCTGCTCTGAGGTCTCCCTGGAGCCTTCTCCTCTCCAGGATGAACAGCCCCAGCTCTCCCAGCCTGTCCCCACAGGGGAGGTTCTGCAGCCTCTGATCACCTTTGTGACCTCCTCTGAAGCCTCTCCAGCAGCTCCAGGTCCTTCTTGTGCTGGGGGCCCCAGAGCTGGAGGCAGTGCTGCAGGTGGGGTCAGAACAGAGCAGAGCAGAGGGTCAGAATCCCCTCCCTGTGCTGCTGCCATGCTTCTGATGCAGCCCAGCACAGGGCTGGCTGTGGGCTGCCAGGGGCTATTGCTGGCTCCTGGGGAGTCTGTCACCAACTGACATCCCCAAGGCCTTCTCCTTGAGCCATTCTCTGCCCAGACTGTAAGTGTCTGTGGGATTGCCTCAGCACAGCCCTAGGGCAGCGTGGGGCTGTGTCAGGCCTGTGCTGTCACCTCTCCAGCAGTGATTTGGGGTTCCCCCAGCAGCCTGCTGCTGCCTCACTGCTTCGGGATCACATGGAGCCTGCGTGCATGGGGGAGGTGCACGTCCCAGGGGGCTGTGGACACACACTGGGACAAGAAGGACCAAGCCATGCTTCCCCAGGCCCCTCCTGCACCCCTCCTGCTGCTGCTGCAGGCTCAGGAGCAGGCTGGGAGCTGCTGCTGGGCTGCAGCAGGGAGGGAGGCAGTGGGAAGCGGAGCGGAAGGAGCCGAGCCCGACGTGGAGGAGAGATGTGCCTGGAGCTGCGTGGGGCCTGGCTTCCCAGGCTTCCCACCCCACCCCACTTGCCCTGCCACACTGTAGGTCTGAGAGACCTCCCACAAAGGGGGAAGCAGCTCCCAGAACCCAGGACCATGGACCCAGGAGGCAAAAGCTGCAGAGGGACAAAGCATTGGGCCCAAGGAACCTCCTGAAGAGGAACAGGGCAAAGTGCAAGGTCCTGCCCCTGGGCTGGGGCAGTCCCAAGCACAGCTCCAGGCTGGGTGGGCTGAGAGCAGCCCTGCAGAGGAGGACTTGGGGGTGCTGGTGGATGAGGAGCTTGATGTCAGCTGGCAGCCCAGAGCCAGCCCTGTGCTGGGCTGCATCAGAAGCATGGCAGCAGCACAGGGAGGGGATTCTGACCCTCTGCTCTGCTCAGACCCCACCTACAGCACTGCCTCCGCTCTGGAGCCTCCAGCACAAAAATGACCTGGAGCTGCTGGAGAGGGTCCAGAGGAGGCCACAAAGGTGATCAGAGACCGGAGAGAACCTCCCCTTTGGGGACAGGCTGGGAGGGTTGGG
The DNA here is from genome assembly GCA_015227895.2 of Colaptes auratus. NCBI lineage: Eukaryota > Metazoa > Chordata > Aves > Piciformes > Picidae > Colaptes > Colaptes auratus. The sequence continues at coordinate 6,315,088 of JAAWVA010000038.1, read as the reverse complement.
GCTGTTCAGCCTGGAGAAGAGAAGGCTCCAGGGAGACCTCAGAGAGCCTTGCAGGATCTGAAGGGGCTTCAGGAGAGCTGGGGAGAGACTTTGGACAAGGGCTGGGAGTGGCAGGATGAGGAACAATGGCTCTGAGCTGGGAGAGAGGAGATTAAGACTGGAGATGAGGAAGAAATTGTTGAGAGTGAGGGTGGGGAGACTCTGGCACAGGCTGCCCAGGGAGGCTGTGGCTGCCCCCAGCCTGGAGGTGTTCAAGGCCAGGCTGGATGAGGCCCTGAGCAGCCTGGGCTGGTGGGAGGTGTCCCTGCCCGTGGCAGGGGGTTGGAACTGGATGAACTTCAAGGTCCTTCCAACCCAACCCAGTCTGTGGTTGAGCCCTTCCCCCACCTCTGCCTGCATCCACCCCACAGGGTTAGGATGCCTGAGCATCACCTCCCCGGGCAGCATCCCTGTATGGGGCTGTGTGGCCTGCCTGGCCATGGGGGTCCTCGCCATGGGGTGCTGCAGCAGCTCTGCAGGGCCTCCCCCTGCTGTGCTGCCTTGCCAGCACCAGTCCCCTGAATGCTCCATTTGAAGCTAATTCCGGCTGAAATCTGGTTTGCTTTCCGACGCTGCTGCTTTAAATTGGAGAGATTGACCTTGTAGCGGGAGGTGACATGCAGATGCACATCAGCAGCGCGGCAGGGCGGGCGGCGGGGGCCGGGGGGCGCGGAGCCGCCTCGGGGACAGGCCAACTATTTTATGAGTAATTTAATATCTGGAACACAGACTTTTCATTCCCAGAGATCTGCGGGGGAAAGAAAGAGCCTTTCTGCAGCCCCGCCAAGGCTGCTCCTCCTAAGGAGGCAGAGCAAAAGAGAAAGGGACGGGACTTAACCCCTTGGTGGCCGGCGTGGAGCAGAGGTGGCACAGAGCAGAGGCGGCATGGAGCGGAGGCGGCGTGGAGCAGAGCCGGGTGGAGCAGAGCCGGCGTGGAGGTGCCAGGGAAAGCAGGAATCCCCTGCCATCTCGCCCTGGGAGACAAGCCAGGAGCAGAGGCAGCGTGGAGCAGAGGCAGCGTGGAGCAGGGGTCAGCGTGGAGCAGAGGCGGCGTGGAGGGGCAGGGGAAAGCAGGAATCCCCTGCCATCTCGCCCTGGGAGACAAGCCAGGAGCAGAGGAAGCGTGGTGCAGGGCTAGCATGGAGCAGGGCTGGCGTGGAGCAGTGGCAGCATGGAGCAGGGTCAGCGTGGAGCAGAGGTGGCATGGAGAGGAGACGGCATGGAGCAGGGCTAGCGTGGAGCAGGGCTGGCGTGGAGCAGAGGTGGCATGGAGAGGAGACGGCATGGAGCAGGGCTAGCGTGGAGCAGGGCTGGCGTGGAGCAGAGGCAGTGTGGAGCAGAGGCAGCATGGAGCAGGGCCGGTGTGGAGCAGAGGCGGTGTGGAGCAGAGCCGGTGTGGAGCAGAGCCGGCGTGGAGGGGCAGGGGAAAGCAGGAATCCCATGCCATCTCGCCCTGGGAGACAAGCCAGGAGCAGAGGCAGCGTGGAGCAGGGCCGGTGTGGAGCAGTGGCAGCGTGGAGCAGAGGCGGCGTGGAGCAGGGCCAGCGTGGAGCAGGGCCGGCGTGGAGAGGAGACGGCATGGAGCAGGGCTAGCGTGGAGCAGGGCTAGCGTGGAGCAGGGCTGGCGTGGAGCAGTGGCAGCGTGGAGCAGAGGCAGCGTGGAGCAAGGCCGGCGTGGAGAGGAGACGGCATGGAGCAGGGCTAGCGTGGAGCAGGGCTGGCGTGGAGCAGGGCTGGCGTAGAGCAGGGCCAGCGTGGAGCAGGGCCGGCGTGGAGCAGGGCTGGCGTGGAGCAGGGCTAGCGTGGAGCAGGGCTGGCGTGGAGCAGTGGCAGCGTGGAGCAGAGGCGGCGTGGAGCAGGGCCGGTGTGGAGCAGGGCCGGTGTGGAGCAGGGCCGGCGTGGAGAGGAGACGGCATGGAGCAGGGCTAGCGTGGAGCAGGGCTGGCGTGGAGCAGTGGCAGCGTGGAGCAGAGGCGGCGTGGAGCAGGGCCGGCGTGGAGCAGGGCTGGCGTGGAGCAGGGCTAGCGTGGAGCAGGGTAGCGTGGAGAAGGGCTGGAGTGGAGCAGTGGCAGCGTGGAGCAGAGGCGGCGTGGAGCAGGGCTGCGTGGAGCAGGGCTGCGTGGAGCAGGGCTGGCGTGGAGCAGTGGCAGCGTGGAGCAGAGGCGGCGTGGAGCAGGGCCGGCGTGGAGCAGAGGTGGCGTGGAGCAGAGGCGGCATGGAGCAGGGCCGGCATGGAGCAGAGGTGGCGTGGAGCAGTGGCAGTGTGGAGCAGGGCCGGCGTGGAGCAGAGCTGGCGTGGAGGGGCAGGGGATAGCAGGAATCCCATGCCATCTCGCCCTGGGAGACAAGCCAGGAGCAGCGGCAGCGTGGAGCAGAGGCGGTGTGGAGCAGGGCCCGTGTGGAGCAGAAGCGTCGTGGAGCAGAGACGGTGTGGAGCAGGGCCGGCATGGAGCAGAGGCAGCGTGGAGCAGGGCCGGTGTGGAGCAGGGCCGGAGTGGAGCAGGGCCGGCGGGGAGCAGCGCAGCATGGAGCAGAGGCTGCGTGGAGCAGAGGCGGCGTGGAGCAGAGGCGGCGTGGAGCAGGGCTGGCATGGAGCAGAGGCGGCGTGGAGCAGGGCTGGCGTGGAGCAGAGGCAGCATGGAGCAGGGCTGGCGTGGATCAGAGACGGCGTGGAACAGGTCCGGCGTGGAGCAGAGGCAGCGTGGAGGGGCAGGGGAAAGCAGGAATCCCCTGCCATCTCGCCCTGGGAGACAAGCCAGGATGCAGTGCTCCAAGCCAAAGGCTCTGCTCCTCCGCTCCAAGCAAAGGGCTCTGCTCCTCTGCTCCAAGCAAAGGGCTCTGCTCCTCCGCTCCAAGCGAAAGGCTCTGCTCCTCCGCTCCAAGCAAACGGCTCTGCTCCTCCGCTCCAAGCAAACGGCTCTGCTCCTCCGCTCCAAGCAAACGGCTCTGCTCCTCCGCTCCAAGCCAAGGGCTCTGCTCCTCCGCTCCAAGCAAAGGGCTCTGCTCCTCCGCTCCAAGCAAACGGCTCTGCTCCTCCGCTCCAAGCCAAGGGCTCTGCTCCTCCGCTCCAAGCCAAAGGCTCTGCTCCTCCGCTCCAAGCCAAAGGCTCTGCTCCTCCGCTCCAAGCAAAGGGCTCTGCTCCTCCGCTCCAAGCGAAAGGCTCTGCTCCTCCGCTCCAAGCCAAAGGCTCTGCTCCTCCGCTCCAAGCCAAAGGCTCTGCTCCTCCGCTCCAGCCAAGGCTCTGCTCCTCCGCTCCAAGCAAAGGGCTCTGCTCCTCCGCTCCAAGCAAAGGGCTCTGCTCCTCCGTCCAAGCCAAGGGCTCTGCTCCTCCGCTCCAAGCCAAGGGCACTGCTCCTCCGCTCCAAGCGAAAGGCTCTGCTCCTCCGCTCCAAGCCAAAGGCTCTGCTCCTCCGCTCCAAGCCAAGGGCTCTGCTCCTCCGCTCCAAGCCAAGGGCTCTGCTCCTCCGCTCCAAGCCAAGGGCTCTGCTCCTCCGCTCCAAGCAAGGGCTCTGCTCCTCCGCTCCAAGCCAAAGGCTCTGCTCCTCCGCTCCAAGAAAGGGCTCTGCTCCTCCGCTCCAAGCAAAGGCTCTGCTCCTCCGCTCCAAGCCAAAGGCTCGCTCCTCCGCTCCAAGCAAAGGCTCTGCTCCCTCCGCTCCAAGCCAAAGCTCTGCTCCTCCGCTCCAAGCGAAAGGCTCTGCTCCTCCGCTCCAAGCCAAGGCTCTGCTCCTCCGCTTCCAAGCCAACGGGCTCTGCTCCTCCGCTCCAAGCAAAAGGCCTCTGCCCTCCGCTCCAAGCCAAAGGCTCTGCTCCTCCGTCCAAGCAAAGGGCTCTGCTCCTCCGCTACAAGCGAAAGGCTCTGCTCCTCCGCTCCAAGCCAAAGGCTCTGCTCCTCCGCTCCAAGCCAAGGGCTCTGCTCCTCCGCTCCAAGCAAAGGGCTCTGCTCCTCCGCTCCAAGCAAAGGGCTCTGCTCCTCCGCTCCAAGCAAAGGGCTCTGCTCCTCCGCTCCAAGCCAAAGGCTCTGCTCCTCCGCTCCAAGCCAAAGGCTCTGCTCCTCCGCTCCAAGCAAAGGGCTCTGCTCCTCCCTGTTCAAATTCAAATCTTAGCCTGGGTGAGGAAGGGGGAAACGAACTTATGCGAAGCCCTCAGGTGAGCTTTGGGATGGGAGGTGGTATCTGATCTCCCCTCCCTGTCTCAGGCTGGCTCCACTGGGGTTGCAACCAGCCCCATCCTGCAGTGGAGCCATTGCACCCAGGGTATCCACACAGGGAGCTCCTGCCCTGCAGAGAGTGGAGCAGCTGTGTGTGGCCTCTGCCTCCCCCAGAGCCGAGCTGCTCCTGCTGCGTCCCACTGCTGTCTGCAGCCCTCAAAGCCAGCACAGGCTGGAGCCCTGCCCCAGGAATCAGTCACAGAATCACCAAGGTTGGAAGAGACCTCAAAGATCATCGAGTCCCACCTGGCACCACAGACCTCATGGCTAGATCATGGCACCAAGTGCCACATCCAATCCGCTCTTGAGCCCCTCCAGGGACGGTGACTCCACCACCTCCCTGGGCAGCACATTCCAATGGCTAACAGCTCTCTCAGTCAAGAACTTTCTCCTCACCTCTGAGCCTAATCTTCCCCCGGTGCAGCTTGAGACTGTGTCCTCTTGTTCTGCTGCTGGTTGCCTGGGAGAAGAGACCAACCTCCACCTGGCTACAACCTCCCTTCACATAGTTGTAGACAGTAGCCTCTGCCCAGAGCACACCAGCATGGTGGCACAGCACTGCCTCTGGAGAGGGTTTCTCATACCCCTCCTGATGAGGGTTTGGAGAAGAGGAAGGAAAGAAGACCACTGGAAAATGCAACATGTCACTGCAGAGCCTTGCCCAAGAGCAGAGGAGAACCTGGCAGCAGTGACTGTGCCTTGGGCTGAAGGCAAGGAGATGCTCACAGGCAGTGCAGGAGAGAGCTCCTGGCAATGGAAGTGTCTCTGTGCCCAGGATCAATGGCAGGAGCCACTTGGGAGAATGGCTGCAGGCCAGGCCTGCATGGGAGGCTGCTCTGGCTGGGCAGCCTGGCTGTGGCTGGGAGATGTTGCCAGCAAGGACTGAGGCCACCCAAGGAGGGTTTAGGAAGGGCTGCTCCTTGGGTAGCAGATCCCCCAGTGCCGGGGCTCAGTGGAGCAGGTAAAGACCTTTGCATGTGCCCTGGTGTTGGACCAGAGCATGGGACCACAGCCCTGGCTCAAGATCACCAACCATGGATGGGCACTTAGTGTGCTCCAGCACACCAGGTCCTGCCAGAGGCCTGCTGGCACCTGGCCTGGGGCTTTGGCAAGGAGAAAATCTCCAGCCCCCAGCAAGAGGGAGTCAAAGAGTCATAGAATTGATTGGGTTGGAAAAGGCCTCTGAGATCATCCAGTCCAACATCAACCCAGCCCCACCATGGCCACTAAACCATGGCCCAGGTGCCATGGCCACAGCTCTCTGGAACCCCTCCAGGGACGGGGACTCCCCCAGCTCCCTGGGCAGCCTCTGCCAGTGTTTGTGTCCCAGGAAGGGTTTTTGTTGTCATAGCATCACAGAGTCACAGAATGTCAGAGGTTGGAAGGGACCTGGAACACTCATCCAGCCCAAGCCCTGCCAGAGCAGGGTCACCCAGAGCAGCTCACACAGCAACTCATCCAGGAGGGCTTGGAATAGCTCCAGAGGAGACTCCACAGCCCCCCTGGGCAGCCTGCTCCAGGCTCTCTCACCCTCACAGGCAATAAATCTTCCCTCCTGTTCCCATGGCACTTCCTCTGCCTCAGCTTCCACCACTGCCCCTTGGCTGCCATTGGGCATCCCCCAGCAGAGCCTGGCTCCAGCCTCTGGCCATCCCCCTGCACATCCTCATCCCCCTCAGGCTCCTCCTCTGCAAGCTCCAGAGCCCTCAGCTCCCTCAGGCTCTCCTCCTGAGGAAGATCTTCCACAGCCTGCAGCAGCTCTGTGCCTCTGGGATGGACTCTCTGCAGCACTTCCCTGAGCTCCTTCTTGAGCTGAGGGCCCAGAACTGGACACAAGCTTCCAGCTGTGGCCTCAGCAGGGCAGAGCAGAGGGGGAGGAGAACCTCTCTGACCTACTCCCCACAGCCCTTCTGATCCAGCCCAGGCTGCCCTTGGCCTTCCTGGCCACCAGAGCTCATTGCTGGCTCAGGGGCATTCTGCTGTGCACCAGCACCCCCAGGTCACGCAGTCTCACAGTCTCACAGTATCACTAAGATTGGAAGAGACCTCAAAGGTCATTGAGTCCAACCTGGCACCACAGACCCCATGGCTAGACCATGGCACCAAGTGCCACATCCAATCCCCTCTTGAGCCCCTCCAGGGACGGTGACTCCACCACCTCTCTGGGCAGCACATCCCAAGGGCCAATCACTCTCTCTGGGAAGAACTTTCTCCTCACCTCCAGCCTAAACCCTCCCCTGGCACAGCTTGAGACTGTGTCCTCTTGTTCTGGGGCTGGGTGCTAGGGAGAAGAGGCCAACCCCTTCCTGGCTACTCCTGCAGGGAGTTGGAGAGAGCAATGAGGTCTCCCCTGAGCCTCCTCTGCTCCAGGCTAAGCCACCCCAGCTCCCTCAGCCTCTCCTCACAGGGCTGTTGCTCCAGACCCCTCCCCAGCCTTGTTGCCCTTCTCTGGACACCTTCAAGTCTCTCAATGTCCTTCTTGAACTGAGGAGCCCAGAACTGGACACAGGACTCAAGGTGTGGCCTAACCAGTGCTGAGCACAGGGCAGGATGAGCTCCCTGCTCCTGCTGGCCACACTGTTCCTGCTGCAGGCCAGGATGCCCTTGGCCTCCTTGGCCCCCTGGGCACACTGCTGGCTCCTGTTCAGGCAGCTGTCAATCAGCACCCCCAGGTCCCTCTCTGCCTGGCAGCTCTCAGCCACTCTGCCCCCAGCCTGTAGCTCTGCCTGGGTTGCTGTGGCCAAAGTGCAGCCCCTGGCACTTGGACTTGTTGAATGCCATCCTGTTGGCCTCTGCCCATCTCTCCAGCCTGGCAAGGTCCCTCTGCAGAGCCCTTCTGGCCTCTGACTGACCAACATCTGCCCCCAGCTTGGTGTCATCTGCACATTTGCTGCTGACTGTCTCCATCCCCTCCTCCAGATCATCAATGGAGATGTTAAAGAGGCTGGGGCCCAGCTCTGATCCCTGGGGTCCTTTTCCCCTTCACTGCTCTCCAACAGCTCAGTGCCCAGCCTGTCCTGGTCCTTGGGGTTGTTCTTTCCCAGGTGCCAGCCTCTCCCCTTGCCCTTGCTGAACTTCATTCAACTTCTCCCTGCCCCCTCAAACCCATCAGCTTCTGCTGCTGACCCACAGCAAACCTCAGTGGGTTTGCTGCAGCTGAGCTTTGGATCAAACCAGTGCCTGGCTGCAGGGGGTCTCCAGTCCCTGGACCTCTCCTCCAGCTGCTTTCCAGTGTCACTGTACATCTTCACTGGGTAGGGGATGGGGCAGGGTGACCTGGGGACATGGCTGAGCTCCTGGTTAGTTCTCAGCTCCTCTCAGCTCAGGCTCCATGGAGCCTCCAGCACTGAGAGACCAAAGTGCCACACGGGTGCCTGGCTGCCCCTGGTAAAACACAGCCCTGAAAGTGGAGTCACCTCAGAACACCACTGCCCTCGGCTTCCTGCAGGGCAGCTGCTGACCACAGCTGGCCTCTGGGCACATCCCAGGCCTGGCTCCACGGAAGGGTCACAGCACCACCTGCTGCTCCAGGGCTCGCTCTGGCTTGGCCATGAGGAGGTGCCTGAGGTGCTTGGCCTGTGTGGAATCATAGAACTGTTAGGGATGGAAGGGACCTCAAGGATCATCCACTTCCAACCCCCCTGCCATGGCCCAGCCCAGGGGGTAAAGCCATCAGGGCACCAAGGGGCTGCTGGAGGAGAGCCCCCAGCTCACAGCAGCTCAGGTGAGCCCCAGCTGCAGCCATGGCTGGGGAGGGGCTGGGGACTGTCACAGCTACAGGCTGCTGCCTGGGGACAGTCCAGAGACTGCCAGCGGGAAACAGGATCATAGATCACAGAGCTGTCAGGGCTGGAAGGGAGCTCAAGGCTCAGCCAGCTCCAACCCCCTGCCATGGGCAGGGACACCTCACACCCCAGCAGTGCTCACAGCCACCTCCAGCCTGGCTGCAAACACCTCCAGGCAGGAGGCTGCCACCACCTCCCTGGGCAGCCTGTGCCAGGCTCTCACCACCCTCCTGGGCAACAACTTCTTCCTGATGTCTAATCTCAAACTCCTCCTGCTTGGATCCATCCATCCCCCCCAGCCCTATCCCTCCCTGACACCCTCACAAGTCCCTCCCCAGCTTGCTTGGAGCCCCCTGCAGCTCCTGGAAGGCCACAATGAGGTCTCCTGGGAGCCTTCTCCTCTCCAGCCTGCACAACCCCAACTCTCTCAGGCTGTGCTCACAGCAGAGCAGCTCCAGCCCTCTGCTCCTCCTCGTGGCCCTGCTCTGGACACCTTCCAGCCCCTCCAGACCCTTCCTGGCACAGAGGCTCCAGAACTGGACCCAGAGCTCCAGGGGAGGTCTCAGCAGCGTGGAGCAGAGGGGCAGAATCCCCTCCCTGGCCCTGCTGGCCACACTTCTCTTGCTGCAGCCCAGGCTCTGCTTGGCTCTCTGGGCTGCCAGTGCTCCCTGCTGGCTCCTGCTGAGCTTCTCCTCCCCCAGCACCCCCAAGGCCTTTCCTGCAGGGCTGCTCTCCAGCCAGTCCCTGCCCAGCCTCTAGCAGTGCCTGGGATTGCCCCAGGCCAGCTGCAGGACCTTGCCCTTGCTCTGGTTCTGGTTTTGTTATGTCAGCTGCAGGAGAGGCAGACAGCTGGCAGCCCATGGAGCTAACACCTCAGGTGTCATTGCTGCCCATGGGAGGAGGCAGTGCCCTGGGCACCTCTTTTCTGGCTGCAGAAGCACAGTGAGCTGCACTTCAGACAGGTTGGTACCCACCCTGCCCTCTGACTCTCTCCAGGGACAGCCAAGGGCCTAGAAGCTCTCTGGGTTGTGCTGGTGTGAGGTCTGACATGGGTGTGAAAAATAAACCCACTCCAGAGGAGGCCTGACAAAGGCCTTTTCAGGAGTCCAGAATGATTGCACCAATTACTCAGGAAGGCAGAAAGCTTCCATTTCCCTCCCCCAGCTGCCCAGCTCCCCTCTGCAAAGCTGCCTCCTGCCCCCTGCCCGTCCTATTGTGTGGGGTTAGTCCCTGCCAGAGGAAGGGCTTCACATTTGTCTCCATTAGATGTCAGCAGGTTCCTGCCAGCCCATTTCTCCAGCCTGTCACGGCTCTCTGCATGGCAGCCCTGTCCTGCAGTGCCTCCCCTGCTCCCTTGCAGACAGGATGAGGGCTCAGGAAACTTAGCCAGAGCTAAGGTCCATGGGATGTGGTGCAACGAGGCCCAGCGCTGGGTCCTGCCCCTTGGCCACAACAACCCCTGGCAGTGCTCTGGGCTGGGGGCACAGTGGCTGCAAACTGCCCAGTGCTGATCTACAGCTGTCTGAAGGTGAGGCAGCAGGAGCAGGGCAGGGATCGTGCCCCTGGCCTGGGCACTGGTGAGGCTGCACCTGGAGTCCTGGGCTCAGTTTTGGGGCCCTCAGTCCAAGAAGGACATTGAGAGGCTGGAGCAGGGCCAGGGAAGGGCAATGAAGCTGGGGCAGGGTCTGGAGAACAGGGCTGGGGAGGAGCAGCTGAGGAGCCTGGGGTGGTTTTGTCTGGAGAAGAGGAGGCTGAGGGGAGGCTTCACTGCTCTCTACAGCTCCCTGAGAGGAGGCTGGAGCCAGGTCAGGGACAGCAGGACAAGAAATGGCCTCAAGTTGCACCAAAGGAGGTTCAGGTTGGATGTTAGGAAGAATTTCTTCCCAGCAAGGGCTCTCAGGCACTGACCCAGGCTGCCCAGGGAGGTGGTGGAGTCCCCAGCCCTGGAGGTGCTTAAGAGTTGTGTAGGTGTGGAGCTGAGGGCTGTGGTTCAGTCAAGGACTTGTCAGTGTTGGGTAAGGATTGGGCTCCACCTGAAGGTCTTCCCCAGTCTAGGCAATCCTGTGGCTGTGTCTCTGCTGCCCAGGCTCTGCTCTGGGGCTCAGACACCTGCTCTTGCCCTGCTTCTGCCCTGCTCTTGCCCTGCCCCTGCCCCTGCCCTGCTGCCCTGATTTTATCTGGGGTGCTGTGTCTGCAGCTGGGAAGTGGCAGGAGCAATGCAGCTGCCTTTGAAGAGGGCTCAGAGCTCCTGCCCTGGAGGGCTTGGGTGCAGCAGCAGACATCTGTCCCCACTTCTGATGGGGGTGGAGGTCTGGGGACAAGGGGCTGGCTGCACCCCTAGGGACAGGGGGTTTGCCAGGGGGAGGACAGAGGTGCTGAGGACAAACCACTGCCCCAGGGTGACAAAAGGCAGCAGCAGCCCTGCCCGGTGCCTCCTCCCAGGGCTGAGCCTCACCCCCGACACCGCCGCCCGGTGCCTGCCGGCTTTGTCCTTGCCGCGGTGGCACAAGGCTGCTCCGGCCGGCGAGGAGAGCCCTGCCCCGGCCTCCAGCGCCCCCTGCCGGCAGTGACCCTGGGCAGGAGGCGGAGCACTCGGGCTGGGCCGGTCACCGTCTGCCCCGGGGCAGGGAGCCCTGTGCCGCCCAGACCGGACGCCCAAGCAGACCCTGTGATGATGCCCAGGCCGTGTCTGCCCCCCGCCCAATCCCCTGACCATCATCCCCTTCATTCAGCCCCTTTTAAATCCTGGACCTTCCCTCCCACCCCCCGGCCCCCTGAGCTCTCCTCTCCTGTGCCCTGAGCACCCTGGCTTGCACCCCCGGGGACTTCACATCCTGCAGCTGCCATGAGTGGGCTGGGGGCTGCAGGCAGCCCACCCGGGGTACAGTGCTGGATTGTCACCTCCCCTGGGGACAGGAACATCCTCGGGGGCCTCAGCTCCTGCCAGAGAATCATAGAATAGTGGGGGGTGGGAGGGGCCTCCAGAGATCATTGAGTGCAACCCCCCTGCCAGAGCAGGGTCACCCAGGTCAGGGCACCCAGGAGCACATCCAGGAGGGTCCTGAAAGTCCCAGAGAAGGAGGCAAAGCCGAGGCAGGAAGAAAGCAGCAGCACAAGAAGCTGTTTAATGTGCAGGACCAGCAGCAGTGCTCTCAGGGCACCGAGCCCGCAGCAGACATTGCCGGGGGACCGCTCCGCCCCACGGGAGCCAACCAGCAGCAGGAGGGCTTCAGAGGGACTCCTGCAGTGCACTAAGCATCGGGGAAGATGAGGAAGCCAGAGAAGATGCTGTCAGAGCCTTCCATCCCCACCAGGGAGTTCTCCTCGGTGGGCTCCAGCCAGACAGATTCATTGTGTGCCAGCTTGAGCACCACGCCGCCCGTGGTGACCTGGTAGCTGTTCCTGCACGTAGTCACAGAAGGTCACCACCTTCTCACCGCTGCTGCCAGCCTGGCCCTTCTTCAGGCTGAGGCAGAGGTTGCCCCTGGAGGTGACGTGGTAGGTGAAGTAGTAGATGCCCGGGATGCGGCAGGTGAAGCGCCCGGAGCGGCTGTCGTAGTGCCCCTGCTCGTTGGCCAGGACGCGGCTGAAGCGCACAGCCTGCCCCGGCCGCGGGTAGGACGTGAGCCACCTGGCGGCGCAGAAGGCGGACTTCAGGGTGGCCTTGTAGTCCCCATGGTCCCCCGGGAGGCCAAGGGGTCCCAAGGCACCTGCCAGTCCCGGTGGCCCCGGGACGCCCCTGTGCCCGGCCTCCCCGGGGGCCCCTGGCACTCCCGGGTCTCCCCGCTCTCCCCTGTCTGCTTCGCTCTCCACCTGCCCAGGGCGACCTGGAAAGCAAGAGGAAGAGTCCCTGTGGTCAGGGTCGAGCTCCACAGGACTGCGGAGGGGGCACTGTGATGGAAACACCAGAACCTGCCCTGGGGTGCAGGTCAGCAGAGACCCCTGCCCACCCATTGCTCTCATGCCTCCTCCCTCCCCAGGTCCCTTGGGGCCTGTGCTCTGCCTGGCCCCTTCTGTCCCCAGGCATCACCACTGCCCGGTAAGGCCCCAAAGGGACTGGCAGGCCTGGGGTTGCCTTCCCAGGACCGTGCCTGGCACTGCCTTTCCCTGCTCCTGGCGTTCCCAAGACAGCAGAGTCCCCACCTGCAGCCTGCTGCTTACCTGGCTCTCCCTTGGGGCCATCCACGCCGTCTCTGCCGTTGCTGCCAGGCAGTCCTGGCGTCCCAGGGATGCCCGGGATGGCGCCGGAGGTCTCACAGAGCTTGGCACCTGCAAGCTGCCCTGCAGCCAGGCAGAGCAGCAGCGGCCACAGAGTCTGCATCTGCTGGAGCACAGGAGGGTGGTGAGGGGCTCGGGCATGGGGGGATGGGAAAGGCACTGGGGGCTCCGGAGGGGGTGAGCAGAAGCACATCTGGGCGATAGCCACGGGGAGGGAAGCGTCCCGCTGCAGCGCCGTGCCGGTGGCCTCGGAGGGCCCAGCCCCGGGGGCAGGGCAGCCTGTGTCAGGCTCTTCTCACTCTTAGGTTCCCAGTTTGCAAAAGCCCAGAGCTTCAGCCACGTCAGGAGCTGGGGACAGGTTAGCCTGTCCCAGGGCTCTGATGTCCAGCCTGGCCATGCTCCTGCCATGGACATGGGCTGCAGGGCCCTACTGCTCCCTCAGAGTTCTGCATCCCACCTTAGGAGCACACCTGCAGGGTAAAGCCCTCCCCCAGGCTTCATCACCTGCAAGGACATAGCTCTTGCTTCCCACCAGCACGTCTGAGGGACAGCTTCAGTCCTTGCAGACGGCAATGAAACCCCCAAAGCTGCCCTCCTGACCCCTGTGGGCTCCCCTCATGTCCTGCCACACGTCCCAGGAGTGTTCCTGTTCCTAACCAGACTCCCTGGGAGAGTCACCTGAGCTTCCAGTCCCTGGGGCTCCCATCTTCCTCCTGCCCTCCCTGCACCCCCAGCTCCTGGTGCAGCTGTGGGCATTTGGGGGCTGCAGCTGGATGTCAGATAGCCCCAGCTGCATTCTCTGGCCCCAGCTGGAGTTGCCCAGCACTGGAATGCTGCTGTCAGCCAGAAAAGAGCTTGGTGAGCTGGATCCTGCAGCCACAGCAGCTTGGACGTGGCAGGGGCCAGGACCAACCTACAGGCTCGCAGCCCATGCCCAGGCAGATGGCAAAAGATCTCAGGGCAGCAGAGCACCCCCAGGGCACCTTTCAGACTGCCCAGTCCCCGATCACCCCTCGGGGCATTTGCCATCTCCCCTTTCTGACTCCCCCTCCCCCCAGCCCAGTGGAGGAGGAGAGGTCAGGGTCCCCTCAGGACTCTCCACCTCCCCAGCCTCCCTTCTCTGCTGTGTGCCAGCTGCTGCTGGGCTCCCCATGTGCCCTACCTGCCGCGGGGAGCTGAGCCGCAGCCTTGCCCTTACCTCGAGCTTCTCCTTGCAAGCAAGGGCAGATGGAGCAGGAGCCAGCAGCCTCCTGCTTGGAAATGCCCTTGAGGAGAAGCAGAAGTTTGCTGGAAGGGTTATTGTGAAAGGATCTGGGCCACATCCCCTTTCTCCTCTTCGGCTCTTGCCCTTTCTTCAGGGTCACTTTCGCATCCAGCAGGCAGTCTGTCAGCTCAGCAGAATGTGCCAGCCCTGTGCAGCTCTGCCCTGGGGAGCAGTGGTGTCTGCTGTGCCCTGCGGGGTCCCTGCCATCTCCTCAGGTGTGCTTGCTATGGGGAACCTGGCTGGGGGCTCCAGACAAGAGCTCCAGGCAGGTCCCCTCAGGGTGTGCATGCACCCTCAGGCTTCCTCACACAGACACAGCTCTGCTGGGAGGTACCAGCAGGCCCAGAGGATGCTACAGGGTCTCAGCATCCAGCACCCTGAATGTATCTCCCCAGGCTCTCCCGACTCTGGTGGGTGGGAAGTGGTTTCACCCTCGGGTAAAAGCATTTCCAGTCATAGAATCATAGAATCAGCAAGGTTGGAAAGGACCTCACGGATCATCCAGTCCAACCTCTCACCCAGCACCTCCTGACCACTAACCCATGGCTCCAAGTGCCACATCCAATCCCCTCTTGAGCACCTCCAGGGATGGGGACTCCACCACTTCCCTGGGCAGCACAGCCCAAGGGCCAATCTCTCTGGCTGGGAAGAACTTCTCCTCACCTCCAGCCTAAACCTCCCCTGGCACAGCTTGAGACTGTGTCCTCTTGTTCTGGTGCTGGGGGCCTGGGAGAAGAGACCAACCCCCACCTGGCTCCAACCTCCCTTCAGGGAGTTGCAGAGAGCAATGAGGTCTCCCCTGAGCCTCCTCTTCTCCAGGCTCAGCAAGCCCAGCTCCCTCAGCCTCTCCTCACAGGGCTGTGCTCCAGACCCCTCCCCAGCCTTGTTGCCCTTCTCTGGACACCTTCAAGTCTCTCAGTGTCCTTAAACTGAGGGCCCAGAGCTGGACACAGGACTCAAGTCCTGGTTTCTGCTGATGCCCTACAGAGGTGGAGCACGGGGGGGTGACCTCCTTTGGCAGGGGGCAATCACAGAATGGTTTGGGTTGGAAGGGACCTTTAAAGGTCATCCAGTGCAACCTGAAGACTCTAAGCCACCAGGAAGAGTCTCCACAGTCTCTTGGTGGTCTCTGTGGCTCCTTCAGTCTGGCTGAGGGCCCTTGCCCTGCCCTGTCCCTGGTGCTTGTCCTGTGGCAGCCTGTGCTTGTCCCAGCCACTGGAGCCTGACTGTCAGCTCTGCTCTGTGAGCTGGGGCCCTCTGCAGCTGACCTGCCTCCAGCTGGAGGGGAAGGGGGGTATCAAGGTGTCTGATGGAGGAGCCTTAGCTTCCCCTGGGTGGGGGCTGTGTGTGGGGACTGTCCCCTCCCTGCAGTCAGTGCAGCTGGGGCCCATCCCCCTCCCCAGCAAAGCAGTGGTGTGTGGTGCTCACTGATGGTGAGTGAGCCACTGGGGGCTTGGGGACATTCTGATGCCACACAGATGTCCAGAGGTGCACTTCCTCCCCCTCCCCCCCAACCCCCAATCTCCCTCCCTCCCTCCTTCCCTCCATCCCTCCATCCCTCCATCCCTTCCTCCATCCCTTCCTCCATCCCTCCACCCACACATGGGAAGGAACACACCAGGCCGGGTGCAGAGGGGAAGGCTTTATTGACACTTTCCACAGCCAGGTCATGGCAAAGGCGCTGCTGCAAGCCTGCCCCAGGGCCCCTGAATGCCCCAGGTGGGAAGCAGAGACACGGAGACACCTCCGACTCTGGCAGCAGAAGGTTATCGGGGTGGGTGAACGTGGCAGTGCCAGCAGAGCCCTGGGGGCTTGGCACCATCACTCTGGGCACAGCTGCACCCAGAAGTGCCGGTGACCCCTGGTCAGCGGCTGCCTCGTCCCGGTGCCCGGGTCAGGAGGCGGTGTCCGGCAGAGGCGGCTGCCCCCACGCTGGGGCTTCCCCCACAGCAGCGGGGCCTGCAGCAGCCTCGGGGGGAGGCTGGGGGCGAGCAGCAGCGTTAGCGGGGCAGGCGGCCAGCGTGCTGGGGTGGGCTCCGGGGGGCCTCTAGTCTGGGAAGAGCAGGAACCCCGAGAAGATGCTGTCGGAGTAGCTGGTGGCCACCATGCCGTTGTAGTCGTTGGCCGCCAGCCAGACGCGGCTGCCCGCGGCCAGGCGCAGCAGGGCGCCGCCGGAGCTGACCTGCAGCGCGTTGCTCCTGTGGTCGCAGAAGCTGGCAGCCCTCCTCTCGTCCTTGTACAGGCTCACACAGAGGTTGGCTGTCAGCGAGGTGTGGAAGACGAAGTAGTAGAGGCCGGGGAGCCTGCAGGTGAAGCTGCCCGTGGTGGTGTTGTAGTCGTGGTTGGTGTTGGTGAGGACCTGGCTGAAGACCACGGGGGCGTCGCTCGGGGGGTGCTCCCTGCTCTGCCTCCTCACGGAGAACGCTGACAGCAGCTTCTGCTTGTAGCTGCCCGGCGCGCCCGGCGCCCCCGGCGCTCCCATAAACCCAGGCGCTCCAGGGAGACCCCGCAAGCCCATGGGGCCTGGCAGGCCTGGCAAGCCAGGGCTGCCTGGTTCTCCTTTCATGCCCTTGAGCCCTTGTATTGCAGGGACACCTGTGGGGCAGGGGGGAGTGCAAAGGAGTCAGTGGCAGGATGTGAGCAGAGGCTCCTCCAGCCCCTTCCCTCAGGCAGGAGGTGGTGGTTGCCTCTCTCCAGCCTCCTCTGCTGCTGCCCTTGCACAGAGGATGCTCTCCAGAGCTGCAGACCAAGGTGGAGCAGCGCCAGGGGGCTCAGTGGCTTTGCCTCAGCAGCCTGCACCCTTCCTCCCGTGCTCACTCACCTGGCTCGCCTTTGGCTCCCTTCAGTCCATCCCTGCCATCCTTGCCTGGCATCCCTGGCATGCCTGGCAGGCCTGGAATCCCATAGCAGCTGTGGGGGGCATCTTCTGCCACAGTGGACCCCAGACTCAGGAGCAGAAGGACAAGGGCCAGATGGAGCTGCTCCCGGGAGCTCTGCCCCATTTTGGTGCTCTGAAAGGCAAAGAAAGTGTTGGGGTAGGAGCCACAGCAGAGTGGCTTCCAGGCCATGGGGCAGAGGAGGCTCCATGCTGGGGGGCTGGCTGCACCAGGAGCACCAGGCTGCCCTGGCTGTGCCCTCAGGGTGCCCCCACACCAGCTGCCAGGTGGTGGGGAGGCAGAGGTGCAGAGACAGGCTCTGGGCTCATCATCATCCCCAGGGCAGCCTCTGATGGCACACGGAGGGTTGGATGCAGTACCCATGGCCAGCCCAAAGCTCTCCTGGCCTGGTGTCCCAAACCTGCTGCAGATGCTGCTGCAGCCTGCTGCACCATGCTGTGCTGCAGCTGCCTGCACCCAGCTGACCTCAGCCCTGCTCCAGCAGTGTCCTGACTTCCCTGGCTCTGCCTAACAGGATCCAGTCCCCAGAAGCCGGGGATCACCCAGGACAGTGCCTGGCCCCAAGGGCTGGGTCCTCTCCCAGCAAGGACAGGCCTGCATCCCCCTCAATGTGCGCAGCCTGGCAGTGCCTCTGCTTCTCTCTTCTCCTCTCCACAGCCCAGCACTGTGCCATGCTGCTGGACCCCACACCCCGTGCAGCCTCCCCAAAGACAAGGACCCTGCAGCACCTCTTACCTTGGCTGGGGAGCAGGGCTTGGAGTTCTGCACTGCTGAGCCCCCTGGGTGCTGTGGGCTCTGCCTGCTGGCACAGCACCACGGAGGTGACTCTGTGGCACTCTCCCAGGGGAAGCTGTGGAGTTAGGAAAGGTCCCTTGGGTACCCAGAAGCCCCAGCTGGCCCCCAGCCCTGTTTCACATCCTCCTGCCTGGTTGTTTTCTCTGAGCCAGCACTTTCCTGGCTGCCCAGCAAGACCTGTGCTTGTGCAGCAGCAGGGGCTGGAAGGACAGAGGTGAGATGAGCCTCTGCCAGGAGATGTGCCACAAACCCTCCAGCCACAGTGGGGACTTAGCCCTCCTCTAATCTCCTGCTTTCACCCATCCTGAAGTGGGCAGAGCATCGTGGTGGCTCCATGGAGCTGGAGATGTGCAGTGAAGAGGCCACTGCCTGGCTCTGGTGGGAGATGCTGCTCCCCTAGGCTGTGGCACTGAGGGACATTTCTCCCTGAGCTTTCTCACCTCAGACTGGTTGTGTCCTCTGCACCTTGCCCTGTGCTCAGCCAGCTCTGCTGGGTGCTGGATTTGCTGAGGTGCCAGCAGCCCTGGGCAGGGTGTTGCTCCTTGCCCATGGCCTGGCCTCCTCCATATGAGTCTGGGGATGGAGACTTCTGACTGCCTCCGAGGAGCAGTCTCAGGGTGTGGCACCTGCATGGCTGCCCTGATGCTTCCTGGCTGCCTGATACCAGTCTGGGCAGGTGCCCAGCCTAGCCTGATGCCCACTAGCCTCACTCCAAGCCAAAGAGGAAGAGCATCACCTCACAACTCCACCAGCAGCAGTCACCCTGATGGCCTTGGCCCTTCCTGCTGGAGGCTGGAGGACCACAGCTGCCTTTCAGCTTCCTGGCAGAGCCTGGGTACCAGCAGAGGACCTGGTGGGGGAGGTGCATCCTCTGCTGCCCTGCAGAGGACAGCTGCCCTGGGACGTCTCAGGGAAAGGACTCACACAGGCTTGACCCAGAGGTTTCCCATTCCTCCCTGTAAGGCCCAGCTCTGCTTGCACACTCAGCTCCCTCAGGTCCTTCTGCCTTTGCAGCTGGGGTCTGTGCTTGGCCAAGGGCAAGCTGGGATCAGTGTTGCCCCTGGGCAGCGTGGGAAGAGGCCCAGGACATCAATGGTTTGGGAAAGACACAAGAACAGGCAAGAAAACCCAGGCAGCTGTTGTGATGGAAGAGTTTATTCACACTGATGGGGAGGCCATGAGAGGCAGCGGTGGCCTGGCACCAGCAAGGCCTTTGCAGGGGCTGGGGCAGCAGAGGCAGTGGCACACAGCGAGGTCCTGCTAGGAGAGGAGGGTCAGAGCTGGGCAGTGGCCCCAGTGGCGGCCCGGCAGGAGAAAGGGCTGCTGGGGCCAGCCCTCCTCTGCCTGCAGCATGGAGCAGGCAGGCTCAGCACAGAGGCAACTGCTAGAAGGGCTCTCACTGGTGTGGTGGTGACCCACAGCCCGGTCACTTTGTGACCCTGGTGGAAACACAGGACCCCTGGGGTGGCTCAGTTTGGGACCATCCTTGTTTGCTGTGGTGCTGACCCACCCCACAGGGCCAGGGGGGGCAAAGCTGCAGGCACAGACCGAGACGCTCCGGAGCTAGGCAGGGCCGAGCCGAGGGCGCCTCAGCCCAGCTGTGGGGACAGCAGGAAGCCGCTGAAGACGCTGTCGGCCTCGGAGCCGCTGTAGATGGCGCTCCGGGCCGGGTCGCGGCTGATGGAGATGCGGTCGCCCGCGGCCAGGCTGAGCACGGCGCTGCCGGAGTTGACCTGCCGCAGGCTGAGGCTGTTGTCGTCGCAGAAGCTGGCCACGGGGTCCCCGTTCTTGGTGATGCTCAGGCACAGGTCCCCGACCGACACCACCTGGTAGGCGAAGTAGTAGATGCCGGGGACGCGGCAGGTGAACTCCCCGCTGCGGGGGCTGTAGTGGCTCTCCTCGTTGGTGATGATGTTGTCGAACACCACCGTCCTGCCCCCGGCGGGGGGGGACCTCTGGGAGGCAGAGAAGGCAGGCCGCGGGTGATCCATGGCGTCGCCGGCTTGCCCCTTCAAGCCTTTCGGCCCCCTCGGCCCCGGCACCCCGGGGGAGCCGGCTGGCCCTGGCAAGCCCCTCACCCCCGGCTGGCCGGGGGCCCCCGGCTCGCCTGCATCCCCTTTGGGGCCGCGGGCGCCCGTGCTGTGCACTGATTTCCCTGGGGAGAGGTGGAACGGAGTCACAGAACCATTCAGCTGGGAAAAGACCCTCAAGATCACTGAGTCCAACCACCAGCCCGGCTCTGCCAAGCCCAGCACTAAGCCACATCCACCTCACCTACACTGCTTCGAAACACCCCCGGGCACGGGGACCCCCCACCTCCCTGGGCAGCCTGGGCCAGCGCTGACAACCCTTTCAGTGACATTTTTTGTCTCAAGTCCCTCCTAAACCTCCCCTGGGGCACCCCGAGGCCATTCCCCAGGCTCTGTCCCTTGCTGCTCGGGAGAGGAGGGCAGCACTGGTGCCAGCCTGCCTCCGGGGAGCTGTGGAGGGACACGAGGCTCTCCCTCAGCCCAGGTCTGCCCTGCTCAGCAGGAGGATTCCCTGCACGTCTGCCCCCTCCTGAGCTGCTTTCCCAGCCCATGGTGCTCCCACCAAGAGGCCACCTGCAGCACACATCCCTGGCTCCCCCTTACCTGGCTCTCCCACATCGCCCTTCAGGCCTGGCCTCCCGTCGAGGCCAGGGGCTCCGGGGAGCCCGTCCTTGCCGTCCGGGGCCCGACACACGCCGGCCTCCAGCAGCACCGTGCCCAGCACTGCTGCCAGGGTGCCGGTCACCAGCCACAGCCCGGGCTGCATCCTGCCTCCCTGCAAGCACAGGGGTGAGGGAGGTGGGGATGGAGGCGGGCGCCCAGCTGCACCTTGGCACAGCCATACCAGGCGCTGCCAGCAGCTGCCAGCACAGACCTGCCACAGCACCGGGTGCTGCCCAGCAGAGGTGGCTGCACACCACAGCTGGTGCTGAAAGTAACTGCATGGAAGGACTCTGAGGCTCTTTCCTTGTGTGATCCGAAATCATTGGCTCAGAAGATCTCTGGCATGTGCCCACAGCCAGGCTGTGGCTGCAAGGCCAGGACGTGGAGCACAGCACAAAGCCTTTGGGCACGTCCTGGGCACACATCAGGGGCGTGCAGAGAGTGCTGCTTCCAGCACTGGGGGAGCAAGCAGTGGTGCAGAGAGAGCACAAGTGAGCAAGGGATGCAGAAGAACCCCAGGGAAGGGACAAACAGCGGTGGGATCCCCAGGCAGAGGGGATCCAGCTCCTCAGCACAGGGAAGACATAACAGACCTGGCCCAAAAGCTGAGGTGCTCAGCTCAGGCCAAGCCTGCAGAGCCCAGGGATGCCCACAGCCACTTGGCGCAAGGACAGACTCCTGCAGCCTCCTCCCTCCTACCCCACATCTTCTCCATATTTTCCTACTTAAACCCTTATGGAGGGGGCAAGTGAAGAAGGGAAGGGGACAGGGAACAAGGACTGGAGAGCAGGGGCAGAGGAGCTGTGTCCCCAGCGATTTGGGTGACTTACCTCCTCACTGGGGCTGGAGACTGAGCAGTCTGAGCAGCAGCTGCTTGCTGGAAGCTCTTCCCTGGGTGCAGGGAGGAAGAGGAGCAGGATGGGGGTGGGGATGTGCTCACAGGCACCAGGGCTTGCCTGGCTGGGGAAATGCCAGACTTCATATTTCGCTTTCTCTTCACACTCTCTTCCCCTTTGCCTGGTTGGGTAAGTGCCAGCTTTCACTTTCTCTTCACTCTCTTCCCCTTTCCCAGGCTGGGTAAGTGCCAGCTTTCACTTTCTCTTCACTCTCTCTTCCCCTTTCCATGCCTGACCTGGGCTGTGCTGGTCACAGGGAAGAGCTGGCTCAGCAGAAGTGCAGGCCCAGGCTGACTCAGCAGCATGGTCCCTGCAGCAGGGGTGCTGTGCCTGGGCACACAGCAATGCCAGGGTGCAGGGTGCCACAGCTATGCCACTGCAGGAGGGGACAGCTGGCATGGCCATCCAAGGGCCCAGATGTCAGGGACCTGCTGTGGGCTGCCACTGGTACCCGGTGCTGGCACCACTGCTGCCAGGGGCTGAGCCCTCCAGATGCCCACCTTGGTTCTGCACCTGGCAGGGCTCCAGCAAAGGCATTGTCAGTGCCTGGGTGGCTCAGCAGGGCCTCGGGAAGCCTTGGTGCACACCTTCCCACTGCCCTCACCCCAGCTCTTTGGGGACCTTGTCTGTAGCAGAGCAGAGTAGCAGAGGGTCTCTGGCACTGAGGTTGCTCCCAGTCCCCTCTGAGTGGCTGTGCCTTGCCCAGGCCAGATCTGGGCAACCCCAGGAGCTGAGCACAGCCTCAGCCAGACCTGCAAGCTCAGCCCACCAGCGAGGCCAGGGACGGTGCCCAGGGACGGTGCCCAGGGACGGCGCCCAGGGACGGCGCCCAGGGACGGTGCCCAGGGCCCAGGGACGGTGCCCAGGGCCCAGGGACGGTGCCCAGGAACGGTACCCAGGGACGGTGCCCAGGGACGGTGCCCAGGGCCCAGGGACGGTGCCCAGGAACGGTACCCAGGGACGGTGCCCAGGGACGGTGCCCAGGGACGGTGCCCAGGGACGGTGCCCGGGGATGGTGCCCAGGAACAGTACCCAGGGATGGTGCCCAGGGACGGTGCCCAGGGACGGTGCCCAGGGACGCACATTCAGCTCTGGCACAAAAGCTCTGCAGTAGTACCCAAGCCCCACCAGTGCCCAGGTCCCACTGTGGAAGGAAGCAGAGGGATGAGATGTGCTGACCCCAGCAGGTGAACATCCCTGGGACACTGGGGCCCAGCCAGGCCACCCCCTGGGGGATGCAGTGGCCGTGAGAGGCTTTCTGATCCACATCCACCTGGAGGCTCCTTTCAGGAGCCCTGTGGCAGAGGAGGAAGAGGCACTGGGGTGCCCAAGGCAAAGGCAGCAGCAGCTGGAGCCCAGAAGAGGACGCTCAAGGAACGAGGATGGTGTGCAAGCCTGAGAGCAGGGTGGTCTCAGAGCCAGGGGGGGCTGGCAAGCCCTCTGTTCCCCTTGCCCACCACCTCTAGCAGTCCCCAGGAAGCTGTGGCAGCGTTTCCAAAGCAGCTGAAAAAGGCAATGAGGGGGCTGAAAGCAACCATCAGCCCAGAGGCTCTTGCCCAGCAGGACTTCACTCCTCAGTGCTCCTCCATCAGCCTGCGGAGGTCTGCCCCTGGCTGGTCTCTCATGCAGGGACGATGTCCTCTCAATGCCATGCAAGAGAAGCTTTTCATCACACAGGTGATCAGGTGCCCAGGAGGAACACAACTGTGTGTTACCAGCAGAGTTCCTCTGTCAGCCAGAGCTGCAGGCATGTCAAGAGAAGATGACAGGTGAGTTTGGAAGGCCCTCCCAGCCCCCAAAGGCTGCTGCTGGACACTAATTGCATTCCTGCCCTCCTGCCCTCTCCTCACACACAGCCCAGAGGAGACCTCTCCATCATTCCATCCAGCAGTGATTGATGGCTGTGCCCTGCTGCTCCCCTGTCCTGTGTCCCTGACTGGCCCTTCACCCCATGCTGTGTTACAAGGGGGTGGTTATGGATTTCCAGCATCTCCTGGAAGCTGTTTTTGGCCCAGGCAGCATCTCCTCCAGGTGCCTCATGCTCCTGAGCACTGCTGACCTCCACTCGACTCTCGGTGTTCCTGTGCTCAAGCCAAGCCTTCTTCTCCCTGTGATCTGTGATCCTGAGCACCTCCTCCTCCTCCTCCCCTTGAGCTGCAGCTGGGACACAGAATCAGCCTTTGCTGCCTCCTTTAGCCTTGCAGTGAGCAGCTTCAGCTGGGGCAGGAGGAGCTCCTAGGGCTGGCTCAGCTCCTTCCTCTGGCAGCAGGGCCAGGGGAGCAAACTGGGGGCTGTGGCCTCTTCTTAGAATCACAGAATCCTTTTGGTTGGGAAGGATCTTTCAGATCACTGAGTCCAACCGTCCTCTAACGCTGCCGAGGCTGGGGCTGAACCATGGCCCTCAGCACCACATCTCTGCCTCCTGTAAACCCCTCCAGGGATGAGGATCCAAGCACCTCCCTGGGCAGCCTGGGCCAGTGCCTGAGAATCCTTTCAGGGAAGAAATTTCTTCTAATGTCCAACTGTGGCAGTTTGAGGCCAAACCAACCTAAACCCTCCTGTGGTGCACCTTGAGGCCATTTGCTTCCACTCTATCCCTCGTTCCTCGGGAGAACGGGCCGAGCCCCACCCGGC
The DNA here is from genome assembly GCA_015227895.2 of Colaptes auratus. NCBI lineage: Eukaryota > Metazoa > Chordata > Aves > Piciformes > Picidae > Colaptes > Colaptes auratus. The sequence goes on along the minus strand of JAAWVA010000038.1, from coordinate 6,291,660 downwards.
TCCCAGCTCCTTTTGGGAAGCTCCAGCCCTTCCTGCTGCCGTCCCGTGGGTTTCTGCAGAGCGCAGCTGTCCCAGGTGCCCCCAGCCCGGCGCCGTCCTCCTTCCCCTCGGGGTGCCTCCGGGGGCGGGCGGCGCCGCAGGGCCGTGCCCGGCGCGGCAGGGACTCGCCAGGAGGTGGCGCTGCAGCCTCAGCCATGCCCGGTGCCGCCTGCCGGCAGCGCTCCTCCGCCGACAGCAGCGGGCGGGGAGACCCCTGGGCACCCCCGGGCATCCCCCCGGCCCCAGCGCAGAGCAGGCACACGGGCAAGCAGGCTGGTGAAGGGCGTTGAGCACAGCTGTATGAGGGGCAGCTGAGGGACCTGGGGTGGTTGTGTCTGGTGGGGAGGAGGCTGGGGGGAAGACCTCATCGCCCTCTACAAGCCCTTCAAGGAGGATGGAGCAAGGTGAGGGTTGGTCTCTTTCCACGTGCAACAAATGACAAGAGGATAAGGCCTGGACTTGTGTCAGTGGAGGTTCAGGCTGGATTTTGGGAGCACTTTCTTCCCAGAAAGGGTTCTTGGGCACAGTCCCAGGCTGCCCAGGGAGAGTGGAGTCCCCATCCCTGGCTGTGGTGCTGAGGGCTGTGGGGCAGTGGCAGTGGCTCAGCAGCACTGCTTGTGAGCTCTGGGTGAGCAGCTGGACTTGAGGAGCTCAAAGGCCTCTCCTAACCTCAGCACTTCTGAGGTTGTGTGATTCTGTCTCTGCCTCCACACCTGGCCAGCAGGCACTGGGAGCCAGAACAAATCAGCAGCCTCCTGCAAACGGCCCCAGGGAGGCCACAAATGCTCTTCCCCCAAGCTGGGCAAGGGTTGGCCCTCGCCGAGGCTGAGGCAGGAGGGCTCTTACTGCAGTGAGGACCAAGCCATGGAGGAAGGTGCAAGGGCTCATGAAGCCCTGTCAGGTTGTCCCTGCTGATACCAGTCCAGCAGCATCCCACCAGCAGGCTCCAGCATGGAGAAGGGGCAAGGATGACTGAGAGTCCCCCAGATGACAGGGAATGGGGCAAAGCCCAAGGCAGAGGCACCCTGCAGCAGCCAGGTAATGTAGGTGCCCTACAGAGCCCCAGCAGCACCAGAACCAGCCCCCAAACACCCAGGCCTGGGTGTGGGGAGCCCCAGCACTCTGGGGAGCATCTGCACCATGTATTCCTCCTGTGGTGGCCTCCTGGCTGTGCTGCAGACCCAGAACCAGATGAGCTTTACCCTGAGCAACCCTCCTCCTTTCAGGATGGGCCAGGGGGCATCTTCTTCACCTTGTTGCTGCCCTCCCACCTGGTGGTGCCAGCTAGAGCAGTGCCATCCAGCCTTGCACCCATTCATGGAAGAAAAGCTTCCTGCCTGTGTCCCCAGAGCCTGCAGGCACGGAGGAGCTGTCTGACAGCAGACAACAGGGAGAGATGCTCCCCTCTGGGCATCCCCTGGGTGCTGAGTGCTGACAGGCAGGAGCTGCCAGAGTAGGAGAGATCAATGGCTAGCACCTGCCTGTCACTGTGCAGGAGACAGTGACAAATCATGGAGCCATGGAATTGTTTGGGTGGGAAAAGGCCTCCAGGATCCCCCAGCCCAACATCAGCCTAGCCCCACCCTGGCCACCAAACCCTGGCCCCAGGTGCCATGGCCACAGGTTTCTTGGACACCTCCAGGGCTGGGGACTGCAGCACCTCCCTGGGCAGCCTCTGCCAGCCCCTGACCACTCTGGCACCAAAGAAATTGCTCCTCACCTCCAACCTCAGCCTCCCCTGGCACAATTTCAGGACATTTCCTCTCCTTCTGTCACCTGAGACTAGGCAGCAGAGCCCAAGCCCCACCTGGCTCCAGCCTCCTCTCAGGAGCTGCAGAGAGCAAGGAGGTCTCCCTCAGCCTCCTCTGCTCCAGCCTCACCACCCCCAGCTCCCTCAGCTGCTCCTCCCCAGCCCTGCTCTCCAGACCCTTCCCCAGCTCTGTTGCCCTTCTCTGGCCCTGCTCCAGCCCTTGGTGTCCTTCATGGAGTGAGAAGGCCAAAACTGAGCCGAGGACTCAAGGTGTGGCCTCAGCAGTGCCCAGCCCGGGGGCATGGTGCCCGCCCTAAGGGACTGCAGCAGGGCAGGAGGTGGGCATGGTGCCCGCCCTAAGGGACTGCAGCAGGGCAGGAGGTGGGCATGGTGCCCGCCCTAAGGGACTGCAGCAGGGCAGGAGGTGGGAGAGCAGCAGTGCTCCAGCCCCTGCACAAGCTCCGAGCCGCAGCAGCCAGCGTGCCACCCGGGCGCTGAGGCCGGCTCCGAGCGGCTGCGCTTCCGCAGGCGCTGGTGGTCCAACCATGCCACACAGAGCGGCCTGGCAGTGCCAGGGCGCTGCTGCCCACCAGAGAAAGGCCCTGCCCAAGGCAGTGGCGTCTGCAGCAGCTCGGAAGCCTCCTGCTCTCTGCTCGACACCCCAAGGAGCTGGGGTGGCTCCCGTGCCCTCAGAGCCGCTCCCGAGGGGCCAGCTGACAGCCGGGCTGCAGGGCCACTTGCCACACGCTGCCTAGAACGTCCCCATCGCCGTCCAGGGGATGTGCTGCTCCTGTGACAGATGCCTGCAGAGAGCAGGGTGAGGAGCAGGGGCAGGGATGGAGCTGCAAGCCAGGGCTCAGGCCCCGGCCCCTGCTCGCTGTCTCCTGGCGCGGCTGCGCTTCCCCGCCGGCTCCCGGGGCGAGAGGGGATGGATGAGCGCTGAGCAGCCCTGGGCAAGGCCGGGAAAGCTTGTCCCAGCCCCTCCCCCCCTGCTCTCCTCGGGATGTCAGGGCTTGTCATCATTCGCCCCCCCCCGGTTAATTTGGCTGATTGCTCTGCAGCCTTTCATGTGTTTGTTACTTATTTATCCGCGGGTGGAAGCAGGTCCTGGCGGAGCTCTTTGGCATGCAAATGAGCTGCTCCGGTGCTCGTCGCTGGAATGCGCAGCCTGGGAGAGCTTGCAATCAAAACACAGCCAGAATCCAAATGACAGCATCTCAGGCACTGACAGCAGGAGCAGCCAGGAAGGATGTGCCACAGATACGATGGGATGGGAGCAGGGTGCCCGGAGCTGTGCTGACAGCACCCCAGGAGCCCTGCAGCACGCAGCAGGACCCCCGAGGTGTGCCTGGCAGGGCTGGTGCTGCTCTGGGGATGGTTCTTTTAGGGCAGGAGGGCAAAGAGAGGAAGCAGAAGGCCTTTGGGGAACGGCAGGAGGAGCTCCACGGCCAAGGGCTACCCACTGCAGTCTCTGGAGAGGGTTGGTTAGCTCAGCATGGTGACCAGCATGAAGCCACAGGGCTGGGGGCTGCAAGGAGCACCTGGCCCCTTGAGGGACTATTGCTTTGCTTGCCACCATGGCTGATGGTTGGCTTCTTCCCACTGCTCAGGGTGCATCAAAGGTCAGTGGATGCATCCAGGCTGTGATTCTGCCCATCTGCAGGCCAGTAAGAGAGGAAGGAAGCGATGGTGCCCCTGCCCCTGGCTCTGGTGAGGCTGCACCTTGAGTACTGTGTCCAGTTCGGGGCACTGCAGTATAAGGACACTGAGCAGGTCCAGAGAAAGGCAAGGAAGCTGGTGAGGGGTTTGGAGAACAGGGCTGCAGGAGGAGAGGCTGAAGCAGCTGGGATTGCTTTCCCTGAAGAAGAGGAGGCTGAGAGGAGACCTCCTTGCTCTCTGCAGCTCCCTGAATGGAGGCTGAAATGAGGCTGGTGCTGGCCTCTTCCTCCAGGCAACAGCAGCACAGGAGGTAGTGGCCTCAGCTGTGCCAGGGGAGGGTTAGGTTGGATACTAGGAACCATTTCTTTACTGCAAGAGTGCTCAGGCAGTGGAACAGGCTGCCCAGGGAGGTGGTGCAGTCACCATCCCTGCAGGTGTGGATGTGGCACTTCAGGACAGGGTCTGGAGGAGGTGTTGGGTAGAAGGTTGGACCTGGTGGTCTTAGAGGTCTGTTCCAACCTTAAGGACCCTATGGTCTCTCAAGATAAGCCAAAGAGACCAAAGTACCCTCAGCCTTCCTGCAGGCAGCAAGCAGGGAGTCAGCCAGGACCTCTGCAAGGCTAGGGGGGAGAGTTCTGTAGCATGGCAGGCTCCAGCCAGGAGCAAAGTGATCTCAGCAGCAGAGCTGATGAAAGGACCTGCAGGATGCATCTCCTGCCCAGCTGCCTGCTCAGGGCAGGACTGTGCCCAGCACTAGACCAGGGCCGCTGGAGCTTTGCCTGCCTAGGCTTGAAGCCACCCGAAGGCAGAGATCTCACCTGAGTGGAGCCCTGTCTGAGGCTGCACCAGACCGAGGTGCAGTGTTTCCCAGTGTCCCCCCTGAGTCTTTGGAGGTCCCTGTGTGACCCCTGCCCCTTGCTCCATCTTGGGGCACTGCTGAGGTGTTTGGCTCTATCTTCCTCACAGCTGCTCCAGGGGAGCTGCAGCTGTGACTAGATTCCACCTCATCTTCCTCCTCCCCTGGCATGGCCTCCACACTGCTGCTGGTGAGGCTGAGTAACTGCCCCTGGCCTTGGCCACGCTTTGGAGCAGTTTGCTCATGTCCAGCCTGGTGCCCACCGCCCCCACCCCAGCCTACAGGGGGGCACAGGCAGCGACCCTCCTCCCTTCCCCTTTGCCTGCTGCCCTCAGAGCCAGGCTGCTGCCCACACAGGGAGGTTCCAGCTGGGTGCTTGGTGCCAAAGGGAAGCAGTCTCGTGGTCGGACATGGGTGCCTTTGAAACACCAGGCAGTGACAGCCCTCCGGGGGGGGCAGAGCATCCGGGGGGGGCAGAGCATCCGGGGGGGGTCAGAGCATCCAGGGGGTGCAGAGCATCCGGGGGGGCAGAGCATCCGGGGGGGCAGAGCATCCGGGGGGGTGCAGAGCATCCGGGGGGGGGGCAGAGCATCCGGGGGGGCAGAGCATCCAGGGTGGTGCAGAGCATCCGGGGGGGTAGAGCATCCAGGGGGGGTGCAGAGCATCGGGGGGGGGGCAGAGCATCCGGGGGGGGCAGAGCATCCAGGGGGTGCAGAGCATCCGGGGGGGTCAGAGCATCCAGGGGGTGCAGAGCATCCGGGGGGGGACAGAGCATCCAGGGGGTGCAGAGCATCCGGGGGGGGTCAGAGCATCCAGGGGGTGCAGAGCATCCGGGGGGGGACAGAGCATCCAGGGGGTGCAGAGCATCCGGGGGGGTCAGAGCATCCGGGGGGGTGCAGAGCATCCGGGGGGGTCAGAGCATCCGGGGGGGTGCAGAGCATCCAGGGGGGGCAGAGCATCCAGGGGGGCAGAGCATCCGGGGGGGGCAGAGCATCCAGGGTGGTGCAGAGCATCCAGGGGGTGCAGAGCATCCAGGGGGGGACAGAGCATCCAGGGGTGCAGAGCATCCGGGGGGGGCAGAGCATCCGGGGGGGGCAGAGCATCCATGGTGTGCAGAGCATCCGGGGGGGGGCAGAGCATCCAGGGGGGGTGCAGAGCATCCGGGGGGTGCAAAGCCCGGGGGGGGGTGCAAAGCATCCGGGGGGGGCAGAGCATCCAGGGTGGGGCAGAGCATCCAGGGGGTGCAGAGCATCCGGGGGGGGCAGAGCATCCGGGGGGGTGCAGAGCATCCGGGGGGGGGGCAGAGCATCCAGGGGGGTGCAGAGCATCCGGGGGGGTGCAGAGCATCCAGGGGGGGCAGAGCATCCAGGGGGCTGCAGAGCATCCGGGGGGGCAGGAAGTGGGGGTCTTTTGTTGTTTCATTCCCACACAGCCTGCAGCCCTGTGACACTGCCTGCAGTCACTCTCTTCCCTCTTTTTCTCCCTCCTGTCTGTCTGCTCTCTGCTGGAAGTCCTTCTCTGCTCCCACGGGAGAGTATCTCAGGCCTGCTGGTGGCTGCACAGTTTTGCCTGGCTAGGCCTAATGGAAGGGAGGCAATGGGAGAGAGAAAGAGCACTGGGGCTTGGGGTTTAGTTTGGCTGGGGGAAGGCTTCCTGGGAGGGCTCCATGCATCCTGTATGCTTTTGGGGTGTGTCTCAGGTGTGAAGGATTCCTCTGCTCTCTGCTCTTCTCTGTAGTTTTGAATGCAGTTCTGTGCTTCTCTCCAGATCAACAAGGATAGGATAGGATAGGATAGGATAGGATAGGATAGGATAGGATAGGGTAGAATAGAATAGAATAAGTAAGTAGAGTAGAATAGAATAGAATAGAATAGGACTAAACCAGGTTGGAAGAGACCTTCAAGATCATCAAGGCCAACCTATCGTCCAACACCACCTGATCAACTAACCCATGGCACCAAGCACCCCAGCAAGTCTCCCCCTGAACACCTCCAGGGATGGGGACTCCACCACCTCCCTTGGCAGCACATCCCAAGGGCCAATCACTCTCTCTGTGTAGAACTTCCTCCTAACCTCCAGCCTAAACCTCCCCTGGCACAGCTTGAGACTGTGTCCTCTTGTTCTGGTGCTGGGGGCCTGGCAGAAGAGACCAACCTCTGCCTGGCTACAACCTCCCTTCAGGGAGTTGCAGAGAGCAATAAGGTCACCCCTGAGCCTCCTCTTCTCCAGGCTAAGCAACCCCAGCTCCCTCAGCCTCTCCTCCCAGGGCTGTGTTCCAAACCCCTCACCAACCTTGTTGCCCTTCTCTGGACACCTTCCAGCAGCTCAACCTCCTTCCTGAACTGAGGAGCCCAAAACTGACACAGGACTCCAGGTGTGGCTAACCAGTGCAGTGTACAGGGCAGAATGACCTCCCTGCTCCTGCTGGCCACACTGCTCCTGATGCAGGCCAGGATGCCATTGGCCTTCTTGGCCCCCTGGGCACACTGCAGGCTCATGTTCAGCCTACCATCAACCAGTACCCCCAGGTCCCTCTCTGCCTGGCTGCTCCCAGCCACTCTGACCCCAGCCTGCAGCACTGCCTGGGGTTGCTGTGGCCAATGTGCAGCCCCTGGCACTTGGATGTGTTCAGTCTCCTGCCCTTGGCCTCTGCCCATCTGTCCAGCCTGTCCAGGTCCCTCTGCAGAGCCTCTCTGCCCTCCAGCAGATCAACTCCTGTCCCCAGCTTGGTGTCAGCTGCAAATTCACTGCTGATGGACTCAATGCCCTCCTCCAGATCATCAATGAAGATGTTGAAGAGGCTGGGGCCCAGCACTGCTCCCTGGGGCACAGCACTGGTGCCTGGCTGCCAGCTGGCTGTGGCACCATTCACCACCACTCTCTGGGCTCAGCCTCCAGCCAGTTCCTCACCCAGCTCAGAGTGCTGCTGCCCAAGCCAGGGGCTGACAGCTTGGCCAGCAGTTTGCTGTGGGGGATGGTGTCCAAGGCCTTGCTGAGGTCCAGGCAGACCACATCCCCAGCCTGCCCCACATCCCCCAGGCAGTCACCTGGGCATGGCAGGAGATCAGGTTGGAGAGGCAGGCCCTGCCCTTCCTGAATCCCTGCTGGCTGGGCCTGAGCCCTTGGCCATCCTGTTTCATGTTACTCCTTTTGGGGGGTTAAAACCATCCCTGCCTGCTCTTTAAACCAAGACCAGGAGTGAGGGGCCCCAGCTGGGGCCAGGCAGGAGCTTCTCCATGACTCTCCACTCTGTGCACAGCCTCACGGGGCTTTGCAGACCACTGAAGGGATGAGCCTGGCAAAGCAGACAAGAAATTGCACTGCAGGCCCCTGCAAAGCACCTTCCAGAGCCCTGCAGGGCTGGGCCAGCCCCTGGCAGCCAGGGGCTGAGCTGCACTGCCCGGGAGGGGCCGCTAGGAAATCGCTCATGGCAGAGAGAGCGGAGGGCAGGGCAGGGCCCTCCTGCACTGCCAAAGACCTGCTGCTGAGCCTGAGGAGAGCACCTGCCTGCACCCTGCCTGCAGCCTGCCTGCAGCCTGCCTGCAGCCTGCCTACACCCTGCCCTGCAGCCTGCCTGCAGCCTGCCCTGCACCCTGCCTGCAGCCTGCCTGCAGCCTGCCTACACCCTGCCCTGCAGCCTGCCTGCACCTTGTCCTGCAGCCTGCCTGCAGCCTGCCTACACCCTGCCTGCACCCTGCCCTGCACCCTGCCTGCACCCTGCCTGCAGCCTGCCCTGCACCCTGCCCTGCACCCTGCCTGCACCCTGCCTGCAGCCTGCCCTGCACCCTGCCTGCACCCTGCCTGCACCTTGTCCTGCACCTTGCCTGCAGCCTGCCCTGCACCCTGCCTGCACCCTGCCCTGCACCCTGCCCTGCACCCTGCCTGCAGCCTGCCCTGCACCCTGCCTGCACCCTGCCCTGCACCCTGCCCTGCACCCTACCTGCACCCTGCCTACACCCTGCCCTGCAGCCTGCCTGCAGCCTGCCTACACCCTGCCTGCACCCTGGTCCTGCACCCTGCCTGCACCCTGCCCTTCAGCCTGCCTGCACCCTATCTGCACCCTGCCTACACCCTGCCTGCACCCTGCCTGCACCTTGTCCTGCACCTTGCCTGCAGCCTGCCCTGCACCCTGCCTGCACCCTGCCCTGCACCCTGCCCTGCACCCTGCCTGCAGCCTGCCCTGCACCCTGCCTGCACCCTGCCCTGCACCCTGCCCTGCACCCTACCTGCACCCTGTCTGCAGCCTGCCTGCAGCCTGCCCTGCACCCTGTCTGCACCCTGGTCCTGCACCCTGCCTGCACCCTGCCCTTCAGCCTGCCTGCACCCTTGCACCCTGCCTACACCCTGCCTGCAGTCTGCCCTGAACCTGCCTGCACCCTGCCTGCACCCTGCCCTGCACCCTGCCTGCACCTTGTCCTGCACCTTGTCCTGCACCCTGCCTGCACCCTGCCTGCACCTTGTCCTGCACCTTGCCTGCAGCCTGCCCTGCACCCTGCCTGCACCCTGCCCTGCACCCTGCCTGCAGCCTGCCCTGCACCCTGCCTGCACCCTGCCCTGCACCCTGCGCTGCACCCTACCTGCACCCTGCCTACACCCTGCCCTGCAGCCTGCCTGCAGCCTGCCTACACCCTGCCTGCACCCTGCCTGCACCTTGCCTACACCCTGTCTGCAGCCTGCCTGCAGCCTGCCCTGCACCCTGTCCTGCACCCTGGTCCTGCACCCTGCCTGCACCCTGCCTGCACCCTGCCCTTCAGCCTGCCTGCACCCTATCTGCACCCTGCCTACACCCTGCCTGCAGTCTGCCCTGAACCCTGCCTGCACCCTGCCTGCACCCTGCCCTGCACCCTGCCTGCACCTTGTCCTGCACCTTGTCCTGCACCCTGCCTGCACCCTGCCCTGCACCCTGCCCTGCACCCTGCCTGCACCTTGTCCTGCACCTTGTCCTGCACCCTGCCTGCACCCTGCCCTGCACCCTGCCTGCAGTCTGCCCTGAACCCTGCCTGCACCCTGCCTGCACCCTGCCTGCACCCTGCCCTGCACCCTGCCTGCACCTTGTCCTGCACCCTGCCTGCACCCTGCCCTGCACCCTGCCTGCACCGTGCCTGCACCCTGCCTGCAGGCTGCCTGCACCCTGCCTGCACCCTGGCCCTTCACCCTGCCCTGCACCCTGCCTGCACCCTCCCTGCACCCTGCCCTGCCCCCTGCCCTGCCCCCTGTGTGCTGGCAGGGCTCTGCCCACGCAGTTGCCTCTGCCACACTGGGCAGGCTCAGCTGGGGCTGTGTCTCCCCCGGCCCCAGCCTGTGCCAGAAGCTCCTCTGCACACCCAGCAAGGAGCACACAGAGGCAGTGGCAGGAGAGGGAGCCCAGGCAGCACCCTGGGGCTGCTCCCAGGCTCTCCTCAGGAGAGCTCTCAGCACATCCAAGGCAGATCTCCCAGAGCCCAGAGGAGCACAGGGACAGTGCCAGGTGGGGAAGAGATCAAGGCCCCAGGAGGAACAACCACACCTTGCCCAGAAGCCCTTCCAGGGCTGCTGCAGCAGAGCCCTCAGCCCCAGTGCTGAGCTGTGGCACACATCACTGAGAGTCACTGAGCCACAGAGCTTTGGGATCGAGGGGGTTGGAGCCTAGGGATGTGAGAACCATTATGGGATGCAGGAGAGCATTTGCTGGTTTGCTGTGGGCAGGCAGTGTGTGCCTGAGCCCCTGCACGCCTGGGAGAGGGACAGAGTCCTCCTCCCCACTGCCCCTTCTGCTCAGCCAGGGAGCAGGATGAGGCTGTTGGTGCTGTGTTGCTGTGGATGCTCTGAGCAGCTGGCTGTGAGCTGTGGGGCTCACAGGTGTGCAGGCAGATTGGGCTGTAGGGATGCAGGCACTGGAATCGGCCGGCCAGGAGGCAGGCAGGGCCCTGCCCCTCGAGGAGTTCCAGGCAGGGGTGGCCATGGCACTTGGGGTCATGGCTTAGTGGCCAGGGTGCTGCTGGGTGGATGGTTGGACTCCAAGATCACAGAGAGCTTCTCCAACCCAAACAACTCCATGGCCCTCTGAGCCTGCAGCAAGGGCTCCTGCACTTTGCATGGACACTGCCAGCAAGGGCACTGCTGGCACCAGGCTGTGAGGTGCTGCTGGCACAGGGAAGGATCCAGCCAGAGGGACCTGCACAGGCTGCAGAGCTGGGCCCAGGACAGCCTCAGGAGGCTCAACCAGAGCAAGGGCAAGGTCCTGCAGCTGGCCTGGGGCAATCCCAGGCACTGCTAGAGGCTGGGCAGGGCCTGGCTGGAGAGCAGCCCTGCAGGAAAGGCCTTGGGGGTGCTGGGGGAGGAGAAGCTCAGCAGGAGCCAGCAGGGAGCACTGGCAGCCCAGAGAGCCAAGCAGAGCCTGGCTGCAGCAAGAGAAGTGTGGCCAGCAGGGCCAGGGAGGGGATTCTGCCCCTCTGCTCCACGCTGCTGAGACCTCTCCTGGAGCTCTGGGATGGGGACTCCACCACCTCCCTGGACAGCACATCCCAATGGCCAAGAACTCCCTCTGGGAAGAACTTTCTCCTCACCTCCAGCCTGAACCTCCCCTGGCACAGCTTGAGACTGTGTCCTCTTGTTCTGCTGCTGGGGGCCTGGCAGAGGAGCCCAACCCCCACCTGGCTCCAACCTCCCTTCAGGGAGTTGTGGACAGCAATGAGGTCTCCCCTGAGCCTCCTCTTCTCATCCAGCTCTGCAGGCAGGGGAGGAACAGATGGGAACCACCAGCAGGACCTGGAGAACAGAATGCTCCAGGGAGACCTCAGAGCTGCAGTTCCATGTCCAAAGGGGTCCTACAGGCAGCTGGGCAGAGACTGTTCAGAAGGGCCTGTGGGGACAGGACCAGGGGCAGTGGTCTGAAACTGGAGCAGGGCAGGTTTAGGTTGGACATCAGGAGGAAGCTCTGCACAGTAGGGGTGGGGAGACACTGGAACAGGCTGCCCAGGGAGGTGGTTGAGGCCCCGTCCAAGGGGGCCTGACATTCAAGGTCAGACCTGACGTGGCCCTGGGCAGCTTGATGTAGAATCACAGGAGCACAGAGTGCTCTGGGCTGGAAGGAGCTCCACAGCTCAGCCACTCCAAGCCCTGCCCTCAGCAGGGACATCCTCCCCTGCATCAGGCTGCCCAGAGCCCTCTCCAGCCTCACCTTCAACAGCTCCAGGGATGGAGCCCAACCCCCCTCCCTGGGCACCCTGCTGCAGCCTTCCAGCAGCCTCCTGCTGCACAACTTGTTCCTCCCCTCCAAGCTCAATCTGCTCTGCTCTGCTCTGCAGCCATTGGCCCTGGGCCTGGCCCTGCAGGGGTGCTGTGGGCCTGGCCCTGCACCAGCAGGCTTACAGCTGACCACAACCAGACCTCAAAGGTCCTCCATGGGGTGAGCCTGGGGAGTGCAAACTGCCACTCCAGGGTCCTAGCACCCGGCTCTGGAAGGAGGAGCTGCTGCTGCTGGCTGTGCTCAGGGGGTGTTGTGTGGATCAGAGTGAGGACAGAGAGATCATCTGCATGCAGAGTGCTCCCCTCCTGCACAGCTGGCAGGGGATGGGGCTGGCAATCAGGGAGGTTCCTTGTACCTGGGATTAGGGAAGTGTCTGACAGCTGCTTGCTGGAAAGGATGCTCTGCATGCTGATGAGAGCCCTGCAGGGCTGAGCAGCAGCCAGGGAAAGGCACTGCTGGGACTTGCCTTCCTTGTGGATGGATCCCAAGGCCCAACAGCATCCATGGGGCTGGCTCAGGCTGTGCTGAGAGGCCAGGGGAGAGCACAGGAGGCTGCTGGAGGATGGGGGTGGTGCCTGCTGACACCCCCCAGCCTGGCTGGGCTGGGGATGTTCTGGGGGCATGGCTGTGTGTGCCTGCTGCATGGGCACCGAGGCACCTGGCTGCAGCCCCTGCTCTGGTCCTCCCAGACCTTCTCAGGGAGCTGCTGCCTGCCTGCTCCCAGCAGCAGCCCTCCTGCCAGCGAGGCAGAGGACAGCAGGCAGGGAGGAGAGCCAGCTCCAGCTGGGCAGAGGAGCTGGAAATAGCCTTTTGTGGAGCACTTTGAGCAGCTCATTTGGAGCTGTGCTTTGCCAGCAGAACTTCCCCAAGCTGCTTCTCTCTCTCAGCAAGGCTTCACTGCTGCAAAGCAGAGCTGTGTGGCTGTGCTGCCCGGCAGCGCCCAGCCGGGCTGCAGGAGAGAGCTGCAGGAGAGAGCTGCAGGAGAGAGCTGCAGGAGAGAGCTGCAGGAGAGGAGCTGCAGGAGAGAGCTGCAGGAGAGAGCTGCAGGAGAGGAGCTGCAGGAGAGGAGCTGCAGGAGAGAGCTGCAGGAGAGGAGCTGCAGGAGAGAGCTGCAGGAGAGGAGCTGCAGGAGAGGAGCTGCAGGAGAGGAGCTGCAGGAGAGAGCTGCAGGAGAGGAGCTGCAGAGAGGAGCTGCAGGAGAGAGCTGCAGGAGAGGAGCTGCAGGAGAGAGCTGCAGGAGAGGAGCTGCAGGAGAGGAGCTGCAGGAGAGAGCTGCAGGAGAGGAGCTGCAGGAGAGAGCTGCAGGAGAGGAGCTGCAGGAGAGAGCTGCAGGAGAGAGCTGCAGGAGAGGAGCTGCACAGGGCCTTCATTCACTCCTGTTCACATTCATTGCCCTCACACCTGGGGTCCTGGCAGGCTGTGCTGCTGTTAGGGGCTCAGAGCAGGGACAGAGGCTCTGGGTAGAGGCTCATGCAGAGCACTCTGCACTGGCAAGAGCAGCTCCAGGCTTGCTCAGCAGAGAGCAGGAGTGGTGCTGGCTGGCCTGGGGGCCTGCCACTGGTGCTGCCTTTGCTGATCATTGGTGCTGGAGCCCCCACACAGGAATGACATGGATCTGCTGGAGAGGGTCCAGAGGAGGCCACCAAGGTGATCAGGGGGCTGGAGAACCTCTCCTATAGAGATAGGCTGAGAGAGTTGGGGCTGTTCAGCCTGGAGAGGAGAAGGCTCCAGGGAGACCTCAGAGCAGCCTTCCAGGACCTGAAGGGCTCCAGGGGAGCGGGGGAGGGACTGTGGACAAGGGCTGGGAGTGGCAGGGTGAGGAACAATGGCTCTGAGCTGGGGAGAGGGGAGACTGAGACTGGAGATGAGGAAGAAATAGTTGAGAGTGAGGCTGGGGAGACTCTGGCACAGGCTGCCCAGGGAGGTGGTGGCAGCCTCCTGCCTGGAGGTGTTTGCAGCCAGGCTGGAGGTGGCTGTGAGCAGCCTGCTGTGGTGTGAGGTGTCCCTGCCCAGGGCAGGGGCTTGGAGCTGGCTGAGCCTTGAGCTCCCTCCCAGCCCTGGCAGCTCTGTGGTTCTCTAGGTCCTCACAGCCTGCTCTCTGCTGTTCTCCTTTCTTCTCTCGTCCTATGCACAGGGGGGAGGAGGAAGCTGTTGGGTACCCCCTGGTTTTGGCCAGGGGGCTTCTTGTGCTGTTTATAAATAGATGTCAGTCTTGTGTCTCTTGCACCTATCCACTGCATTGCATTTCCAGATGGCATTGTGCTTGTCAGCCCAGCTCCCCTTGCTTCCAGCTGAGCTGCTCTGGCAATGCTCTGCTGGGGCAATTTCAGCCCTCCACACCACGATGCTGTGCTCAGCATCAGCCCTCACATCCCAGAGCTCCCAGCTGCTGGCACAGAGCTGGAGCCATTGCAATCCTGCAGGCTGGGATCTTCACTGAGTGCCTCAGGTGATCTCTTCCAGCCTTTGGACCTCCCTCAGCTCTCATTTCAGGGGTTGCAGCAGGGGCAGAGTTCCCTCCCTGGCAAGGCAGAGGTCATTTCCCACACCAGTGCACTTTGGCTGAGCTGAGCTGCCCATGCTGTGGAGGCTGCAGGAAGGTTTGCCCTCCCCAGCAGGACACTGCTCAGCCCAGCCTTGGTGTGGGAAGATGGATAGGTCCTGGAGCTGTGCTGAGCCCCAGCCCCTGTGCCTTGGGGAGGGGACTGAAGGGCACTGGCAGACCGAGAAGCCAGGGCAGCAGTGCTGGTCCTCAGGCTGTCAGTGGCTCCCTAAGCCCAGCTTCCTACCCTGCTGCTGGTGGGAGCACTGATCCTGACAGGCAGGAGAGGCACTGCTGAGGCCACACCTTGAGTCCTGGGTTCAGTTTTGGGGCCCTCAGTCCAAGAAGGACATTGAGGGCTGGAGCAGCTCCAGAGCAGGGCAATGAAGCTGGGGAAGGGCCTGCAGCACGGGGCTGGGGGGGCAGCTGAGGGAGCTGGGGGTGTTTAGTCTGGAGAAGAGAGGAGCTGGGTGCAGGGAGCTGCTGCAGAGCTGGCACAGCCAGGCAGGGACAGTAAATCCCTGGAACCACAGAGCCCCCTGGCTGGAAAGGACCTTAGGCTCATCAGGGCCAACCATAACCCAGCACCTGTTGGGCACACAGCTGCCAGACCACGGCCCTCAGCTCCACATCCAGATGGGGTGGGGAGCCCAGCACCTCCCTGGGCAGCCTGGGGCAGTGCCCAGTGACCCTCTGGGTGAAGACATTTTTCCTGGTCTCCAACCTGAACCTGAACCTGAACCTGAACCTCCCCCTTCCTCGAGTGCTGCTGACCCCAGCAGCTGCATTGTGCTCCTGGCCTTTGCTGCAGCACCCCTGAGGGGCTTTGAGGCAGAGCAGGAGGGAGCACAGCTGCTGCAGGCCATGCCCTGCTCTGCCTGCTTGGGTCCTCAGCTGCATCACCCCCAGGGAGGCAGAGGGGGAGGTGTGAGCAGCAGTGATGCTGCACCCTGGCTGAGGCAAGCTCACTCCAGAGGCATCCTCTGCAAGCAGGCCAGAGGCGAGGTCACACCTCAGAGCTGAGCAGGGCAGGGCACAGTTGCCAGGCTGGGCCGGGCAGCAGTGCCCTTGGCAGGGGACAGGGTCTGCAGCAGGCAGAGGTGCTGTGAGCTGTGGCTGGCAGGGCAGATGCTGCTGGTGAGAGCAAGGGGTGCTGCAGAGGAGGTGACCTCCTGTCTGTGTGTCCGGCAGTGCCGGGGCTGCTGGCTCTGGCAGCACTGAGCTGGTGACACCTGCCCAGGGCTCTGTGCCAGGCTGGCTGGCACAGGTCAGGCAGGGCTGACTGTGCCGAGGGAAGGCAAAGACAAGCCCTGCAGGCCTGGGCAGATGCCTTGCACTGCCTGAAGTGTCACTGAGACAGAGGTGTGACCTGAGAGCCACTGCCCCAGCACAGCCCTGGCACCACCATCTCCTGGCCCCCAGCAGAGCCAGAGCAGTCCTGCAAGGCAGAGCAGCTGCTCTCACTCCAGCCCTGCAGGAGTCAGGCAGGAGGAGGCACAAGGGCTGGGAGGCACAGTGTGCCCAGGGAGCAAAGCACAGGGTGCAGCTGTGGCTGTGCCAGGCTCTGGACAGCCTTGCTCCCAGAGCCCAGCGAGTGCCAGTCCCCAGTGCTGCTCTCCTGATCCCACCAGCCCTGCCCCACACACTGCCTCCCGCTCCCAGCCACAGCAGAGGATGGGTGTGGGACCCCAGAGAGGCAGGAGCAAGGGCAGGGAATGAGGGCAGGGGACAGCACCCCTCCATCCCTGTGGATGCAGCAACGAGGGGCGTGCAGGGAAGCTCCTGCCTAAGGCTGCATCCTCCCGTGCACGGAGGCTGTGCTGTGTGGAGAGGAAGGGAAACCACCTGTGAGGCCATCTGAGCACGGAGCCAGCGTTTGAGCAGCAGGATGGCCTCCCCAGGGGGCTGTGGGTGGTGCTGATCAGCGACCCTGAAGCTTGGCTGGAGCTATGACTCAAGGTACCTGCAGCTGCAAGTCCCAACCTGTGCAGAGGCCTTCCCCTGGCACCAGGGAGGTGCTGCAGCCCTGCCCTTGTGCAACACCCACGTGGGGGGCACTGCTCTCTCAGACCTCAGTTTCTCACTGCAGGAGCTCTGCAGAGGTGCAGGGGCTGCTGCATGGTGCTGTGGTGGAGCTCTGCTGCTGCAGCAGCGCTGCCTTTCATGGTGAGCTAAGCCCAGAGCCACTCATTTGCTGATGATTAATGACAGGTCCCCCACCCTCTCCTTCCTCCTCTTAGCGACTGGGGGAAGAGCCCAGAGCAGAGCTGGAGAGTAATTAATTCCCTCAAGTGGAGTGGAAAGTACTCAGGGTGGAATCAGATCAAATGTGGGGCCCAGGAGCCAGCAGGAGGATGTGCCAAGCCCCTGTAAGCAGAGATGCTCCAGCTCCTGCTGGGCAGGGGGGACACAGTGGCTGAGCTGCTGCCCCAGGCTCCACCTGCACCCTGCCTGCACCCTGCCTGCACCCTGCACCTGCCTGCACCCTGCACCTGCCTGCACCCTGCATCTGCACCCTGCATCTGCACCCTGCCTGCACCCTGCCTGCCCCTGCCTGCACCCTGCCCCTGCCTGCACCCTGCATCTGCACCCTGCATCTGCACCCTGCCTGCACCCTGCATCTGCACCCTGCATCTGCACCCTGCCTGCACCCTGCATCTGCACCCTGCCTGCACCCTGCATCTGCACCCTGCATCTGCACCCTGCCCCTGCCTGCACCCTGCCCCTGCCTGCACCCTGCATCTGCACCCTGCCTGCACCCTGCCTGCACCCTGCCCCTGCCTGCACCCTGCATCTGCCTGCACTCTGCATCTGCACCCTGCCTGCACCGTGCCCTGCACCCTGCTTGCACCCTGCCTGCACCCTGCCCTGCACCCTGCTTGCACCCTGCCTGCCCCCTGGCCCTGCCTGCCCCCTGGCCCTGCCCCCTGCCTGCCCCCTGTGTGCTGGCAGGGCTCTGCCCAAGCAGTTGCCTCTGCCACACTGGGCAGGCTCAGCTGGGGCTGTGTCTCCCCCTGCCCCAGCCTGTGCCAGAAGCTCCTCTGCACACCCAGCAAGGAGCACCCAGAGGCAGTGGCAGGAGAGGGAGCCCAGGCAGCACCCTGGGGCTGCTCCCAGGCTCCCCTCAGGAGAGCTCTCAGCACATCCAAGGCAGATCTCCCAGAGCCCAGAGGAGCACAGGGACAGTGCCAGGTGGGGAAGAGATCAAGGCCCCAGGAGGAACAACCACACCTTGTCCAGAAGCCCTTCCAGGGCTGCTGCAGCAGAGCCCTCAGCCCCAGTGCTGAGCTGTGGCACACTCAAGGGTTTGCTAATGCAGCAGGCCAGGCAGTGAGGGGCATGGCACCCAGGCTGTGCCCTCCTGGGGCACAGGACCAGGCCCCCCAAGGGACTGGAGCTGGGGGGTCAGTGCTGTGGTGCACAGCCTGGCACGGCTCAGCAGGGAGCTCAGGGCTTGCCCTCTGCCCTGCCCCCAGAGCTGTGCTTGCTGTGCTGCAGGCTGCACTGCAGCATCACCACAGCTGGGGGAGAGCTGCCCCCAGAAGCTGCATTCAGCACATCTCTGGGGGTCGTTTTCTTTGTGTTTGCTTCCCCTGGGGGTCCCAGTGCAGGGCCGATGGGGGCCGTGGGGGTCGAGCTGCTAAGCCTCCAGCTGCATGCAAGCAGGAGCAGCTGTTGCACCTTGAGAAGATGTCTCCTGCCCTCTCTTGCTGCACATCAGCTCCCCAGCAGGGCAGAGCTGAGCCTCACAGCTGGGGGCTCCAGCAACCCCCCAGTCCTGAAGCATGACTGACTCTGTGCCAGCACAGGAGCATCTGAGGAGCACAGAATCACATCAGTTAGCTCATCCACTCCAGACATGCTCCAGCTCCAGGGCTGGGGCTAAACCATGGCCCTCAGCACCACATCTCTGCCTCTTTGGAACACCTCCAGGGATGGGGACTCAGCCACCTCCCTGGGCAGCCTGTGCCAGTGGTGGAGAACCCCTTCAGTGAAGAAGTCTCCACTGGTACCCAACCCAAACCTGCCCCAGGGCAACCCGAGGCCACCTCCTCCTGTCCCATCCCAGGGATCTGAGCCCTGGATGCTATTCAAGCCCTGCCCAAGCCCTCAGCTGCTCAGTTTCCAACAGCACTGCTCTCACCCTCAGCCAGTCCCAGCCCAGGGCAGTGTCAGCTCACATTAGGGATGGGACCATGAGGCCCGAAGCTGTGACCCCCGGGGGGCAGTGGGTGACACCATGCCCAACAGCTTCTGACAGGATGCCTCAGAGCAGTGGAGCTGTCTGCAAGCAAAGCAGACCAGGAGGCACTGGTCAGCACAAAGAGAGGTCAGCAGCCAGGGCTGCCCTGGGGTGAGAGCAATCAACCAATCCAGAAAGCACCAGAGGAAGTTCCCTGGTGGCACACAGAGGGCCCAGGCTGTGTGGGTCAAGGGAGCTGGCAGGGCACCCTTGGGTGAGGAAGGCTGCAGTGGGAAAAGCATGCCCAGCATGGCATGCTCCCCCTGCTCAGCACCCCAGGTGCCACTCCTGTGCCCAGCTCTGGCCACCCCACTGCATGAGAGGTGCCAGGATGCAGGCAGCCAGGATGGTCAGGAGCTGAACACAAGACATGGAGGAAGAGACCAAAGGAACTGAACCTCCAGAAGGGGAGGTGGTGACAGCTGACTGCCAGTGCCTGGAGCAGAGGTGTACAAGGAGGAGGCAGAGCCAGAGGTGTAGAGTGGAGGAGCAGGAGGCCAGCAGGACAGCAGCCAGCTGGATGGGACAGAGACTGAGGGAAGCACAGAAGTGGTGAGGCTGGGAGAGACCTCTGAGCTCACCAAGGCCATCCCAGAGCTCACCAAGGCCATCCCAGAGCTCACAGTGCCACCACTGCTGCTGAGCCACTGCCACTGCACCACCAATAACATCTCCCCTAGAGGGTGGTGCAGCCCCAGGGCAGGAGCTCAGGGAGCTTGTGGCAGCTCTGCCTTTGAGGCTTCTAGAACTCAGCTGGAGAAGTGTGCCCAGGGGGCCAAGAAGGCCAAGGGATCCTGGCCTGCAGCAGGAGCAGTGTGGCCAGCAGGAGCAGGGAGCTCATCCTGCCCTGTGCTCAGCACTGCTCAGGCCACACCTGGAGTCCTGTGTCCAGTTCTGGGCTCCTCAGGTCAGGAAAGCTGTTGAGCTGCTGGAAGGTGTCCAGAGAAGGGCAACAAGGCTGGGGAGGGGTCTGGAGCACAGCCCTGGGAGGAGAGGCTGAGGGAGCTGGGGTTGCTTAGCCTGCAGAAGAGGAGGCTCAGGGGAGACCTCATTGCTCTCTGCAACTCCCTGAAGGAAGGTTGTAGCCAGCTGGGGGTTGGCCTCTTCTCCCAGGCCCCCAGCACCAGAACAAGAGGACACAGCCTCAAGCTGTGCCAGGGGAGGTTCAGGCTGGAGGTGAGGAGAAAGCTCTTCCCAGCAAGAGAGATTGGCCCTTGGGCTGTGCTGCCCAGGGAGGTGGTGCAGTCCCCATCCCTGGAGGTGTTCCACCAAGCTGTGCCCATGGCACCTGGGGCCAGGGTTTGGTGGCCATGGTGGGGCTGGGCTGATGTTGGGCTGGGGGATCCTGGAAGGCTTTGCCAACCCAAACCAATCTGTGGTTTTGTGTGGGCACCCCTCGGGGGCAGGACAGCCTGGTGGCAGCAGGCAGGTGGGAGCACTTCCATCAGGCAGGAGAGTGGCACAGCTGAGGGGGTTGGCACAGCTGAGGGGGTTGGCACAGCTGAGGGGGTTGGCACAGCTGGAAACAGGTCGGGGCCAGAGCTCTTCTGTCACCTCAGCCACCCTCAGAGCCTTCTGTGGTATGCAGCAAACCATCTTCTGTGGAAGGAGCAGAGGGAGCTCAGCCTCAGCCAGATGCTGCTCTCCCATTCCCAGCCTGGCTCGGGGCATGCCCAGCACTGAGTGCCAGGGGGCAGTGGGGGGCAGAGGGCTGCCCCAGCACCCCTGACCTGCTCACTGCTGGCACTCTGCCTGCTGGCACGGGGGCAGGAGCCAGCCCTGACCTCTGGTGCTCTCTGAGAAGCTTCACCAAGGTTGTGCTGTCTGCTAGGTGAGTGCAGCTGGAGCGGTGCAGGGGTCTCTGGAGGGCATGCAGAGTGGCATTGCCAGAGCTGGACTCAGCCAGGACATATGGAGGAGGGAATCAGAGGGTAGGGTGAAGGACTTTAAACAGAAGGACCCAGGGGCAGGGTCCAAGGTGGCAGTGCCCAAAGTGGCAGTGGCCAAGGTGCCATCCATCCAGCTGGGGAAGCAGCCAGCACAGCCAGAGCCAAGGGTGTGACAGCATCTGCCCCAGCACCCTCACAGCTGGACCGAGGCAGTGCAGGATCCAGGAGTGAGGTGAATGGGAACTGGCTGAAGGAGAGAACTCAGAGGGCTGTGCTCAATGGCACAGAGTCCGGTTGAGGCCTGAGTCTGGTGGAGTCCCTCAGGGGCTGGAACTGGCACCAGTACTGTTCATGACCTACATGAGGGCACAGAGGGCACTGCCAGCCAGTTTGCTGATGACACCAAACTGTGGCTGGCAGCCCTCAGGCTGTGCTGCCAGCCAGCCACACCTGGACAGGCTGAGAGCTGGGCAGGGTCAAATGGAATGAAACCCAGCAAGGGCAAGGGCAGAGGCTGGCACCTGGGAAAGAACAGCCCCAAGGACCAGGGCAGGCTGGGGCTGAGCTGTTGGAGAGCAGTGCAGAGGAGAGGGCCCTGGGGGTCCTGGTGCACAGCAGGATGCCCCTGAGCCACCAATGTGTCCTGGTGGCCAAGAAGGCCAAGGGCAGCCTGGGCTGGATCAGAAGGGCTGTGCTGGGTAGGTCAGAGAGGTTCTCCTCCCCCTCTGCTCTGCCCTGCTGAGGCCACAGCTGGAAGCTTGTGTCCAGTTCTGGGCCCTCAGCTCAAGAAGGAGCTCAGGGAGCTGCTGGAGAGAGTCCATCCCAGAGGCACAGAGCTGCTGCAGGCTGTGGAACATCTCCTGGGAGGCTGAGAGCTGGGGCTGGGAGCTGGGAGCAGAGCAGCCTGAGGGCTGCCCTCAGTGCTGGGGACAAAGATGTGCAGGGCTGCAGCCAGGCTCTGCTCAGGGCTGGCCAAGGACAGCACAAGGGGCACTGGGGGCAAGCTGGAGCAGAGGAGGAGCCACAGGGACAGGAGGGAAAACTTTGTCCTTGTGAGGGTGGCAGAGCCTGGAGCAGGCTGCCCAGAGAGGTTGTGGAGTCTCCAACCCCTCCTGGATGTGCTCCTGGGCAAGCCGCTGCAGATGCCCTGCCTCAGCAGGGGGCTTGGACTGGATGATCTCTAGAGGTCCTTCCGAACCCCCTCCATGATGGAATTGTGAGAGGGAATCAAGGGAGGACATCCCTGGTCCTTGCCTGACATCCAAGTCAAGGGCAGGAGGTGGCTGGAGGCAAGGAGTGCCAGGGGGCTCCTGAGCAGAGGCAACGTGCATCTTGGCAAGGCAGGGGATGACTCCCTGGGGCTACTGGAACCCCACCCCCAAGAGCCAGTCTCAAGCCAGCCATGACCAGTGATGCTCCCTGAGCTGGGGCAGCTCCTCCCCACCAAGCTGTGCTGCTTGCCTTGCCCACGGCATCCCTGCCAGCACCCTGCCCTGTGCTGGGCCGTGAGCTGCCCCCACCCAAGGCTCAGGGCAGGGCTGCAGCCTGGTGGGGTGCAGGCAGGGCTGCACAGCAGCTTGCAGGGACCTGCCAGGGTGAGCTCTGCCCAGCCACAGAATCAAGGAATGGGTTGGGTTGGAAGAAACCTTAGAGACCATCCAGATCCAACCCCTGCTGCAGCACCCATGGCCAGGACCCCCATGGCCAGGGACCCCATGGCCAGGGACTCCATGGCCAGGACCCCCATGGCCAGGCAGGCCTCACAGCCCCATGCAGGGATGCTGCCCGGGGAGGTGATGCTCAGGCATCCTAACCCTGTGGGGTGGATGCAGGCAGAGGTGGGGGAAGGGCTCAACCACAGACTGGGTTGGGTTGGAAGGACCTTGAAGCTCATCCAGCTCCAGCCCCCTGCCACGGGCAGAGACACCTCCCACCAGCCCTGGCTGCTCAGGGCCTCATCCAGCCTGGCCCTGAACACCTCCAGGCAGGGGACAGCCACAGCCTCCCTGGGCAGCCTGTGCCCTGTCCGCACTGCCCCTGCCCACACTGCCCCTGCCCGCACTGCCCCTGCCCGCACTGCCCCTGCCTGCACTGCCCCGCCCACACTGCCCCTGCCCGCACTGCCCCTGCCCGCACTGCCCCTGCCTGCACTGCCCCTGCCTGAACTGCCCCTGCCCACACTGCCCCTGCCCGCACTGCCCTGCCCCTGCCTGCACTGCCCCGCCCACACTGCCCCTGCCCGCACTGTCCCTGCCTGCACTGCCCCTGCCTGAACTGCCCCTGCCCGCACTGCCCCTGCCCGCACTGCCCTGCCTGCACTGCCCCGCCCACACTGCCCCTGCCCGCACTGCCCCTGCCTGAACTGCCCCTGCCCGCACTGCCCTGCCTGCACTGCCCCTGCCCGCACTGCCCCGCCTGCACTGCCCCGCCCACACTGCCCCTGCCCGCACTGCCCCTGCCTGCACTGCCCTGCCTGAACTGCCCTGCCCGCACTGACCTGCCCGCACTGCCCCTGCCTGCACTGCCCCGCCTGCACTGCCCCTGCCTGCACTGCCCCTGCCCGCACTGACCTGCCCGCACTGCCCTGCCTGCACTGCCCCCTGCCGCACTGACCTCCCTGCACTGCCCCTGCCTGCACTGCCCTGCCCGCACTGACCTGCCCGCACTGCCCCTGCCTGCACTGCCCCGCCTGCACTGCCCCTGCCTGCACTGCCCCTGCCGGCACTGACCTCCCTGCACTGCCCCTGCCTGCACTGCCCTGCCCGCACTGCCCCTGCCCGCACTGCCCCTGTGCGCACTGCCCCTGCGCGCACTGCCCCTGCCTGCACTGCCCCCGCCCACACTGCCCTGCCTGCACTGCCCCTGCCTGCACTGCCCTGCCCGCACTGCCCCTGTGCGCACTGCCTCTGCCCGCACTGCCCCTGCCCAACTGCCCTGCGCGCACTGCCCCTGCCCGCACTGCCCCTGCCTGCACTGCCCTGCCCGCACTGCCCTGCCCACACTGCCCTGCGCGCCTGACCCCTGCCCGCACTGCCCCTGCCCACACTGCCCTGCCCCTGCCTGCACTGCCCCGCCTGCACTGCCCCGCCCACACTGCCCCTGCCCGCACTGCCCCTGCCTGCACTGCCCCTGCCTGCACTGCCCTGCCCACACTGCCCCTGCCTGCACTGCCCCTGCCTGCACTGCCCCTGCCTGCACTGCCCCTGCCCGCACTGACCTGCCTGCACTGCCCCTGCCCGCACTGCCCCTGCCCACACTGACCTGCCTGCACTGCCCCTGCCTGCACTGCCCCTGCCCGCACTGACCTGCCTGCACTGCCTCTGCCCACACTGCCCCTGCCCACACTGCCCTGCCTGCACTGCCCCTGCCTGCACTGCCCCTGCCCGCACTGACCTGCCTGCACTGCCTCTGCCTGCACTGCCCCTGCCTGCACTGCCCCTGCCCACACTGACCTGCCCGCACTGCCCCTGCCTGCACTGCCCCTGCCCGCACTGCCCCTGCCCGCACTGCCCTGCCTGCACTGCCCCTGCGCGCACTGCCCCTGCGCGCACTGCCCCGCCCGCACTGCCCCTGCCTGCACTGCCCCTGCCTGCACTGCCCTGCCTGCACTGCCCCTGCCTGCACTGCCCCTGCCTGCACTGACCTGTCTGCACTGCCCCTGCCTGCACTGACCTGCCTGCACTGCCCCTGCCTGCACTGCCCCTGCCCACACTGACCTGCCTGCACTGCCCCTGCCTGCACTGCCCTGCCCGCACTGCCCCTGCCCGCACTGCCCCTGTGCGCACTGCCCCTGCGCGCACTGCCCCTGCCTGCACTGCCCCGCCCACACTGCCCTGCCTGCACTGCCCCTGCCTGCACTGCCCTGCCCGCACTGCCCCTGTGCGCACTGCCTCTGCCCGCACTGCCCCTGCCCACACTGCCCCTGCGCGCACTGCCCCTGCCCGCACTGCCCCTGCCTGCACTGCCCTGCCCGCACTGCCCCTGCCCACACTGCCCCTGCGCGCACTGCCCCTGCCCGCACTGCCCCTGCCCACACTGCCCTGCCCTGCCTGCACTGCCCCGCCTGCACTGCCCCGCCCACACTGCCCCGCCCGCACTGCCCCTGCCTGCACTGCCCCTGCCTGCACTGCCCTGCCCACACTGCCCCTGCCTGCACTGCCCCTGCCTGCACTGCCCCTGCCTGCACTGCCCCTGCCCGCACGGACCTGCCTGCACTGCCCTGCCCGCACTGCCCCTGCCCACACTGACCTGCCTGCACTGCCCCTGCCTGCACTGCCCCTGCCTGCACTGACCTGCCTGCACTGCCTCTGCCCACACTGCCCTGCCCACACTGCCCGCCTGCCTGCCCCTGCCTGCACTGCCCTGCCCGCACTGACCTGCCTGCACTGCCTCTGCCTGCACTGCCCCTGCCTGCACTGCCCCTGCCCACACTGACCTGCCCGCACTGCCCCTGCCTGCACTGCCCTGCCCGCACTGCCCCTGCCGCACTGCCCTGCCTGCACTGCCCTGCGCGCACTGCCCCTGCGCGCACTGCCCTGCCCGCACTGCCCCTGCCTGCACTGACCTGCCTGCACTGCCCTGCCTGCACTGCCCCTGCCTGCACTGCCCCTGCCTGAACTGCCCCTGCCCGCACTGCCCTGCCTGCACTGCCCCTGCCCGCACTGCCCCGCCTGCACTGCCCCGCCCACACTGCCCCTGCCGCACTGCCCCTGCCTGCACTGCCCCTGCCTGAACTGCCCCTGCCCGCACTGACCTGCCCGCACTGCCCCTGCCTGCACTGCCCCTGCCTGCACTGCCCCTGCCCGCACTGACCTGCCCGCACTGCCCCTGCCTGCACTGCCCCTGCCGGCACTGACCTCCCTGCACTGCCCCTGCCTGCACTGCCCTGCCCGCACTGACCTGCCTGCACTGCCTCTGCCTGCACTGCCCCTGCCTGCACTGCCCCGCCCACACTGACCTGCCCGCACTGCCCCTGCCTGCACTGCCCCTGCCCGCACTGCCCCTGCCCGCACTGCCCTGCCTGCACTGCCCCTGCGCGCACTGCCCCTGCGCGCACTGCCCCTGCCCGCACTGCCCCTGCCTGCACTGCCCCTGCCTGCACTGACCTGCCTGCACTGCCCCTGCCTGCACTGCCCCTGCCTGCACTGACCTGTCTGCACTGCCCCTGCCTGCACTGACCTGTCTGCACTGCCCCTGCCTGCACTGCCCCTGCCCACACTGACCTGCCTGCACTGCCCCTGCCTGCACTGCCCCCGCCCGCACTGACCTGCCCGCACTGCCCCTGCCTGCACTGCCCCTGCCTGCACTGCCCTGTCCACACTGCCCCTGCCTGCACTGCCCCTGCCTGCACTGTCCCTGCCCGCACTGCCCTGCCCGCACTGACCTGCCTGCATGCCCTGCCCACATGACCTGCCGCACTGCCCCTGCCCACCACTGCCGCACCTGCCTGCACTGCCCCTGCCGCACTGCCCTGCCCGCACTGCCCCTGCCTGCACTGCCCTGCCTGCACTGCCCCTGCCCGCACTGCCCTGCCCTCACTGCCCTGCCCGCACTGCCCTGTCCGCACTGCCCCTGCCCACACTGCCCCTGCCTGCACTGCCCCTGCCCACACTGACCTGCCCGCACTGACCTGCCTGCACTGCCCCTGCCCACACTGCCCCTGCCTGCACTGCTCTTGCCCACACTGCCCCTGCCCACACTGCCCCTGCCCGCACTGCCCCTGCCCGCACTGCCCTGCCCACACTCTCCCTCCCCATACTCCCCCTGCCCACACTCCTGCAGCAGGGCTGCAGTGTGATGAAAGCTTCCCAAATGCAGGACAGCTCCATGCCTTTGGTAATTAACTTCTGCTGCCCTGCTCCCTCTAATTGTCTCATTACTGCAGATAAAACTGGATCAATAGACAGCAAAGTCTGGAGGCTGGGGAAGTCACAATTAATTAATTATCTCTCTGTGGCATGTATCTTCCATCTGCTGATAGCCAAGAAGGCTGGCTGCTCCCCTGCAGCTCTGTCCTCTGTGGCTGCTGGCACCTGAGGGATTCTGCAGTGGGCTGAGGGAGAGCACCCCAAGTGTGCTGAGGGCAAAGGGACAGCCCTCACTGTGCCACTCAGCCCCTCCAGGGGTTACCTCTCCAGAATGGTCCAGGAGAGATTCCACCATGGACCACTGCTGCCAGGGTAGTGTCTGTCCCTGCCTGCACTGCCCCGCCCACACTGCTGCTGCACTGCACTGCCCCTGCCTGCACTGCCCTGCCCGCACTGCCCCTGTGCGCACTGCCTCTGCCCGCACTGCCCCTGCCCACACTGCCCCTGCCCGCACTGCCCTGCCTGCACTGCCCCTGCGCGCACTGCCCCTGCGCGCACCCCCTGCCCCGCACTGCCCTGCCTTGCACTGCCCCTGCCTGCACTGACCTGCCTGCACTGCCCCTGCCTGCACTGCCCCTGCCTGCACTGACCTGTCTGCACTGCCCCTGCCTGCACTGACCTGTCTGCACTGCCCCTGCCTGCACTGCCCCTGCCCCACTGACCTGCCTGCACGCCCCTGCCTGCACTCCCCCGCCCGCACTGACCTGCCCGCATGCCCCTGCCTGCACTGCCCTGCCTGCACTGCCCTGTCCACACTGCCCCTGCCGCACTGCCCCTGCCTGCACTGTCCCTGCCCGCACTGCCCTGCCCGCACTGACCTGCCTGCACTGCCCCTGCCCACACTGACCTGCCTGCACTGCCCCTGCCCACACTGACCTGCCTGCATGCCCCCTGCCCCACTGCCCTGCCCGCACTGCCCTGCCTGCCTGCCCTGCCCCACTGCCCCTGCCCGCATCTCATGCCCTCATGCCTGGCGCACCTGCACTGCCGCACTGCCCTGTCCGCACTGCCCCTGCCCACACTGCCCCTGCCTGCACTGCCCCTGCCCACACTGACCTGCCCGCACTGACCTGCCTGCACTGCCCCTGCCCACACTGCCCCTGCCTGCACTGCTCTTGCCCACACTGCCCCTGCCCACACTGCCCCTGCCCGCACTGCCCCTGCCCGCACTGCCCTGCCCACACTCTCCCTCCCCATACTCCCCCTGCCCACACTCCTGCAGCAGGGCTGCAGTGTGATGAAAGCTTCCCAAATGCAGGACAGCCTCCATGCCTTTGGTAATTAACTTCTGCTGCCCTGCTCCCTCCTAATTGTCTCTATTACTGCAGATAAAACTGAGATCAATAGACAGCAAAGTCTGGAGGCTGGGGAAGTCACAATTAATTAATTATCTCTCTGTGGCATGTATCTTCCATCTGCTGATAGCCAAGCAAGGCTGGCTGCTCCCCTGCAGCTCCTGTCCTCTGTGGCTGCTGGCACCTGAGGGGATTCTGCAGTGGGCTGAGGAGAGCACCCCAAGTGCTGAGGGCAAAGGGACAGCCCTCACTGTGCCACTCAGCCCCTCCAGGGGTTTACCTCTCCAGAATGGTCCAGGAGAGATTCCACCATGGACCACTGCTGCCAGGGTAGTGTCTGTCCCTCAGGCTCTGCAGCTGCACAGAACCACAGAGCTGTCAGGGCTGGAAGGGACCTCAAGGCTCAGCCAGCTCCAACTCCCTGCCATGGGCAGGGACACCTCCCACCCCAGCAGGCTGCTCACAGCCACCTCCAGCCTGGCTGCAAACACCTCCAGGAAGGAGGCCCAGCACCTCCCTGGGCAGCTGTGCCAGGCTCTCACCACTCATGGGCACAACTTCTTCCTCACATCCAAGCTCAATCTTCCCTCCTCTAGCTTGGATCCATTCCACCAGTACTGTCCCTCCCTGACACTCTCCAAAGTCCCTCCCCAGCTTGCTTGGAGCCCCCTGCAGATCCTGGAAGGCCACAATGAGGTCTCCTGGGAGCCTTCTCCTCTCCAGCCAGAAGGAACCACCTGGAAGGCCACAGTGCTGACACCTCCCCTGCCAAGGCCTCTGCTGTGAACAAGGCTGAGAAGGGTCAGGAAGTGTCCCTGCACATAGCTTCTGAGAGCCTTCAGCAGTCTTTAGCATGCTCCATGACAGCCTCCTCTCAGGAGCTGCAGAGAGCAGTGAGGTCTCCCTCAGCCTCCTCTGCTCCAGGCTCACCACCCCCAGCTCCCTCAGCTGCTCCTCCCCAGCCCTGCTCTCCAGCCCCTTCCCCAGCTCTGTTGCCCTTCTCTGGACACCACCCAGCATCTGAAAGTCCTTCTTGGAGGAGGGTCCAGAACTGAGCCCAGTAATGGTGTTCAGAGAGAAGAAAACCTTCCCCACGAAGAGGTGGACACAAGAACCTTGCAGGAGAGCCAAGCCATGGACACCATCCATCAGCATGTGGCACTCAGATGGTTGCTCTGCATGGCCCAGAGCCCAGGCCATGCACTCCCCAAGGGCTGCAGCACTTCTGCCCTCAGGTGCTGGTGGCTGCTGTCCTCTTTGCAGACCCTGAGCAGACCTGAGCAACTTCCTCCATGCTTCGAAGTGCCTGGGGTTGAGGTAAGCTCTGCAGGGGGTGGTGCCTGCTCTGACCCTGGCATCCATCTGCATTCCACTTGCAGAGCTGCTCTCTGCAGTTTTCAGATCATTTGCGGGATGTGGGTGCTCTCACTGAAAGTCCCAAAGAGAAACCCTCAGGTGTGCTGTGCTGAATCCCAACAGCTGCTTCTCCTTCCCCCTGTGCCAAGGACTGCCTCAGTCCCTCTCAAGACTTCTCAGAGGCCTTTGCAGGATGTGGCTGGCACAAAACTGCTTTAGATCAGCTCCACAATGCCCTGTGGAGTCCCTTCCAGCACAGCAGCTCCAGACCTGCAGGAGCTCCATGGGCAGGGGGAAAGTTTGGGAGTTCCCTGGCTTCCAGCAGTCTCCATGGGCACAATCTGAGGCCATTCCCAGACCCTTTTGGACGAGCTGGGACTTTGGGTCACCCTAACGTGGCACTTGGAGCCATGGTCTAGTCATGGGGTCTGTGGTGCCAGGCTGGACTCGATGGTCTTTGAGGTCTCTGCCAACCTTGGTTGTATCACACAACCTTGGTTATATATCACACTGTGACAGCCAGACCTTTTTCACTTGGCAAGCCCCCCCAGCCGTACCTGGGTGATCCTTGCTGCTCTCCTGTACTGTTTTGGTGTCTAATGGAGGTGTGGCATGCAGAACCTGGCTGCAGTTTCAGTGTGCCCAGCCAAGCCCTGGCATTTCCAAGCTTCCTTCATGGCCTTAAGCACCTTCAGCATCTTGGATCCCAGAAACAATGCCTAAGGACACTGTCTGCAGCTCCTCCCTACACCATCTCTGGCTGTGGCCTGACCCCTCCTGCTGCCCAGCTCTAATGATCCCTGGCTGCTTCATCCAGGGCCTCTAAAGTCATCCTTTGCCCTGAGGCTCCTACAGCCAGAGCCACCCTCCTCAAAAACAATGCCCCTGGAGCAGGGGGCAAGGAGAGAGTGGCCCAGCTGAGCCAAGCCCAGCTGTCCACAAGCAGGGCCGATTGGAGGAGCCAGGGAATGCCAGGCCTGTCAGCCTGGCCTCAGTGCCAGGCAAGGTTATGGAGCAGCT
>JAAWVA010000038.1:6242321-6261906 GCA_015227895.2 Colaptes auratus | reverse complement strand
GATTCCTCTGCTCTCTGCTCTTCTCTGTAGTTTTGAATGCAGTTCTGTGCTTCTCTCCAGCTCAACAAGGATAGGATAGGATAGGATAGGATAGGATAGGATAGGATAGGATAGGATAGGATAGAATAGAATAGAGTAGAGTAGAATAGAATAGAATAGAATAGAATAGAATAGAATAGAATAGAATAGAATAGAATAGAATAGAATAGAATAGGACTAAACCAGGTTGGAAGAGACCTTCAAGATCATCAAGTCCAACCTATCGTCCAGCACCACCTGATCAACTAACCCATGGCACCAAGCACCCCAGCAAGTCTCCCCCTGAACACCTCCAGGGATGGGGACTCCACCACCTCCCTGGGCAGCACATCCCAAGGGCCAATCACTCTCTCTGTGTAGAACTTCCTCCTAACCTCCAGCCTAAACCTCCCCTGGCACAGCTTGAGACTGTGTCCTCTTGTTCTGGTGCTGGCTGCCTGGGAGAAGAGACCAACCTCTGCCTGGCTACAACCTCCCTTCAGGGAGTTGTAGAGTGCAATAAAGTCACCCCTGAGTCTCCTCTTCTCCAGGCTAAGCAACCCCAGCTCCCTCAGCCTCTCCTCACAGGGCTGTGCTCCAAACCCCTCACCAACCTTGTTGCCCTTCTCTGGACACCTTCCAGCAGCTCAACCTCCTTCCTGAACTGAGGAGCCCAAAACTGGACACAGGACTCCAGGTGTGGCCTAACCAGTGCAGTGTACAGGGGCAGAATGACCTCCCTGCTCCTGCTGGCCACACTGCTCCTGCTCCAGGCCAGGATGCCATTAGCCTTCTTGGACACCTGGGCACACTGCAGGCTCATGTTCAGCCTACAATCAACCAGCACCCCCAGGTCCCTCTCTGCCTGGCTGCTCTCAGCCACTCTGCCCCCAGCCTGCAGCACTGCCTGGGGTTGCTGTGGCCAATGTGCAGCCCCTGGCACTTGGATGTGTTCAGTCTCCTGCCCTTGGCCTCTGCCCATCTGCCCAGCCTGTCCAGGTCCCTCTGCAGAGCCTCTCTGCCCTCCAGCAGATCAACTCCTGCCCCCAGCTTGGTGTCAGCTGCAAATTCACTGCTGATGGACTCAATGCCCTCCTCCAGATCATCAATGAAGACATTGAAGAGGCTGGGGCCCAGCACTGCTCCCTGGGGCACACCACTGGTGCCTGGCTGCCAGCTGGCTGTGGCACCATTCACCACCACTCTCTGGGCTCAGCCTCCAGCCAGTTCCTCACCCAGCTCAGAGTGCTGCTGCCCCAGCCAGGGGCTGACAGCTTGGCCAGGAGTTTGCTGTGGGGGATGGTGTCCAAGGCCTTGCTGAGGTCCAGGCAGACCACATCCCCAGCCTGCCCCACAGCCCCCAGGCATCACCTGGGCATGGCAGGAGATCAGGTTGGAGAGGCAGGCCCTGCCCTTCCTGAATCCCTGCTGGCTGGGCCTGAGCCCTTGGCCATCCTGTTTCATGTTACTCCTTTTGGGGGGTTAAAACCATCCCTGCCTGCTCTTTAAACCAAGACCAGGAGTGAGGGGCCCCAGCTGGGGCCAGGCAGGAGCTTCTCCATGACTCTCCACTCTGTGCACAGCCCCACGGGGCTTTGCAGACCACTGAAGGGACGAGCCTGGCAAAGCAGACAAGAAATTGCACTGCAGGCCCCTGCAAAGCACCTTCCAGAGCCCTGCAGGGCTGGGCCAGCCCCTGGCAGCCAGGGGCTGAGCTGCACTGCCCGGGAGGGGCCGCTAGGAAATCGCTCATGGCAGAGAGAGCGGAGGGCAGGGCAGGGCCCTTCTGCACTGCCAAAGACCTGCTGCTGAGCCTGAGGAGAGCACCTGCCTGCAGCCTGCCTGCAGCCTGCCCGCACCCTGCCTGCACCCTGCCCTGCACCCTGCCTGCACCCTGCCTGCACCCTGCCTGCACCCTGCCCTGCAGCCTGCCTGCAGCCTGCCCTGCACCCTGCCTGCACCCTGCCTACACCCTGTCCTGCAGCCTGCCTGCACCCTGCCTGCAGCCTGCCTGCAGCCTGCCTGCACCCTGCCTGCAGCCTGCCTGCAGCCTGCCTGCACCCTGCCCTGCACCCTGCCTGCACCCTGCCTGCAGCCTGCCTGCACCCTGCCTGCACCCTGCCCTGCACCCTGCCTGCACCCTGCCTGCAGCCTGCCTGCAGCCTGCCCTGCACCCTGCTGCACCCTGCCTGCAGCCTGCTGCACCCTGCCTGCACCCTGCCTGCACCCTGCCCTGCACCCTGCCCTGCACCCTGCCTGCAGCCTGCCTGCAGCCTGCCCTGCACCCTGCCTGCACCCTGCCTGCAGGCTGCCTGCACCCTGCCTGCACCTTGTCCTGCACCTTGCCCTGCACCCTGCATGCACCCTGCCCTGCACCCTGCCTGCAGCCTGCCTGCAGCCTGCCTGCACCCTGAACCAGCACCCTGCCTGCACCCTGGCCCTTCACCCTGCCCTGCACCCTGCCTGCACCCTGCCTGCACCCTGGACCAGCACCCTGCCTGCCCCCTGCCTGCCCCCTGTGTGCTGGCAGGGCTCTGCCCAAGCAGTTGCCTCTGCCACACTGGGCAGGCTCAGCTGGGGCTGTGTCTCCCCCGGCCCCAGCCTGTGCCAGAAGCTCCTCTGCACACCCAGCAGGAGCACACAGAGGCAGTGGCAGGAGAGGGAGCCCAGGCAGCACCCTGGGGCTGCTCCCAGGCTCCCCTCAGGAGAGCTCTCAGCACATCCAAGGCAGATCTCCCAGAGCCCAGAGGAGCACAGGGACAGTGCCAGGTGGGGAAGAGATCAAGGCCCCAGGAGGAACAACCACACCTTGCCCAGAAGCCCTTCCAGGGCTGCTGCAGCAGAGCCCTCAGCCCCAGTGCTGAGCTGTGGCACACATCACTGAGAGTCACTGAGCCACAGGGCTTTGGGATCGAGGGGGTTGCAG
Source organism: Colaptes auratus (assembly GCA_015227895.2). Lineage (NCBI taxonomy): Eukaryota > Metazoa > Chordata > Aves > Piciformes > Picidae > Colaptes > Colaptes auratus. The sequence continues at coordinate 6,258,962 of JAAWVA010000038.1, read as the reverse complement.
CCTAGGGATGTGAGAACCATTATGGGATGCAGGAGAGCATTTGCTGGTTTGCTGTGGGCAGGCAGTGTGTGCCTGAGCCCCTGCACGCCTGGGAGAGGGACAGAGTCCTCCTCCCCACTGCCCCTTCTGCTCAGCCAGGGAGCAGGATGAGGCTGTTGGTGCTGTGTTGCTGTGGATGCTCTGAGCAGCTGGCTGTGAGCTGTGGGGCTCACAGGTGTGCAGGCAGATCGGGCTGTAGGGATGCAGGCACTGGAATCGGCCGGCCAGGAGGCAGGCAGGGCCCTGCCCCTCGAGGAGTTCCAGGCAGGGGTGGCCATGGCACTTGGGGTCAGGCTAGTGCCAGGGTGCTGCTGGGTGGATGGTTGGACTCCAAGATCACAGAGAGCTTCTCCAACCCAAACAACTCCATGGCCCTCTGAGCCTGCAGCAAGGGCTCCTGCACTTTGCATGGACACTGCCAGCAAGGGCACTGCTGGCACCAGGCTGTGAGGTGCTGCTGGCACAGGGAAGGATCCAGCCAGAGGGACCTGCAGGCTGCAGAGCTGGGCCCAGGACAGCCTCAGGAGGCTCAACCAGAGCAAGGGCAAGGTCCTGCAGCTGGCCTGGGGCAATCCCAGGCACTGCTAGAGGCTGGGCAGGGCCTGGCTGGAGAGCAGCCCTGCAGGAAAGGCCTTGGGGGTGCTGGGGGAGGAGAAGCTCAGCAGGAGCCAGCAGGGAGCACTGGCAGCTCAGAGAGCCAAGCAGAGCCTGGGCTGCAGCAAGAGAAGTGTGGCCAGCAGGGCCAGGGAGGGGATTCTGCCCCTCTGCTCCACTCTGCTGAGACCTCCCCTGGAGCTCTGGGATGGGGACTCCACCACCTCCCTGGACAGCACATCCCAATGGCCAAGAACTCCCTCTGGGAAGAGCTTTCTCCTCACCTCCAGCCTGAACCTCCCCTGGCACAGCTTGAGACTGTGTCCTCTTGTTCTGCTGCTGGGGGCCTGGCAGAGGAGCCCAACCCCCACCTGGCTCCAACCTCCCTTCAGGGAGTTGTGGACAGCAATGAGGTCTCCCCTGAGCCTCCTCTTCTCATCCAGCTCTGCAGGCAGGGGAGGAACAGATGGGAACCACCAGCAGGACCTGGAGAGCAGAATGCTCCAGGGAGACCTCAGAGCTGCAGTTCCATGTCCAAAGGGGTCCTACAGGCAGCTGGGCAGAGACTGTTCAGAAGGGCCTGTGGGGACAGGACCAGGGGCAGTGGTCTGAAACTGGAGCAGGGCAGGTTTAGGTTGGACATCAGGAGGAAGCTCTGCACAGTAGGGGTGGGGAGACACTGGAACAGGCTGCCCAGGGAGGTGGTTGAGGCCCCATCCAAGGGGCCTGACATTCAAGGTCAGACCTGACGTGGCCCTGGGCAGCTTGATGTAGAATCATAGGAGCACAGAGTGCTCTGGGCTGGAGGGAGCTCCACAGCTCAGCCACTCCACCCCCTGCCCTCAGCAGGGACATCCTCCCCTGCATCAGGCTGCCCAGAGCCCTCTCCAGCCTCCCCTTCAATAGCTCCAGGGATGGAGCCCAACCCCCTCCCTGGGCAACCTGCTGCAGCCTTCCAGCAGCCTCCTGCTGCACAACTTGTTCCTCCCCTCCAAGCTCAATCTGCTCTGCTCTGCTCTGCAGCCATTGGCCCTGGGCCTGGCCCTGCAGGGGTGCTGTGGGCCTGGCCCTGCACCAGCAGGCTTACAGCTGACCACAACCAGACCTCAAAGGTCCTCCATGGGGTGAGCCTGGGGAGTGCAAACTGCCACTCCAGGGTCCTAGCACCCGGCTCTGGAAGGAGGAGCTGCTGCTGCTGGCTGTGCTCAGGGGGTGTTGTGTGGATCAGAGTGAGGACAGAGAGATCATCTGCATGCAGAGTGCTCCCCTCCTGCACAGCTGGCAGGGGATGGGGCTGGCAATCAGGGAGGTTCCTTGTACCTGGGATTAGGGAAGTGTCTGACAGCTGCTTGCTGGAAAGGATGCTCTGCATGCTGATGAGAGCCCTGCAGGGCTGAGCAGCAGCCAGGGAAAGGCACTGCTGGGACTTGCCTTCCTTGTGGATGGATCCCAAGGCCCAACAGCATCCATGGTCCTGGCTCAGGCTGTGCTGAGAGGCCAGGGGAGAGCACAGGAGGCTGCTGGAGGATGGGGGTGGTGCCTGCTGACACCCCCCAGCCTGGCTGGGCTGGGGATGTTCTGGGGGCATGGCTGTGTGTGCCTGCTGCATGGGCACCGAGGCACCTGGCTGCAGCCCTTGCTCTGGTCCTCCCAGACCTTCTCAGGGAGCTGCTGCCTGCCTGCTCCCAGCAGCAGCCCTCCTGCCAGCGAGGCAGAGGACAGCAGGCAGGGAGGAGAGCCAGCTCCAGCTGGGCAGAGGAGCTGGAAATAGCCTTTTGTGGAGCACTTTGAGCAGCTCATTTGGAGCTGTGCTTTGCCAGCAGAACTTCCCCAAGCTGCTTCTCTCTCTCAGCAAGGCTTCACTGCTGCAAAGCAGAGCTGTGTGGCTGTGCTGCCCGGCAGCGCCCAGCCGGGCTGCAGGAGAGAGCTGCAGGAGAGAGCTGCAGGAGAGGAGCTGCAGGAGAGGAGCTGCAGGAGAGAGCTGCAGGAGAGGAGCTGCAGGAGAGGAGCTGCAGGAGAGAGCTGCAGGAGAGAGCTGCAGGAGAGGAGCTGCAGGAGAGGAGCTGCAGGAGAGGAGCTGCAGGAGAGAGCTGCAGGAGAGGAGCTGCAGGAGAGAGCTGCAGGAGAGAGCTGCAGGAGAGGAGCTGCAGGAGAGAGCTGCAGGAGAGGAGCTGCAGGAGAGGAGCTGCAGGAGAGAGCTGCAGGAGAGGAGCTGCAGGAGAGAGCTGCAGGAGAGGAGCTGCAGGAGAGGAGCTGCAGGAGAGAGCTGCAGGAGAGAGCTGCAGGAGAGAGCTGCAGGAGAGGAGCTGCAGGAGAGAGCTGCAGGAGAGCGCTGCAGGAGAGAGCTGCAGGAGAGAGCTGCAGGAGAGGAGCTGCAGGAGAGAGCTGCAGGAGAGAGCTGCAGGAGAGGAGCTGCAGGAGAGAGCTGCAGGAGAGGAGCTGCAGGAGAGAGTGCAGGAGAGGAGCTGCAGGAGAGGAGCTGCAGGAGAGAGCTGCAGGAGAGGAGCTGCAGGAGAGAGCTGCAGGAGAGGAGCTGCAGGAGAGGAGCTGCAGGAGAGAGCTGCAGGAGAGAGCTGCAGGAGAGGAGCTGCAGGAGAGGAGCTGCAGGAGAGAGCTGCAGGAGAGAGCTGCAGGAGAGGAGCTGCAGGAGAGGAGCTGCAGGAGAGAGCTGCAGGAGAGAGCTGCAGGAGAGGAGCTGCAGGAGAGGAGCTGCAGGAGAGGAGCTGCAGGAGAGAGCTGCAGGAGAGGAGCTGCAGGAGAGAGCTGCAGGAGAGAGCTGCAGGAGAGGAGCTGCAGGAGAGGAGCTGCACAGGGCCTTCATTCACTCCTGTTCACATCATTGCCCTCACACCTGGGTCCTGGCAGGCTGTGCTGCTGTTAGGGGCTCAGAGCAGGGACAGAGGCTCTGGGTAGAGGCTCATGCAGAGCACTCTGCACTGGCAAGAGCAGCTCCAGGCTTGCTCAGCAGAGAGCAGGAGTGGTGCTGGCTGGCCTGGGGGCCTGCCACTGGTGCTGCCTTTGCTGATCATTGGTGCTGGAGCCCCCACACAGGAATGACATGGATCTGCTGGAGAGGGTCCAGAGGAGGCCACCAAGGTGATCAGGGGGCTGGAGAACCTCTCCTATAGAGATAGGCTGAGAGAGTTGGGGCTGTTCAGCCTGGAGAGGAGAAGGCTCAGGGAGACCTCAGAGCAGCCTTCCAGGACCTGAAGGGCTCCAGGGGAGCTGGGGAGGGACTGTGGACAAGGGCTGGGAGTGGCAGGGTGAGGAACAATGGCTCTGAGCTGGGAGAGGGGAGACTGAGACTGGAGATGAGGAAGAAATAGTTGAGAGTGAGGCTGGGGAGACTCTGGCACAGGCTGCCCAGGGAGGTGGTGGCAGCCTCCTGCCTGGAGGTGTTTGCAGCCAGGCTGGAGGTGGCTGTGAGCAACCTGCTGTGGTGTGAGGTGTCCCTGCCCAGGGCAGGGGCTTGGAGCTGGCTGAGCCTTGAGCTCCCTCCCAGCCCTGGCAGCTCTGTGGTTCTCTAGGTCCTCACAGCCTGCTCTCTGCTGTTCTCCTTTCTTCTCTCGTCCTATGCACAGGGGGGAGGAGGAAGCTGTTGGTACCCCCTGGTTTTGGCCAGGGGGCTTCTTGTGCTGTTTATAAATAGATGTCAGTCTTGTGTCTCTTGCACCTATCCACTGCATTGCATTTCCAGATGGCATTGTGCTTGTCAGCCCAGCTCCCCTTGCTTCCAGCTGAGCTGCTCTGGCAATGCTCTGCTGGGGCAATTTCAGCCCTCCACACCACGATGCTGTGCTCAGCATCAGCCCTCACATCCCAGAGCTCCCAGCTGCTGGCACAGAGCTGGAGCCATTGCAATCCTGCAGGCTGGGATCTTCACTGAGTGCCTCAGGTGATCTCTTCCAGCCTTTGGACGTCCCTCAGCTCTCATTTCAGGGGTTGCAGCAGGGGCAGAGTTCCCTCCCTGGCAAGGCAGAGGTCATTTCCCACACCAGTGCACTTTGGCTGAGCTGAGCTGCCCATGCTGTGGAGGCTGCAGGAAGGTTTGCCCTCCCCAGCAGGACACTGCTCAGCCCAGCCTTGGTGTGGGAAGATGGATAGGTCCTGGAGCTGTGCTGAGCCCCAGCCCCTGTGCCTTGGGGAAGGGCCTGAAGGGCACTGGCAGACCGAGAAGCCAGGGCAGCAGTGCTGGTCCTCAGGCTGTCAGTGGCTCCCTAAGCCCAGCTTCCTACCCTGCTGCTGGTGGGAGCACTGATCCTGACAGGCAGGAGAGGCACTGCTGAGGCCACACCTTGAGTCCTAGGTTCAGTTTTGGGGCCCTCAGTCCAAGAAGGACATTGAGGGCTGGAGCAGCTCCAGAGCAGGGCAATGAAGCTGGGGAAGGGCCTGCAGCACGGGGCTGGGGGGGCAGCTGAGGGAGCTGGGGGTGTTTAGTCTGGAGAAGAGAGGAGCTGGGTGCAGGGAGCTGCTGCAGAGCTGGCACAGCCAGGCAGGGACAGTAAATCCCTGGAACCACAGAGCCCCCTGGCTGGAAAGGACCTTAGGCTCATCAGGGCCAACCATAACCCAGCACCTGTTGGGCACACAGCTGCCAGACCACGGCCCTCAGCTCTGCATCCAGATGGGGTGGGGAGCCCAGCACCTCCCTGGGCAGCCTGGGGCAGTGCCCAGTGACCCTCTGGGTGAAGACATTTTTCCTGGTCTCCAACCTGAACCTGAACCTGAACCTGAACCTCCCCCTTCCTCGAGTGCTGCTGACCCCAGCAGCTGCATTGTGCTCCTGGCCTTTGCTGCAGCACCCCTGAGGGGCTTTGAGGCAGAGCAGGAGGGAGCACAGCTGCTGCAGGCCATGCCCTGCTCTGCCTGCTTGGGTCCTCAGCTGCATCACCCCCAGGGAGGCAGAGGGGGAGGTGTGAGCAGCAGTGATGCTGCACCCTGGCTGAGGCAAGCTCACTCCAGAGGCATCCTCTGCAAGCAGGCAGAGGCGAGGTCACACCTCAGAGCTGAGCAGGGCAGGGCACAGTTGCCAGGCTGGGCCGGGCAGCAGTGCCCTTGGCAGGGGACAGGGTCTGCAGCAGGCAGAGGTGCTGTGAGCTGTGGCTGGCAGGGCAGATGCTGCTGGTGAGAGCAAGGGGTGCTGCAGAGGAGGTGACCTCCTGTCTGTGTGTCCGGCAGTGCCGGGGCTGCTGGCTCTGGCAGCACTGAGCTGGTGACACCTGCCCAGGGCTCTGTGCCAGGCTGGCTGGCACAGGTCAGGCAGGGCTGACTGTGCCGAGGGAAGGCAAAGACAAGCCCTGCAGGCCTGGTGCAGATGCCTTGCACTGCCTGAAGTGTCACTGAGACAGAGGTGTGACCTGAGAGCCACTGCCCCAGCACAGCCCTGGCACCACCATCTCCTGGCCCCCAGCAGAGCCAGAGCAGTCCTGCAAGGCAGAGCAGCTGCTCTCACTCCAGCCCTGCAGGAGTCAGGCAGGAGGAGGCACAAGGGCTGGGAGGCACAGTGTGCCCAGGGAGCAAAGCACAGGGTGCAGCTGTGGCTGTGCCAGGCTCTGGACAGCCTTGCTCCCAGAGCCCAGCGAGTGCCAGTCCCCAGTGCTGCTCTCCTGATCCCACCAGCCCTGCCCCACACACTGCCTCCCGCTCCCAGCCACAGCAGAGGATGGGTGTGGGACCCCAGAGAGGCAGGAGCAAGGGCAGGGAATGAGGGCAGGGGACAGCATCCCTCCATCCCTGTGGATGCAGCAACGAGGGGCGTGCAGGGAAGCTCCTGCCTAAGGCTGCATCCTCCCGTGCACGGAGGCTGTGCTGTGTGGAGAGGAAGGGAAACCACCTGTGAGGCCATCTGAGCACGGAGCCAGCGTTTGAGCAGCAGGATGGCCTCCCCAGGGGGCTGTGGGTGGTGCTGATCAGCGACCCTGAAGCTTGGCTGGAGATATGACTCAAGGTACCTGCAGCTGCAAGTCCCAACCTGTGCAGAGGCCTTCCCCTGGCACCAGGGAGGTGCTGCAGCCCTGCCCTTGTGCAACACCCACGTGGGGGGCACTGCTCTCTCAGACCTCAGTTTCTCACTGCAGGAGCTCTGCAGAGGTGCAGGGCTGCTGCATGGTGCTGTGGTGGAGCTCTGCTGCTGCAGCAGCGCTGCCTTTCATGGTGAGCTAAGCCCAGAGCCACTCATTTGCTGATGATTAATGACAGGTCCCCCACCCTCTCCTTCCTCCTCTTAGCGACTGGGGGAAGAGCCCAGAGCAGAGCTGGAGAGTAATTAATTCCCTCAAGTGGAGTGGAAAGTACTCAGGGTGGAATCAGATCAAATGTGGGGCCCAGGAGCCAGCAGGAGGATGTGCCAAGCCCCTGTAAGCAGAGATGCTCCAGCTCCTGCTGGGCAGGGGGGACACAGTGGCTGAGCTGCTGCCCCAGGCTCCACCTGTACCCTGCCTGCACCCTGCACCTGCCTGCACCCTGCACCTGCACCCTGTCCCTGCCTGCACCCTGCATCTGCACCCTGCATCTGCACCCTGCCTGCACCCTGCATCTGCACCCTGCCTGCACCCTGCCCCTGCCTGCACCCTGCATCTGCACCCTGCATCTGCACCCTGCCCCTGCCTGCACCCTGCATCTGCACCCTGCCTGCACCCTGCCCCTGCCTGCACCCTGCATCTGCACCCTGCATCTGCACCCTGCCTGCACCCTGCACCTGCCTGCACTCTGCATCTGCACCCTGCCTGCACCGTGCCCTGCACCCTGCTTGCACCCTGCCTGCACCCTGCCCTGCACCCTGCTTGCACCCTGCCTGCACCCTGCCCTGCACCCTGCTTGCACCCTGCCTGCCCCCTGGCCCTGCCTGCCCCCTGGCCCTGCCCCCTGCCTGCCCCCTGTGTGCTGGCAGGGCTCTGCCCAAGCAGTTGCCTCTGCCACACTGGGCAGGCTCAGCTGGGGCTGTGTCTCCCCCGGCCCCAGCCTGTGCCAGAAGCTCCTCTGCACACCCAGCAAGGAGCACACAGAGGCAGTGGCAGGAGAGGGAGCCCAGGCAGCACCCTGGGGCTGCTCCCAGGCTCCCCTCAGGAGAGCTCTCAGCACATCCAAGGCAGATCTCCCAGAGCCCAGAGGAGCACAGGGACAGTGCCAGGTGGGGAAGAGATCAAGGCCCCAAGAGGAGCAACCACACCTTGCCCAGAAGCCCTTCCAGGGCTGCTGCAGCAGAGCCCTCAGCCCCAGTGCTGAGCTGTGGCACACTCAAGGGTTTGCTAATGCAGCAGGCCAGGCAGTGAGGGGCATGGCACCCAGGCTGTGCCCTCCTGGGGCACAGGACCAGGCCCCCCAAGGGACTGGAGCTGGGGGGTCAGTGCTGTGGTGCACAGCCTGGCACAGCTCAGCAGGGAGCTCAGGGCTTGCCCTCTGCCCTGCCCCCAGAGCTGTGCTTGCTGTGCTGCAAGCTGCACTGCAGCATCACCACAGCTGGGGGAGAGCTGCCCCCAGAAGCTGCATTCAGCACATCTCTGGGGGTCGTTTTCTTTGTGTTTGCTTCCCCTGGGGGTCCCAGTGCAGGGCCGATGGGGGCCGTGGGGGTCGAGCTGCTAAGCCTCCAGCTGCATGCAAGCAGGAGCAGCTGTTGCACCTTGAGAAGATGTCTCCTGCCCTCTCTTGCTGCACATCAGCTCCCCAGCAGGGCAGAGCTGAGCCTCACAGCTGGGGGCTCCAGCAACCCCCCAGTCCTGAAGCATGACTGACTCTGTGCCAGCACAGGAGCATCTGAGGAGCACAGAATCACATCAGTTAGCTCATCCACTCCAGACATGCTCCAGCTCCAGGGCTGGGGCTAAACCATGGCCCTCAGCACCACATCTCTGCCTCTTTGGAACACCTCCAGGGATGGGGACTCAGCCACCTCCCTGGGCAGCCTGTGCCAGTGGTGGAGAACCCCTTCAGTGAAGAAGTCTCCACTGGTACCCAACCCAAACCTGCCCCAGGGCAACCCGAGGCCACCTCCTCCTGTCCCATCCCAGGGATCTGAGCCCTGGATGCTATTCAAGCCCTGCCCAAGCCCTCAGCTGCTCAGTTTCCAACAGCACTGCTCTCACCCTCAGCCAGTCCCAGCCCAGGGCAGTGTCAGCTCACATTAGGGATGGGACCATGAGGCCCGAAGCTGTGACCCCCGGGGGGCAGTGGGTGACACCATGCCCAACAGCTTCTGACAGGATGCCTCAGAGCAGTGGAGCTGTCTGCAAGCAAAGCAGACCAGGAGGCACTGGTCAGCACAAAGAGAGGTCAGCAGCCAGGGCTGCCCTGGGGTGAGAGCAATCAACCAATCCAGAAAGCACCAGAGGAAGTTCCCTGGTGGCACACAGAGGGCCCAGGCTGTGTGGGTCAAGGGAGCTGGCAGGGCACCCTTGGGTGAGGAAGGCTGCAGTGGGAAAAGCATGCCCAGCATGGCATGCTCCCCCTGCTCAGCACCCCAGGTGCCACTCCTGTGCCCAGCTCTGGCCACCCCACTGCATGAGAGGTGCCAGGATGCAGGCAGCCAGGATGGTCAGGAGCTGAACACAAGACATGGAGGAAGAGACCAAAGGAACTGAACCTCCAGAAGGGGAGGTGGTGACAGCTGACTGCCAGTGCCTGGAGCAGAGGTGTACAAGGAGGAGGCAGAGCCAGAGGTGTAGAGTGGAGGAGCAGGAGGCCAGCAGGACAGCAGCCAGCTGGATGGGACAGAGACTGAGGGAAGCACAGAAGTGGTGAGGCTGGGAGAGACCTCTGAGCTCACCAAGGCCATCCCAGAGCTCACAGTGCCACCACTGCTGCTGAGCCACTGCCACTGCACCACCAATAACATCTCCCCTAGAGGGTGGTGCAGCCCCAGGGCAGGAGCTCAGGGAGCTTGTGGCAGCTCTGCCTTTGAGGCTTCTAGAACTCAGCTGGAGAAGTGTGCCCAGGGGGCCAAGAAGGCCAAGGGCATCCTGGCCTGCAGCAGGAACAGTGTGGCCAGCAGGAGCAGGGAGCTCATCCTGCCCTGTGCTCAGCACTGCTGAGGCCACACCTGGAGTCCTGTGTCCAGTTCTGGGCTCCTCAGGTCAGGAAAGCTGTTGAGCTGCTGGAAGGTGTCCAGAGAAGGGCAACAAGGCTGGGGAGGGGTCTGGAGCACAGCCCTGGGAGGAGAGGCTGAGGGAGCTGGGGTTGCTTAGCCTGCAGAAGAGGAGGCTCAGGGGAGACCTCATTGCTCTCTGCAACTCCCTGAAGGGAGGTTGGAGCCAGCTGGGGGTTGGCCTCTTCTCCCAGGCCCCCAGCACCAGAACAAGAGGACACAGTCTCAAGCTGTGCCAGGGGAGGTTCAGGCTGGAGGTGAGGAGAAAGCTCTTCCCAGCAAGAGAGTAGGCAGTGCTGCCCAGGGAGGTGGTGCAGTCCCCATCCCTGGAGGTGTTCCACCAAGCTGTGCCCATGGCACCTGGGGCCAGGGTTTGGTGGCCATGGTGGGGCTGGGCTGATGTTGGGCTGGGGGATCCTGGAAGGCTTTGCCAACCCAAACCAATCTGTGGTTTTGTGTGGGCACCCCTCGGGGGCAGGACAGCCTGGTGGCAGCAGGCAGGTGGGAGCACTTCCATCAGGCAGGAGAGTGGCACAGCTGAGGGGGTTGGCACAGCTGAGGGGGTTGGCACAGCTGGAAACAGGTCGGGGCCAGAGCTCTTCTGTCACCTCAGCCACCCTCAGAGCCTTCTGTGGTATGCAGCAAACCATCTTCTGTGGAAGGAGCAGAGGGAGCTCAGCCTCAGCCAGCTGCTGCTCTCCCATCCCCAGCCTGGCTCGGGGCATGCCCAGCACTGAGTGCCAGGGGGCAGTGGGGGGCAGAGGGCTGCCACAGCACCCCTGACCTGCTCACTGCTGGCACTCTGCCTGCTGGCACAGGGGCAGGAGCCAGCCCTGACCTCTGGTGCTCTCTGAGAAGCTTCTCCAAGGTTGTGCTGTCTGCTAGGTGAGTGCAGCTGGAGCGGTGCAGGGGTCTCTGGAGGGCATGCAGAGTGGCATTGCCAGAGCTGGACTCAGCCAGGACATATGGAGGAGGGAATCAGAGGGTAGGGTGAAGGACTTTAAACAGAAGGACCCAGGGGCAGGGTCCAAGGTGGCAGTGCCCAAAGTGGCAGTGGCCAGGTGCCATCCATCCAGCTGGGGAAGCAGCCAGCACAGCCAGAGCCAAGGTGTGACAGCATCTGCCCCAGCACCCTCACAGCTGGACCGAGGCAGTGCAGGATCCAGGAGTGAGGTGAATGGGAACTGGCTGAAGGAGAGAACTCAGAGGGCTGTGCTCAATGGCACAGAGTCCAGTTGAGGCCTGAGTCTGGTGGAGTCCCTCAGGGGCTGGAACTGGCACCAGTACTGTTCATGACCTACATGAGGGCACAGAGGGCACTGCCAGCCAGTTTGCTGATGACACCAAACTGTGGCTGGCAGCCCTCAGGCTGTGCTGCCAGCCAGCCACACCTGGACAGGCTGAGAGCTGGGCAGGGTCAAATGGAATGAAACCCAGCAAGGGCAAGGGCAGAGGCTGGCACCTGGGAAAGAACAGCCCCAAGGACCAGGGCAGGCTGGGGCTGAGCTGTTGGAGAGCAGTGCAGAGGAGAGGGCCCTGGGGGTCCTGGTGCACAGCAGGATGCCCCTGAGCCACCAATGTGTCCTGGTGGCCAAGAAGGCCAAGGGCAGCCTGGGCTGGATCAGAAGGGCTGTGCTGGGTAGGTCAGAGAGGTTCTCCTCCCCCTCTGCTCTGCCCTGCTGAGGCCACAGCTGGAAGCTTGTGTCCAGTTGTGGGCCCTCAGCTCAAGAAGGAGCTCAGGAGCTGCTGGAGAGACTCCATCCAGAGGCACAGAGCTGCTGCAGGCTGTGGAACATCTCCTGGGAGGCTGAGAGCTGGGGCTGGGAGCTGGGAGCAGAGCAGCCTGAGGGCTGCCCTCAGTGCTGGGGACAAAGATGTGCAGGGCTGCAGCCAGGCTCTGCTCAGGGCTGGCCAAGGACAGCACAAGGGGCACTGGGGACAAGCTGGAGCAGAGGAGGAGCCACAGGGACAGGAGGGAAAACTTTGTCCTTGTGAGGGTGGCAGAGCCTGGAGCAGGCTGCCCAGAGAGGTTGTGGAGTCTCCAACCCCTCCTGGATGTGCTCCTGGGCAAGCCGCTGCAGATGCCCTGCCTCAGCAGGGGGCTTGGACTGGATGATCTCTAGAGGTCCTTCCGAACCCCCTCCATGATGGAATGTGAGAGGGAATCAAGGGAGGACATCCCTGGTCCTTGCCTGACATCCAAGTCAAGGGCAGGAGGTGGCTGGAGGCAAGGAGTGCCAGGGGGCTCCTGAGCAGAGGCAACGTGCATCTTGGCAAGGCAGGGGATGACTCCCTGGGGCTACTGGAACCCCACCCCCAAGAGCCAGTCTCAAGCCAGCCATGACCAGTGATGCTCCCTGAGCTGGGGCAGCTCCTCCCCACCAAGCTGTGCTGCTTGCCTTGCCCACGGCATCCCTGCCAGCACCCTGCCCTGTGCTGGGCCGTGAGCTGCCCCCACCCAAGGCTCAGGGCAGGGCTGCAGCCTGGTGGGGTGCAGGCAGGGATGCACAGCAGCTTGCAGGGACCTGCCAGGGTGAGCTCTGCCCAGCCACAGAATCAAGGAATGGGTTGGGTTGGAAGAAACCTTAGAGGACCATCCAGATCCAACCCCTGCTGCAGCACCCAATGGCCAGGACCCCCATGGCCAGGGACCCCATGGCCAGGGACTCCATGGCCAGGACCCCCATGGCCAGGCAGCCCTCACAGCCCCATGCAGGGATGCTGCCCGGGGAGGTGATGCTCAGGCATCCTAACCCTGTGGGGTGGATGCAGGCAGAGGTGGGGGAAGGGCTCAACCACAGACTGGGTTGGGTTGGAAGGACCTTGAAGCTCATCCAGCTCCAGCCCCCTGCCACGGGCAGAGACACCTGCCCCCAGCCCAGGCTGCTCAGGGCCTCATCCAGCCTGGCCCTGAACACCTCCAGGCAGGGGACAGCCACAGCCTCCCTGAGCAGCCTGTGCCCTGCCCGCACTGCCCCTGCCCGCACTGCCCCTGTGCGCACTGCCCCTGCCCACACTGCCCCTGCCTGCACTGCCCCTGCCCGCACTGCCCCTGCCCACACTGCCCCTGCCTGCACTGCCCCTGCCTGCACTGCCCCTGCCCGCACTGACCTGCCTGCACTACCCTGCCCGCACTGCCCCTGCCCGCACTGACCTGCCTGCACTGCCCCTGCCTGCACTGCCCTGCCCGCACTGACCTGCCTGCACTGCCTCTGTCTGCACTGCCCCTGCCCACACTGACCTGCCTGCACTGCCCCTGCCTGCACTGCCCCTGCCCACACTGACCTGCCTGCACTGCCCCTGCCTGCACTGCCCTGTCCGCACTGCCCCTGCCCGCACTGCCCTGCCTGCACTGCCCCTGCCCGCACTGCCCCTGCCCACACTGACCTGCCCACACTGCCCTGCCTGCACTGACCTGCCTGCACTGCCCCTGCCCGCACTGCCCTGCCTGCACTGACCTGCCTGCACTGCCTCTGTCCGCACTGCCCCTGCCCACACTGACCTGCCTGCACTGCCCCTGCCTGCACTGCCCCTGCCCACACTGACCTGCCTGCACTGCCCCTGCCCGCACTGCCCCTGCCCACACTGCCCCTGCCCGCACTGCCCTGCCCGCACTGCCCCTGCATGCACTGCCCCTGCCTGCACTGCCCCGCCCACACTGCCCTGCCCGCACTGCCCTGCCTGCACTGCCCCTGCCCACACTGACCTGCCTGCACTGCCCCTGCCTGCACTGCCCCTGCCCACACTGCCCCTGCCCGCACTGACCTGCCCGCACTGCCCCTGCCCACACTGCCCCTGCCCGCACTGCCCTGCCCGCACTGCCCCTGCCTGCACTGCCCCTGCCCGCACTGACCTGCCTGCACTGCCTCTGCGCGCACTGCCCCTGCCTGCACTCCCCCTGCCTGCACTGACCTGCCTGCACTGCCCCTGCCCGCACTGCCCCTGCCCACACTGACCTGCCTGCACTGCCCCTGCCTGCACTGCCCCTGCCCGCACTGACCTGCCTGCACTGCCTCTGCCCGCACTGCCCCTGCCCACACTGACCTGCCTGCACTGCCCCTGCCTGCACTGCCCCTGCCCGCACTGCCCCTGCCCACACTGACCTGCCTGCACTGCCCCTGCCTGCACTGCCCCTGCCCGCACTGACCTGCCGCACTGCCCCTGCCCGCACTGCCCCTGCCCACACTGACCTGCCTGCACTGCCCCTGCCTGCACTGCCCCTGCCCACACTGACCTGCCTGCACTGCCCCTGCCTGCACTGCCCTGTCCGCACTGCCCCTGCCTGCACTGCCCTGTCCGCACTGCCCCTGCCTGCACTGCCCCTGCCCGCACTGACCTGCCTGCACTGCCCCTGCCTGCACTGCCCTGCCCGCACTGCCCTGTCCGCACTGCCCCTGCCCATACTGCCCCTGCCTGCACTGCCCCTGCCCGCACTGCCCCTGCCCGCACTGCCCTGCCTGCACTGCCCCTGCCCACACTGCCCCTGCCTGCACTGCTCTTGCCCACACTGCCCCTGCCCGCACTGCCCCTGCCCGCACTGCCCTGGCCGCACTGCCCCTGCCCGCACTGACCTGCCTGCACTGCCCCTGCCCGCACTGCCCCTGCCCGCACTGCCCTGCCTGCACTGCCCCTGCCCACACTGCCCCTGCCTGCACTGCTCTTGCCCACACTGCCCCTGCCCACACTGCCCCTGCCCACACTGCCCCTGCCCACACTGCCCCTGCCCGCACTGCCCTGCCCACACTCTCCCTCCCCATACTCCCCCTGCCCACACTCCTGCAGCAGGGCTGCAGTGTGATGAAAGCTTCCCAAATGCAGGACAGCCTCCATGCCTTTGGTAATTAACTTCTGCTGCCCTGCTCCCTCCTAATTGTCTCTATTACTGCAGATAAAACTGAGATCAATAGACAGCAAAGTCTGGAGGCTGGGGAAGTCACAATTAATTAATTATCTCTCTGTGGCATGCATCTTCCATCTGCTGATAGCCAAGCAAGGCTGGCTGCTCCCCTGCAGCTCCTGTCCTCTGTGGCTGCTGGCACCTGGGGGGATTCTGCAGTGGGCTGAGGAGAGCACCCCAAGTGCTGAGGGCAAAGGGACAGCCCTCACTGTGCCACTCAGCCCCTCCAGGGGTTTACCTCTCCAGAATGGTCCAGGAGAGATTCCACCATGGACCACTGCTGCCAGGGTAGTGTCTGTCCCTCAGGCTCTGCAGCTGCACAGAACCACAGAGCTGTCAGGGCTGGAAGGGACCTCAAGGCTCAGCCAGCTCCAACCCCCTGCCATGGGCAGGGACACCTCCCACCCCAGCAGGCTGCTCACAGCCACCTCCAGCCTGGCTGCAAACACCTCCAGGAAGGAGGCTTCCAGCACCTCCCTGGGCAGCCTGTGCCAGGCTCTCACCACCCTCATGGGGCAACAACTTCTTCCTCACATCCAAGCTCAATCTTCCCTCCTCTAGCTTGGATCCATTCCCCCCAGTCCTGTCCCTCCCTGACACTCTCCAAAGTCCCTCCCCAGCTTGCTTGGAGCCCCCTGCAGATCCTGGAAGGCCACAATGAGGTCTCCTGGGAGCCTTCTCCTCTCCAGCCAGAAGGAACCACCTGGAAGGCCACAGTGCTGACACCTCCCCTGCCAAGGCCTCTGCTGTGAACAAGGCTGAGAAGGGTCAGGAAGTGTCCCTGCACATAGCTTCTGAGAGCCTTCAGCAGTCTTTAGCATGCTCCATGACAGCCTCCTCTCAGGAGCTGCAGAGAGCAGTGAGGTCTCCCTCAGCCTCCTCTGCTCCAGGCTCACCACCCCCAGCTCCCTCAGCTGCTCCTCCCCAGCCCTGCTCTCCAGCCCCTTCCCCAGCTCTGTTGCCCTTCTCTGGACACCACCCAGCATCTGAAAGTCCTTCTTGGAGTGAGGGTCCCAGAACTGAGCCCAGTAATGGTGTTCAGAGAGAAGAAAACCTTCCCCACGAAGAGGTGGACACAAGAACCTTGCAGGAGAGCCAAGCCATGGACACCATCCATCAGCATGTGGCACTCAGATGGTTGCTCTGCATGGCCCAGAGCCCAGGCCATGCACTCCCCAAGGGCTGCAGCACTTCTGCCCCCAGGTGCTGGTGGCTGCTGTCCTCTTTGCAGACCCTGAGCAGACCCTGAGCACCTTCCTCCATGCTTCGAAGTGCCTGGGGTTGAGGTAAGCTCTGCAGGGGGCTGATGCCTGGCTCCTGACCCTGGCATCCCATCTGCATTCCCCTTGCAGAGCTGCTCTCTGCAGTTTTCAGATCATTTGCTGGGATGTGGGTGCTGCTCACTTGAAAGTCCAAAGAGAAACCCTCAGGTGTGCTGTGCTGAATCCCAACAGCTGCTTCTCCTTCCCCCCTGTGCCAAGGACCTGCCTCAGTCCCTCTCAAGACTTCTCAGAGGCCTTTGCAGGATGTGGCTGGCACAAAACTGCTTTAGATCAGCTCCACAATGCCCTGTGGAGTCCCTTCCAGCACAGCAGCTCCAGACCTGCAGGAGCTCCATGGGCAGGGGGAAAGTTTGGGAGTTCCCTGGCTTCCAGCAGTCTCCATGGGCACAATCTGAGGCCATTCCCAGACCCTTTTGGACGAGCTGGGACTTTGGGTCACCCTAACGTGGCACTTGGAGCCATGGTCTAGTCATGGGGTCTGTGGTGCCAGGCTGGACTCGATGGTCTTTGAGGTCTCTTCCAACCATTGGTTGTTCACACACGCTTGGTTTATATCACACTGTGACAGCCAACCTTTTTCACTTGGCAAGCCCCCCCAGCCGTACCTGGGTGATTCTTGCTGCTCTCCTGTACTGTTTTGGTGTCTAATGGAGGTGTGGCATGCAGAACCTGGCTGCAGTTTCAGTGTGCCCAGCCAAGCCCTGGCATTTCCAAGCTTCCTTCATGGCCTTAAGCACCTTCAGCATCTT